>JAOVVA010000019.1:11077503-11120139 GCA_028565275.1 Leiocassis micropogon
AGTCCCTGGTGAGCAAGCCGCGGGCGACAGTGGCAAGGAAAAACTCCCTGAGATGGTAATAGGAAGAAACCTTGAGAAGAACCAGACTCAACAGGGAACCCATTCTCATTTGGGTGAAACAGAAAGCAGGAATTGATCTGCATTTATACTGCGTGTTAGGTGGCAGCCAGTTCAGCTATGGAACAAATAAATGGAATAAATGAAATGTTTTCTTGAGGGTGGGAACAAGATGTTCTTCATGATCGTATGCTTGTTTCTACATGACGTATGATCTTTCTCTATTCCTGTATTAATGTGAATAACTTGCTAAGAATCTTGACAAGTTATTACATCATGATTTTTGTCACAGTTTCTGAGCAACTAAAACAGTATATTGAAGCATGCCTGGTGTGCCAGTGAATGAATTTGTGATTTGTCCACCCCTGCATATATTAATGATATTAATATTTAGTTTTTTCTAACTACTATGACATTGTCTCATGCTAACAACAAGTTTGTGAAGCTTGTTTTCAAGGCAACTGTGATTGACCGTATGAAAGACTCTTAATTAAATACACCTTACCTGATGCGATTATTGTTCTCTTAATAGCTTGTTGACATGGCGACCAGCTGGGCAGGAAGAGGAGGTGGGAGATGGGAAACACATGGTGAGATGACTAACATTAAGCAAATATCAAACATGCACCACAAAGAGATAATCACCAACCAAATAGCATTCTGATGTTCATATGACAGTAAACACCTTGTTATACAACACTGACACACCCTTGTTAGAGATCACATTGAACAAACTTTATTTCAGATGTGGTGCGAAAGGTAAACTGTTTTTTTTTAAATTTTTTATTTATTTATTTTTTTTCTCAGGATGTGGAAATGGATTCTCAGTCTCAGAGCAGCTTTGAGCGAGCACAGAGTCAGATGTCCACTGCCAGTGATGAGGCCTGGAGGGGAAAGCCCCATGCACGTAAGCAACCCACTCATCATCTGTCATCTCTCATTTCTGCCATTTAAAGTGAGCTTCCTGTTCTGTCATTGAATCATCTGTTAAAATTCTATTTTAGGCTTTGTTGTCATTTTCAAGCCTCCACTGGACATTAATTAG
Organism: Leiocassis micropogon; assembly: GCA_028565275.1. Classification (NCBI taxonomy): domain Eukaryota; kingdom Metazoa; phylum Chordata; class Actinopteri; order Siluriformes; family Bagridae; genus Leiocassis; species Leiocassis micropogon. Next base: position 11,078,606 of record JAOVVA010000019.1, read on the forward strand.
AGTCTGGGGAAAAAGTGCTATGACCCATAAATGTTATCATTGCTGCTAGTTGGCTCATTTCTTCCTCAGTGAAGATAAGCCTTTGATGTGATCCCAAACTAAAATCAAAAAGGCAGTAGGCCATAAAACTTGCAGAGGAAGGGTAGAAAAAATGTTCACTTAGGTTAAAGTAGTTAATTTAAGAGTTTAATGAAAATGATTCATAAAAAAATAAAGTTTAGGTTACCTCAACTTGCATACATACTGTAGTTACTGATTTTAAATTATGGGCCCTTTTATCATGGAATGTGGGGAAATCTCAAGTTAAGGCTTCTAATAAAAAAATTCTAGAATTTTTTATTCTAGTACGATTTCAAACAGTTGATGAATAAATTGTAAAAAGTCATGAAGATGAGGCAAAAGTCATTTTAGGATGTCCTGAATGTATGTACCGATCAGCCATCTCTTTAAAACCGCCTGGGTGTTTGGGTTTGCCTCATGTCACAAAGGCAGCTCTGGCCCCTGGGGCGTGGCCATGCAGGGACTGAGGGGTGTGCTGTGGTGCCTGGCACCAGGACATTGGCACTGGATTCTTTGGGTGCTGTGCGTTGCGAGGTGGGTCCTCTGTTGATCGGACTTGGCGCATCCCATGGGTATCCATTGGGTTCTAGCGAGGTTCGAGGATGGGTCGGCAGATGTGGTCCCTTTGTCTGTGGTGCACTGGCTCTTTTTTGTGCCTTGTCATAATGGCCAGCATTTGACTTTTTGGCAAGTTGTGTTGCATTGGCTTTTCTGTAAGATCGGACAGGATGGGCTGGCTTTTGGTCCCTGTGGGCACGGGTGACCCTTGGGTGCCCATGATCCTGTCACAATGGTGTATAGTTGGTGATCAATGTTCTTAATGTCACCATTTATGTATGTTATGGCTGATTGGTGGATTATTTGGATCAGTATTGTACATTGATGCAGATTCTTTTTAAAATAGACAAAATAATATACTTAGAGTTTCTGATTCACTGTTGAATTGTGACAGTTTAACACCATACTTAGTCAATTTAATAAAGCATCAACTGTTCTAGTGCACCAACCAAAAATTATTTTCAGTCAGCATGAAATTGATGTCTAGCATGGTGTCTAACACAATGTAATCTACTTTCATCACCCAGTGATCCATGACCTTATTTGCAGTTTTCATGTCTTTTAGGAAGGTCTAGAGATAAATAATAATGCTGACTGTTACCAGTGCTTTAACTCAGCAAAGTGCTATGAATGCAATCTGTGAAAAGGGTTCACAAAAGAATAAAGACAAGTATCTCATTGTAGGTAATTATATCTACTTAGTATAGTTACTAATCATAATGACCGCTTTTTATCAAGGAAATCTGCGGTTTAAGCTAACTAGGAACAGTTTTCTAAAATTATTAAATTAATGCAGTAGCTAGCTGTCGCAGTGCATACTGCCTTGCGAAACACGGTGTATTCAGCAGCAGATTAGTGACCTGTTTAAGTAAAATTTGAGTTCGTATTTACTCTCTAGGTGTATAAGAAAAGTATTAAACATACACACAGTAGCTCCCCATATTAAAACATATTGACACAAAGCCACCAAAGTCCTGAGTATGGGAGGCAAAAAAAATATCTCTTTCTTCTATAAAAAGTATTTCTCTAATGTTATATATTTAATTAAATATTATAAGGATTTGTGTTCTGTTGAGTGACACTGTGCTTTAAAACCTGTGTGTCACAGGAGTATCAGACCAGAGGCTCTTTGCAGGGCTCCTCATAAAATGTGTGGTCCAGCTGGAACTCATTCAGACCATAGACAACATTGTGTTCTACCCAGCCACCAGCAAGAAAGAGGACGCTGAGAACATGGCTGCTGCTCTGGTATGTTTGTCTGTATTATTTTTAATAACTCCATGAGTCTCTGCAGATTTTTTTTAGCTGTATTTTTAATGATAGTACATTTACATGATATTTTCACTTCCTGCTGTTCGTATGTCAGAGAGATGGTCTGGAGGAGATTGAGGAGCCACAGGTCGAGTCCGAGCAGGGCATGTATAGGCATCTCTCTCCTCAGCACCTCTTCAAACTGCTTGACTGCTTACTCGAGTCACATGGCTTTGCTAAAGACTTTAACTCCAACAATGAGCAGAGGACAGCACTCTGGAGAGCAGGTCAGTCTTCTCCATATATTTATACAGACACTGAAACAACTCACCGATAGAGTAGGACTGTTCTCTGAAATTGTCAGCCATAGTCCCCACATTTATTTATACTCAATCTCGATTTTCTGGTGAGAGCTGGTTTATTTGTAATGGATTTTCCTTTAAATTTAAATAATTAAAAAGCACTATGTGGGACTGCAAAATATTTGTAGCTATAATTAAGTGACTGGCTACTTAATTAGAATTTGCGCAATAGTTAATTCTAGCAAATTGTTAGTTGAGCTAGATTTTTGTAAGTAACACTATTCAATAAATTCAGTAGTTACTTTCATAAACCTGCTTTTGTACATTAGTAGGTACATGTGAGGTGTTTGCCATAGCACTTAAATTGATTATTGTTGTAAGTGATCTCATGCCAATCTGTAAAGAATGTCGTCATCATCAGCTGTTAGTGTGTTTATTTCTCTTGTACTCTGATCAGCTATTACTTATTAGACTTATTACAAATTATTGATTTGTCAATTCGGTTTACACAAAGTACTTCGTATCTGGATGTTAATGAGGTTTTGCCTGCCTTTTGTTGCTGCAGGATTTAAGGGCAAGTCCAAACCCAACCTGCTGAAGCAAGAGACAAGCAGCTTGGCCTGCAGCCTGAGGATACTGTTCCGGATGTACTCGGACAGTCGGCTGCAGGGCGCGTGGCCTGACATCCAGACTCGGCTGCTGCTGTGAGTTTGGATTCTGTGGATCACTGTGTTTACGATAGAAAAGTACAGCTATACGCTTTCGTTATAAAAGTCCACTACTTTGAGTCACTAAGACGAGTAGGAATGAAAACATCTGGATGGTACTAACATGGAAAAATTCTGTAGCCTACACTTTTTGATGCACCATGTAATAATGCTAATTATTTTCATGTGCATCGCATTCAAGATGACTGGTTTGTAACTTTTAATTGTAGTCTTGTAATGTGTCTTGTTTTCTTGTTCCTACTTGGGAAAGGAGTACAGTAGTTTTAGAGATGGTTTGCATGCTTTAGTCTTTGCTATTCAGACATATTTTGCAAGACATTTAACATATTAAAGCTACATGGTTAACCATTTCTGCTTAGATTTGAAATACATTAAATTCCCACTTAATAAAAATAATCTTCACACCAATGAAGGATTGCAGAGAAGGAAAAATGACTAAGATGTTTTCAAATCTTCATCTGTCTGACCATAGACTTTCTATCAGATGAAGTTAGTTTGGCGATTCTTCTCCGGCATCTCTCATTAACATGACTTTTCTGCATGCACTCATTGTAATTTTTTTTTCCCCACAACCATTCTGTAGACCTACAAAATCAGATGTTCAGATCACACATTTATTTAAAAAAATTATAATAATAAATCTATACTCTCATCTAACCAGCAGCCATATTTTAGTTATAGTCCCTGAGATCACATTTTCACCCATACATGATTTTATGTTTTGTGCTCTTACAAAATGATTGGCTGATTGGATAATCGCATGATTGTGCATTCTGCTGGTAAGGTGGCTGGTGAGTGCACTTTGGAAAAACACTCATACAGTCTTTTACTTTTTATTAGTGTGCTTTAATTATACCAGGGTAGAAATGGTGCAGTGAAAACCTCTATGTAAATAGAAATCTGATTGTGTAGCGTCAGCCTCCAATATCTTTTGGCTTTTAAGGTTATCCATTTTTTTAGATTTTTTTTTTTAATAGGAGTTAAGCAGGAATTTTAATTAGTATTATCATTCAAATTGAGTTAATGTTCAGTGATAGAAAAAGCTTCAGCGTTCACCTCACCACATCACTTCTGTACATTTATTCTTTTTCTCCTTCCACAGTGTGTGTAGTGAAGCCTTGGCCTACTTTATCAGCCTAACCTCAGAGAGCCACCGAGAGGCCTGGACCAGCTTACTGCTGCTCCTACTCACTAGAACACTCAGACTCCCTGACGACAAGGTGATTTCCCTTATGTACAGACGTAAGACACATGAAGCTGAATAAAAAAGCCCACTCAAACAATCTATCATAGTTTTTCATATTGTTAGTCAGTTTCAGATGTCCCTGCAGTTTCCTCATGTTGTACATTCAAATTGTCTGCATTTTCTAGTCAGAGAAACTGAATGGTTTCCTTTTACACTGCTGTGTAGGAGAGTGCATTGGTTTAGCTGATTGACTTGGTATTTCCTGCATTATGGCCCCAATTTGAATTATCCCTTATCCCTCAGGGTTATATGGTAAACCTCGCTTACAGGAAACTCTCATCTGATAAGTTAAACTGTCAGTGCGATGACCTCTGTATGTAAAGGAAGATCCCAGATTTACATTGATAGAATACTGACAGCCCCAGGGGCTTTCCCTTCCTTTTTCAGCCTGATGACCTTTGCTTTTATTACAGCATATAGATAATGTCAGAGCTGATATACCTCTCTTAAAACACAGTCTGCTTTTTTTCCCCTACTTAGGGAAATCTCTCAGTTTAAGAGTAAAAAAGAATAGTTGGCCACTGTTGATTTTTAATTAATGTCCTACTAATATTTACAATTTTCACCCTTACAGATGAATATCGTCTTTGTGTGTATGTGCAATAGCTGATGTAGTAGGACTCTGATGTACTAGTTAAATCTTTACTTTAAATCCTTTCTTAATAAACTTATCCTTTATGTCTCTGCAGTTCAAACCCCATGCCTCCTGTTATTACCCACACCTGTGTGAGATGATGCAGTTTGACCTCATCCCTGAGCTGCGTGCAGTCCTGCGTCGCTTCTTCCTCCGCATCGGCTCAGTCTTCCACATCGCTGCCCCAGACATGGTGCACGCGCGAGCCCCGTCCTCATAGGCCTCTGCTTGGCTTGTGTGTGTATAAAATACTATGAAATTAGAAGGCAGGCAAGTGTTGCAGACCCGTTTCTTGTGTGAAGAACCACGCAGGACCAATCAGAACCAATGCTGAGACTGTTCACTTTGGGCTCTGTGTCTAGAGCCAAACTTCATGTCTGGATCTCATGACCTTTTCACCCCTCAGCTCCTCCTCAAGAGAGAACGGCACTGTGAGCCAGCAGAGCTTTTCTTCTACGCTGCTGTTCAACACTGCAGTTCAGTCAAATCATATCAATTATTCCATGGCAACAATAATTAATTTATTAACCATATGGTTGTCTATCCTGTTTCTGATTGTCACTTGATTTGTGTTTGGTTTTAATTTTCTTTTATTTGTTGTGTTATCTATTATTTCTGTCCTTTCAATAAGTCAAAAAACAGCGATTTCCAATTGCACAAAGCGGAAAGAGCATTTGAATATTCCACTATTCACGTATTTGTAATTTAAAGCACGGCTATGCCTATGATGAAGGAGATTCACTACATCCTCAGGCAGAAATTACAACAAGGTTGGAAACTGCAGTAACAAATCAATAATTTACCTTGGTTGTAGCTACTGGATAAATAATTTTTGGGGGGTATGTTGTTGATTTCTGATTAGAGCTTTAATGACGAACAGTGCAAAATACGGTCTCTTGTTGGTATTTGCATCTTGGCATATTTCATTCAAATACCACAGGCGTGAAACATTATTTATGGAGCCTAGATGTGGGTTGTGTGCATCACATTTAACCTTAATGTGAGAGACATTTACCCTTCACCTTCTGATGAGCGTTTTTGATTATAAATAGGGTTTAACGGTTCAAGGGAATTGACCAGGGAAAGTAGAGCTGCTCAGTTTTTTTTTTTGTTTTTTTTTTGGGGGGGGGCGGGATTTAATAAAGTATTCTGGCGAAGACATTCCATTCACTCGGTTAAACACACTACACTTACGTGCATAATGGGCAGGCAAGTTCCTTAGCCAGGAAAACATTTTAAAAATGCCTGTTCCATTCTCCCTGCTTAATGGACAGGTTTGTTGTGTTTCCAGTCCCATCATTAGCTGATGACCAGCATCATCAGTGTCGAGTGTGATCATGTCAGCTTGCTTCATTATCTTGCACTGTGGCCATCCCAACACAGAGCAACCGCATAAATAAAGAAAGGTTACATACACTGTATATTGCAGACTTGTTTATACTTGAGTATAACAGTATAAAGCCTCTGTAGTTACAGAGCATATGAAGCTTGGGATTCATTTTTATTCGGATGTATTTAATTATTTGAAGTGCATTTAAATATTTTCTGAAAGCATTCCTTCCCTTGCAACTATATATGTCTACTTTGCTCCCCTGATGTATGGGGAATATAAATATATACAGTAAGAGGAAAAAAAAACAAGTGTAAAGTTTTCATGTAAAATAAAGAATTAAATGCGCTACACAATGTGGTGTTATCTTCCAGGCATGGGAAATTCTCAATGAAAATTTAAGGCTGTTTACTCCATAATATTACATTTTTCATGTACCTAAATTGCTAAGATAAGATTTTACCCACATGCATTTAAACTTGTAGTCAAATGCATCTGTGCCTGGCCAGACTGGGCTGTATGGCACATTAATATTCAAATAAGCTCATAACACTCTAACACCAACTCCCAGTGTGCTTCATTTTAAGTTGTGTGAGTAAGGTAATATGCTGAAGTTTGAAAAGTAGCAATAATTTCATGCTTCTTATTGAAGGTTGTTGTAATTAAAATGATAAGCCTAGTTTAAAGTCAGGAGCATGGTGCCACAGACAGGAGCATTCCTACTTCATACCTGCAGGCTCCAAGGTTAAATCCTGAGCTCAGGTTACACCTTGTGTGAAGTTTCACTTGCTCTCCTGCTCTGCTGTCATTGTGTTTCCTTTTGGTTCTCTGGTTTCCTCTCACCTCCCGAAAACATGCTATTAGGTAAATTGGTGACACTAAAAAGCCTTTACCGGTGAACGATGGATCATGTGAACATTCAGTGGGTGGAATGTCTGTGCTTGAAAATCGACTGATTTAGAGATGCATCAGGCTGTGGGAATGGTACACACCATCATTCACGAATACCACTTGCACATTAGAGGAACTCGACTCTGGGTTATTGCCATGTTCCCCGTACAGTTCCATGTTTGACTATTAAAGGAGTTGGTAGGAAGCAAAGGGTTTCAGACAAAAAAAAGTGTAGCAGGGGGTTATATAGATAAATATAAACGTATTCTAACTACAAAGGTCTGCTCAAGTCAAAAGTCTGCTCGATTTGAGCAGACCTTTGTAGTTAGAATACGTTTATGTTTCTGTCATGAAATAGGGTCCTTATTGGAAAAAAAGAACGTTTTTTAATAAACTCTTCTATGTTTGGTGCTTTGTTTCTCTATGGATTACATAGATTGTAATCATTATGGTGGCTCAGTGGTAGGTCTTTCGCCTGCCATACGAAAGGCCCGGGTTCGATTCCCAGCCACTGGATGCAGCGCTGGTCCCAAGCACAGATAAAATGGGAGGGTTCCATCAGGTGTAAAATTGATCTGCGAATCGATTTAAATCACGCAACTTTCCCGTCATAGAATGCGCCGCTCATGGTTGCTTAGCAACGGCAGACGCGACGCCACGCCACTTGGGGAAGCTTTCCCACAATCCGCCAGACTTTCAACAGTTCGGCAGGTTTTTTTCACCAGTCCCGCAGATTTTCAACAGTTCCGCAGTTTTAGACGTGGAGTGAACGACCATTTACGGTATGGTTGAAAATAATTTTCTTATTAAATTCAAATAAAAAAAATATTTTCACATACAAAGCTAACCACAGTATGGTATGCGGAGAAATGCTTATACGACCGCACGTGACCTAAAGTAGATTGGAGAAAATAGAATATTCAAATAAAAAATATGTGAAATGGAGAAAATTATATCAAAATAAATAAATCTATTCAAAAACAAATATTTTATACTTTTTTTTTTCATTAATGGGCTCGACGGCTGTCGCGTCACTGTGGCTTATTATAATAGCCATATATTTGATCGTCATAAACATATAACATTATGCAGCCGCCACACCTTTTTTGTGTCAAGGTTTAGGCAGCTAACTTGAAGTCTGACTGTTCCTTTTCTCAGACTAAGACTGCTTTGTGTTTTGGCTGTCTTTGGGCCATTCACGTGTTGCATCTTTTACGGACTCAATTGTGTTATTTTAAATGGAGACGTGCTCACAATAGAGAGCGATAGAGATCAGCCGGTGGAATTCTCCGTGTTTTCTTCGTGCTTGAAAATGGGAAGCACCTAATCACGGTGCCTTGTCCACGACTAAATTTAGTAGTAAAGCTTACCAAGGGATTTTTCGGTGCTGGAAATAAATTTAAATCACGCAGCTGCCTCGTCATTGAACGCGCCGTCGTTGTTGCTTAGCAACGGCAGACGCCACGCCGCTTGGTGAAACTTTAACCACAATCCTGCAGATTTTTAACAGTTCGGCAGGTTTTTTCACCAGTCCCGCAGAATTTCAGCAGTTCCGCAGATTTTCAACATTTACACAGTTTTCCCACGCGTTTTATGACGTGCCGTCAACGACCCCAAACGGTATGGTGTATTTTTTTATTTCAAAATCATTTTCTCATTACATTGTCTTGTTTTGTTAAGATAAGTTTTTTCATCGGTTTATTCAGGCATAAAAATACACTTATGTACGCTTACGGTTATTATTTTTATTTCGACATGAAAATTACACAACGAGATTTTTTTTCTCTTGTAGTTGAATTTATTTTGTAAAACATCTGTAATCTTTGTAATACTGAAAGTTGGAGCTGTTTAAGTTCACAAGCAATAATTTACAGGCAAACAGTACAGTTTGCTTGGAATTAACTAGGATGTATTTAGAATTTTGAATCTTTCTGACTATAAGTTGCTTTAAAGTTAGAGTTGTTTTGGTTTAAGCATCTGATTGCAGCCAGAGAGTCGCATTTTTTCCCCGCTAGGTCTCCATGTCTTCATTTGTTTTACGTGATGGCTCTGTCAACCGCTTTATTAAATACTGTTTTAGTATTTGTTTTATTGTTTTAATTATTTTCCCTATCTGATGTTATTATTTTATTTCTTGTTTGAATTTTGGACGGTGAACTTGGGTGATCCGGAGCCCTTTAAATAATATTAACTTTGAGAACGCCCGGATATTAAATGCGTCACAGTATCAAAAGCCTGTGCGAGGTCATAGAGGTTACCATGGTGATAGCTTGCGCATTATTTATTTAAGTGAGCTTTGACTCGGAATTCTGTCAAAAACATTACATTTGTTGCGACCAGGACCTATATTGGATTCTTCATAGTCACTGGAAAAAGCCACGGAAAGGTTGTGTAAAATCCGAATCGTCGCGCTGTTATGCAATTTTGATTAGGTCATTTTCATAAATAATATGAAATGTTTAATTCTTAACTCGTCCTGGGATACCTTTAATTCATGTTCAATATATATATTGTATCTTACAATATTCGTTTCCACCTAAACGCCGACATTAACTTCCGCAGGAGGGCGGAATGTATACGCATGCGCAGAGGGAGTCTGGCATTTTTTAAATCCCCACCCGCATTCCGACATGCACGTTTCCTGCTCTAAGGTGATTGGTCAGCTTTATGGGCGGAACCCTTTGAAGTGGAACTGTTTGCCAACCCTTGCGCCGGAGGTCGAATTTGTCCCAATAGGAGTGTGAAAAGAAATGAAAGCTTCCATCGGAAAGCAAGCAGGTTCGGTAGCTAGCTAAATAGCCTATCGTAGCTTTGCCAGGCTGCTGTGGTGGGTTCTTGTAGGTTGGCAAGAAATGTCGGATTCACACTCGGACACTAACTGGCGTCCTGCTCAGTCTTTCGATCATGTCGGAGAGCAAGACATAGCGCTCATAATTATCTGAGTAAGTAGCAAGCAGCTTTAGCCGTAACGCTCTGTTCTGTAGTGCTTTATTGTGACTTGGGCCGCTTCTGCACGCTAACAGGGCTGCTAGCTAGCGAGCCGAGTGCTTGTGGTAACCCAGGACTGACGTAGTTGTCTCAGCTAGGGCTGACTAGGAGAAGGACTGATAGCTTCAAATTATATTACATGAACCTTAATGTTTATTCTGTTGTTAGTTTTGTTTATAGATGTGCTTTTATAGTTATATATGGTCTGTTTATTTACGTATTGTTTGAACCTGGGTGTGTTAAAGAATAGTGACGTTTGGTTGTAATAAGTTCTGTAGCATTGATGCTAGGCTAGATGGAATTTAATTACATCCGCTGACTGTACAAATAAAACGTTTGAAGATATTGTCCAATATATTGCGCTAATTTTATATATGTATATATATATGATGACGACGATTATGATGGAACAGTACTGTACTGTGCCGAAACAGGTTCCTATAGTTACGTAATTGCTCTGTGGGCGGGGCCGCGCTGCGGTGCGTGGGAACAAGGGGCGGGACCGAACGAAATATTCCTGTTGAAGCAGCCTATTTTCTCATACTTTACAGTAGATTCTAGAAAGCAGCTGCTAGTCCGTGTGGTTCAAAAGCTTATAGACGACAAAACACCGCAGAAGTCTTTTCAAAGTTCGCGTGAAGCCCGGACAGGATTTCCGTATGGGTAAGAAGGGTTGATCTTTAACTTTGTGGTTCAGCAGGTTGTCATGTGTGTTGTTTACAACAGAGATAAAGCGAGCTGCTACTCTACATCGTACAAGAGCGCTCGTGGTATTATTATTATTATTATTATCCAGTTAATTTCTGACTAAGCTTTTGACTGGTTTAGACTTTACAGATCTTGTGGGTGTGCTGCATTTTAGATGGCTTCGTGAGGATTTTTCGCATTCTGTTCTTACTGACTGTGCTGGCCTTTAGGGCACGCATTCTTCTTGCGTGAGTTGCGTGTTGTCAACAGTCCATAAGCGCTGCGTTTATTGCAGCTCTTTAGCATCTCGTGCTCTTAATAATTCGTGATACAGCCTCGGTGAAGTGCCGAGTTCGTTTAAAAATAAATAAAAATCGATTACGCATGAGATTAAACACGTGATTTGTTTGGGTCCTGATTTCCACCAGGTTTGATGAAGCAGTGGTGAGCCGAGCTGCTCCGCTTAACCACGTGTTTGCTGCTCAGGCTGCGTGTCTGAGTTCACGCACAACTGCGCCGTTTTCATTTTCGTTGTTGGGGATTTTTTCCCCCTGTAAATTGTAGATTTACGTGGTTTCTGTTACTCCCCGAGAACGCTGTTTATACAGACTGTTTGTGTCACCCGTTATAATTGTATGTCGGGATGATGTGAAGAGCCACGCATTGTGTGTACTCTTCACGCGCACTGAACGTGTACATGCTGGACACGCGCTCCTTTATTTACTCCAGCTCGTATTTCCGTCCTCATGTCCACTTTAGATGAAATCTTAATTTCAATCAAAGTGGATGGCTTTCAGAGTCTTAGAGAAGGGGAAAGAGTGCTTTTTTGTTTTTCACCAGACGCAGGTGATAAAGGGCACCATCTGCTGCTTTGAACAACCAAATTAATCACTGGAGTTAGAAGCAAAAGGTGTTTATTTACAAAAGCTAAAGGGGGGGGGCATGATCTAACACGATCAATGTGATAAATATCACAATGAGCATTTCTGAGTAAGCATATTGTGCCTGTTTTTAGAGGCACAATAAGCTTGTCCTGGGTATTGCTAAAGCCATCTGTCCTTACTCACTGTAATAATGTAATAAAAAAAAGATACCTATGCATGTTTTTTTTTTTTGTACCAATTGTACCATTTCCCAGTTCACCAGTAAAATTAACTTTAACTCTGAACTTGTTTTTGCTTATGGCACAACTGAAATATCACCAGATTTTTACTTAAATAAATAAATAAACAAACAAACAAATAAATAAAAATAATATACATCTTTGATCTTTTCCTCGTCTTGTTTAGAGAAGTCTGTTAGTGCATGTAAGCACTCTCACTAATCACTTAAAAAAATTTTTTATCTGTCCACAGTGACCAAGATCTTGCACCATCCTTGATTTGTATCTGTTTACGCCGGATAAGAAAGCAGAGAAAATCAATCAAGATCGGAGGTCGACCTGGCTCAAGATCCGTGATGAGATAGCCAGCCTTTACACAAGCCTGAGTAAAGACTTGAGCATTTGTGTGCTGTTTCTCAGACACTGACGAGCAAACGGGAGCGGTATCCAGCACCACATAAACTGACATATCACACTGAATAATGTCTTACTACAACAGAGAACTTGTCGTGTACTTCATCAAGTACAAGCTCTCCCAGAAAAACTACTCCTGCGACCACATCGGGCTCACGGAAGATGTGAACGGCCAGGTGGAGGAAGAGAACGCGGCGGGAGCGGGAGAGTTGGAGACACCGACAGCAGTCGTTAACGGCTCCATAAACGGGACGGCATCGGCAGGCACTCCACCGCGATCGCCGACTTTGTCCCCTCAAAGGCAGGTGAATGGCGGTGCAAGCCTGGAGGCAGTAAAGGAGGCGCTGCGTGACTCTGGCAATGAGTTCGAGCTGCGCTATGCACGCGCCTTTAGCGACCTTTCGTCACAGTTGCATATCACTCCAGTCACGGTGTACCAGAGCTTTGAGAGCGTGATGGACGAGGTGTTCCGCGACGGCGTCAACTGGGGCCGTATCGTGGGTTTGTTCGCTTTTGGAGGTGCCCTCTGTGTCGAGTGCGTGGAAAAGGAGATGAGTCCGCTGGTGGCACGTATCGCAGAGTGGATGACCGTCTACCTGGACAACCACATCCAGCCCTGGATTGAAGAGCAAGGAGGATGGGTGAGTGAAATGCTTAATCATTACAAACCTTTTGACCGTTCTCATGCTTTCGGCATTCAGTTTAAATGTTTGTGGTGGTGGTGTTTTTCCGATTACATTTTGTACTTTACCACAAATGACTGATCCCGTTGTTATCTTAGAGCTCAGCTCTTGTGATTAGACGTCCTGATTACCCGTTTACAGAGTTTAAAAGAAGGTAATGTCAGATGTTATTGATCACATACTGACGATAACCCCAGTGTTTGTGTAAACGTGTTTTGCATTTGCGTAATGTTCTGCCCTCTTGGGTCGAGATCAGAGCTGTTTTTAGTGTCTGTCCTCTCCTGGGTCTGGGTGGGGGCTTTAAATGGCATAGAACTGAAAAGGACAGAGAGATAACGCGATGGTCAGAGAGTGGGCTGGTCAGCTGAACATTGATCATCTCAGCTGCTTTTTAGCTGAATCGAGAATCAGCAGAGCAGTGAGCATCACATTTATGCTACATGGTGGGGGACGGTCCCTTTGCTGCTCTATTGTTTTCCCTGTTGGTATTCCATTGTTCTGGCTCCACACACACACACTTTGTGTTTGTTTTTTTTTTTCCCCTCTTTCTTCTTTGGTCATCCAGAGAGTAGATAAAAACCCACGCTGTCAGCGAGGTCATGTGCATCGTGCTTTGTGGAGATGCGATATAAAAAGCAATTCTTTCCCTTTGTGGTGAGAACCAGACGACCGGCTGGCCCACTGGGAATATCTTATGGAAGTACTTGTCTAATAGGAAAGGTCATTTCGCGGCTGTTCTTTGATTGGGAGCTGTTGCATTTAGTGTCTCTCTGATTGGTGAACTCAGACTGCGCGTGCTGTTCGATGCTCATTTGGCTTGAGCTTCATTTCCGAGGCATCGGAGGACATGAAACACTTCCACACCGACTCGTGTTTCCCTCCAGTTGCAAAGCGTCCTAACTCGTTGCCTCAGAGGACATAGTGTCCAAACCATTCTTAGGAACACAATAACAACATGTCAGGCATATTATGAACTAAAGTCCGTCCAGGCCTCGAAATGAATTTACTCTCGGGTCTAGCCAAAAATACAAACAAAATCAAAAAACTTTTACACAACTTAAAAAAACAAACAAACAAAAAAAACCAGAATGATTTGTTTTTACCAAGAAATTCACTTTAATGTCACTCTAGTGAGTATCGCCATTCAGTATTGAATGAGCCAAAAATGGCTGAATGAAGTCATCCTGTAGGATTTGACAGAGAAATACTTATTTCACTACTTCTTCTTCCCCCGAAAGAAGCAGGCGTGTGGTTGTGATGTCACTTCCTTTTGTGGTAAACGAAAGTAGGTCTGTAAGTCTGACGAGGAGGAGACGAGCACGAATATGGTGCATGAACATCCTTGAATGTAGGCCAGGTACCCTCAGAGACTCACTCACACACACAATGTTCATTATCTCTCTCTCACAGACACACCCACGCACACACAATCATGCTGTTAACACTGGACCCCCAACTAATTGCTGGTTGAATTTGTTTAATGGGTGGAATTGATCAGCTACTCTGGTACCGTGTGGTTGCATGGGTCGTTGGTGGCAGCTGTAGCGTCTTTCACGGGCAAGCAAGCAGACATGTACACTTCTAGAGGGGGAAATGAGTTCACGAAGCGCACTGAAGACATAATTTTGTTGTTCTCATAAAGAGCAGGTGTGCTTAAAAAAAACAAAAAAAACAGCGCACATTCAGGGCTGGACTGCTGTTACAACACCAACGTACAACTCGTCATAGTACCAAAAATGTCCGTGCTCTCTGTCTGACTTGGCAATATGGCATTTAACAAACGCGCACCCACCCACACACACACGGCTGTGAGGAAGCCGTTGACAGCTGTGGGCTGCAGGTGTGGCTGAGTACCTGAGTATATCTGTGCATTTAGGTGCTCGCTCTCTCTCTCTCGCTCTCTCTCTCTCACACACACACACCACACACACATGTATAGGCACACTGTCTCCTCTGCTGCAGTGTAGTTGTAATGAATTGCTACAGTGCCATTGTTCCTCAAATGCTTTCCCGTCCTCGAGCTCCCTCGTTCCCTCCGCTCCGGTTTCTGGCTCTTAATTAGTTTTACAGGGAAAAGTGGATGGAATTAAAGCGTCACAGTAAACGGAGTTGATGGAGTTGATGGAGAGGTGTTCAATCAGGCATCCACACTAATATCTCAAGGATCTTGTTAGCTTTGGTTCTGAGCTGTGTGTGTGTGTGTGTGTGTGTGTGTGTGTGTGAGAGAGGGAGAGAGAGATGGTTGCTGAGGTGAATTCCTTGAGGGAGGGGCTAGTTGAATGAATAATAAGTAAGTGTGCCCTGAGTAAACGTCTTCCTGTAGACAGACGGATATCGCATAAATCATATTCAACCCACGGGTGAGTGTAAGAATGACAAGTAGAGGCTGGGGGGAGGTAAGGGTAGGAGGGAGAGAGAGGGAGAGGGAGAGAAAGAGAGAGAGAGAGAGAGTAGTGCAGACTTCCACATGCTCTCTTTCACATCTTTGGAGGAGGTTTTGTCCTTCATTTCTCCTTCATAGTGTGTGTGATGGGTTGGGGGGGGGGGGGGCGATGTCGTCCTGTGGCAGTTCCCCTAAAGCTCTCATTAGCACAATGTCCAAAGAGGGTTCTTCACCCTAGTGTCACAGCTCTCATCCCTGCCAGGCCACTCACGTCTAAACGCACTGCCTGTGTCCTTAATTAAACACACACATGCACATACACACAGACTAAACAGTTACACAGTTACACAGCCGAGCAGGGACGCACTGAAGCATACGTTTAAATAAGGGCTGTATTTATCCTTTTTTTTTTTTTATTGCTGTCCCAATAATAAGTAACGTATCTCTGATTTCTATTCAAACTCTAGTTCCTGTAGAGTGTCCCCACCCCGCTATCTCTCTCTCTCTCTCTCTCTCTCTCTCTGTCTCTCTGTCTCGCCGCTTTCTAAGATATTTGTGAAAGAATATGCCATGTGGATCCATCCTCCCTACCTGCCTTGACCTACTGATTCCCTGTCCTGCATCACTTTGACTTTCTTTCTCTCTCCATCTTATTCTCTTTTTGTCTCCGTCTGCATATATCTGTCCCTGTTCTTTCCCCCGTCATCATCTCTTTTTTCTTCTCTGTCACTCTTACTTCTCTCTCTCAGTTCTCCCTGCCTGTCTCTCTGCCTGTCGGATTCTCTCACGTGGGTAGACGTGTTGCAGATCAGACATGCAACAACACGCGTGCGCCATCGTCATAGATTTGCTGTTTTTGTACTTCCGCATCCTTCTGATTTTCATCCACGGATCCGTCGTTGGCGAGACTTGCTGTCTGTGCAAATTTCATTTATTTTATTTTTTTAAAGCAGCGCACGTCTTTTCTGTGCTACTCTTTTTCACCACCGCTGCTACTCGAACATTTACATTTTTAGGAATGCGTTCTTAGTTTCTTAAGGGTTAACAACCTTTTTTTTGTGCCCAGCTGTAACTGCAGCGTAACTGTTTCAGGCTGATCCTTGATGTGGGGTCTTAAGGAGTCTGTACAGAAATTCAAACAATGATCATAGTAGCCATAAAAAAGCCCAAAATACCATATGGCTGTATGGTATGGTCTGTATGGACTGTTTCATCCACGATTTATACAATGGTCAGAGACATAAACAGCAAATAAGAATAGCTAGTTGTATATAGCCCTATGTCGAAGACGCTTCCTGATATCACCGAGCGCCCCATGCGTGAATTCCGAAACTGCCCGTTCTCCTTCAGGTCACATGACCGCATATCGGATATGTATCTGGGCTAGAAGCGCATATGAAAGTGATTCAGATCTAATCTGAAAAACAGATTTGTGTGTGTTTTTTTTCGTTGTTTTTTTTCTTTTTTTTTTCGATGATTTATGGCTACCAGTTCAAAAAAATCTAAATCCGTATCCTGTCACACCAAACTTAAAATAATATAAATAATGTATAATATTGCTCAAAGATTAGCAGTTGTTCACATTTACAAATGAAGATGCATTAGGGTTATTGAATATTTACATATATATGTGTGTGTGAGACGGAAAGCATGTTTTTCTTTCCCTCATCACTTATTTGATTTATAGTCTAGTTGTTATGGCATGTTTGGTCTGTGGACAACCTGCAATGTGCACGTGGTTGCCTTAAACAAAGACACAGAGGACATGCACACACACACACACACACACACACACACACACACACACCCTGCAGTGGTCCAGGTGAAAAGCTCTGAGAGATTGCAAACAGGCAGTAGCAGAGAGCTGAAAAAACGGAGAGGATGATCTAAACGAATGATTGATCTCTCGCTACATCCCCTCTCATTGCCCCTACAGACAGATGAGCTTTATACAAATCGTCACATCAGCACAGCCTCCTTTTATTAAGACCGACGTTTCCTTTCTCTGAGGGTACCAGCTGTTTGTTATCCTGTAGCAACTTCGTCCAGCACAGCTTCCGTAGGCTGGTTCGGAAAATCAAGTCCAGTTCACATCGTAGCTTTGCATTGTTTTAAAATATGGTTGAGAATTTGTGTTTGTGTGTAATATGGTTGGGTGGTTGGTGTTTGTGTGTGTGTAGTGTGGACTGACTTGGAGTAAACAGATGGTGAGGTTCAATCTGCTGCTGTCGCTGCTGCTAAATCCTTACCTGTGTATATGTATGTGTGTGTGTGTGTGTGTCAGAGATTGAGGAGAAAGTGGTAAGGATAGAACAACAAGCTTGGCCAGGGAAAACCACTCCTCTGAGGCGACTGAGGGCGAAGGTGAAATTTCAGCACTGGCATGAAGGAGAGAGGGGAAGGCAATCTAATCGGGCGAGAGTCCCTATCTTGTGATTCGTGTTTACGCGTAATACACGCCGTCGTGATCAAGAGCTCGACTTTAATTTGTTTCATGAGATTCGATGATAATAATGGAAATGAACTGAGAGGCATGTGAGGGGTTCTTCGTGGTTGGGGGGGGGGGCAGTCAGCGTCTATCTGCTTGTATTTCACAGATTGCGGTTCGTCACCAGCGAGATGAGTCACCCCGAGTGTATTCGTGTGTATGTGTGTGGATGTGTGTGTGAGAGCGCATCGCATCGCATTTGGAGAAAAGGGTTTTATTCTTTAGAGTGAACATGCCCAACTGGGTCTCACACTCACCGAGCTTCAGCTCCACTCCTGACTATTAATAGACTGTCTCGTTTTCTCTCTCACACACACACACACACATTTACTTACTGTCATTCTATTTGTGTGCGCTAATCAGTCTTGTGGAAGAGCGATCTGCAGTTTTGAATCTCCCTCCTAATGCACTTGCACTGACATTAGCCAGCATCATGGCTATGGTCGTCCATAACAGGGAAGAGCAGGTCAGTGAGCACTGGTGTGGTGTGCCTCCTCCAGAGCGATATGTCAAAAATAACACCTTTTTATTTATAGGTGAAATAATTAAAAATGTAAAAAGATTATAACGTTGATATGTAAAAGGCAGCTTTTCTACCATATCTGATTTATTTTTAATTTTTTTGTGATTGTACAGATACAAAAATCTGATGTGTTATAAAAAGGCCTGAGTCGCTTACATTTAGTGTCCTCCCTCAGTGACAGCCAGCATGAAATGAGAAAAGTCAGATCATGGGTGGGTCCTCAGTAACAGTTGAATCCCAACTATTTGGAGCCAAACAAGCTAAACGGGCCGTTCTCTTTGTGTGGCTGGGACTCTCTCTCTCTCTCTCTCTCTCTCTCTCCATGTTAATCACAGCAACGCTAGCCCTGTTGTTGTAGCACGAGCAGCAGTTTGAAAAGATACACCTGAAGCCAGGTCTCACCCTCCCAGGCTTATCGCTGTTATTTAACAGAAGGCAGAGGGATCGCCTAAATTATTGTTTAACTACCATAGTTGCCGTCTGCCTTCTTTAAAATGTAAGTAATTTATTTTTGCATCTTTATGTAACCTGGGTTTTAGATTTAGGCAGAAAAAAAATTGGGAATTATATTTATTGTGTTTATGAGCAGAAAATTTCTTTAAAAATATTTTTTTTATGAACGAAGTATTCTTTTTTTTTTCTTCTTTTTTTTTGTTAGCCACGTCGAACTACCTCAAGCTAACTAAGTAAAAGCTGAGAGGTAACAAAGATGAATGATTATAATTAACAATTATTCATCTAAATAGTTAATTTAGTCTTTCAGTCACTACTTTATTTGACAATCAAAATAGCCACTAGTGCAAAGACTCATGAGCTCGTTAGGGAAACATAGCCCAATATTCCCAGCATTCCTAGTTAAGGAAGCAGAGTGATGTATGTACTGTATGCCTTGCTGTGCCATGTGTCTCCAGTCAGCCTCTAGCAGTGTAGTGCAGTGACTGTCACATTAACTGTTCTCTGCGTGTTTGTGTGTGTGTGTGTGTGTGTGTGTGTGTGGCTGAGCACAAGCGTGTAATGCGAGTGAACCAAGGATGAGTCACAATCCCTGCTTGAACCGGCTTCGTCTGGAAATCAGGCCATCAACAGTTTCTCCTCACTTTCTCTTATTTATTTGCTTCCTGTCTCTTTCCTGCTCTTGCTCCATTTCACTGTCCTGCCCTGTCGGTCTCGTCCCTCCTCCATATCACACTTTCACTCTTGCGGTTTCCTTTTGTCCTCATTCATGTTTAAGCTCCAGCTCTGTTGTGTTTCTAATGGTTCATTCTCCCTCCTCGATGTCCTGTCCATTCTTGCTCTCTGCCCCTGCAGGTGTCTGGTCAGGTCATCCCCTCTCTCTCGCTTTCACTTGGAGAGAGCATCTTTTTAAAATAAATTTTGCGTTAATTTCACATTTAAGATTGGAAAATTCATTTTGGACAAAATAATCCATTAGTTGCAGAGGATGGTTCCATGTTAACCAGTACATATTATATTTTCCAATTATAACCAGTGATGAGGTTTTTATATAAACAACCATTTGTTTTAGAATTGTAGCCGGTCACAATAACAAATTTGTTCCCATTTCTGTAATTTACTCGACATATTTTAAGTTACATGAGATGAAAGGGGTCAAGACTTTTTCACAGTACTGTAAATAACGACCATCCTGAAAGAATCTCACACCTCCATGATGGAATAATAAATTTTTAGTGAACTACCTTAGTAGTGTTACTAATGTTTTAAGGTGCGTTGATTATTGCGTTTTTATTGCCATGGCTGGTCTGTTTCTCCGTCTTTCCCTGATTAATCTTTTATTATCATCAGTAATCTTTCATTTATTAACTTTTATCATTAATGTAATTTTTATTTTTATTTTTAACGATTGGTATTCAAGATTGAACATTCAGGCTTTTTTTTTTAACGATACCCGATATAAATTATTCATATTTGTGGAAGAGTATGGACAGAGACACCCCCCCCCCCTCTCTCTCTTCTTCTCTTTCTCTCTAGCTTTCATATCCCTGGTCTCATTTATGAAGATATTTCTTATAAAGATGAATAAATGATCAGGATTTCATCAAACATTTAACATGTAGTGTAAGTAAAGTAAACTTTTTATTTTAGTGTTTGCGCTAAAACTGACTTGGGATTAATTACAGTCGCTAATACACTGTGACCGGTGAACTGCACTGATAAGAAGCATTATAATCAGTTGTCTTTCACTCTTTCTTTTTCTTAACAGTTTCCTTCATGCCTGCCTCCCAACATCAATCTCTGACTTTCAATTCCTCCCATTTTTTTCCTCTGCCTGTCTGTCTTTCTCCCTTTCTCCCTGAGATAACATGTCTCTTTGTGCTCATGTGCGCAGGCATGGTTGAGCAAAGATTGATGGTGCTAACATACCATGACTAGAACTCTGGAAAATGCGCACACACACACACACACACACACACACACACACACACACACACACACACACACACACACAGTCTTTGCATACAGCTCCTTATCCACAGCCTGAAGTCTGTTTCCTGCTAGACTTCCCCGTGGTTTTCCTGTATGTCACCTTTATGGTGTTCATTCATCTCTACATTTTGTTGTTTGCATTATTGTCCGGCTTCACACTGAACCCTGATCAGTTTTTGTCTTTCTTACTTAACCGTAATCAGGTGCGATAAAGGTGAACGGAGCTAAAACTGACTTATGGCCTGTGTGTGTGTGTCTGTGTGTGTCTGTGTGTGTGTATGTATATATATATATATATATATATATATATATATATAAAATATGTGTGTATTAGTTTTTATGAGTTCTTACTTGTCTTTTATTTTCTTAAAATATTTTGTCTGCTAATGTGTTCCTACTCGCCCGACTAAATACATCTATTAAAAAGAAGTAATTATAGAATAACAGGAAAGTCATGTTTATTGAAACAAGACTTAACAAAATAAAATGCCATCTTGGTTAATATGTGTAATACATAAACAGTGATCCATAACATGGGTGAAATTAAGAATTTTTGATAATCTCCTTATATCGACATCCGCCATTTGGTGAGATTTATTAGGCAGCAAGTGAGCAGTCAAGTTCTCAAAGTTGATGAGCTAGAAGCGGGACAAAAATGGGCAAGCATAAGGAACTGAGAGACTTAGAATGGCTAAAAAGCTGGGTTAGAGCTTCTCCAAAATGTCAAGTCTTGTGGGATGTTGGTGGTGTTCAGTTGTTTGCAATACTAAAAACAGGTCAAGAATGGACATCCGGTGAACCTGTGACAGAGTCATGGCGGTCCAAGGATCATTAATCTGCATGGGAAGCCAAGACTAGCCTGTTTGGGCCAAACCCTCAGGAGAGCTACTATAACACAGTTTGATGTAAATGTTATTTCTGGATTTGGTAGGAATGTGTCAGAAGCCACAGTGCATCACATCGTCATGTTGTGTGAGGGGCTGCGTAGATCAGTGGACCCATGGTTTGTTGGGCCATGTTTTCTTTTACATAGTGGGTGCCTTTGCTTCACTTAGCTGAGTAATTGATAGTGTAAGGATGCACTACAGAAAGAAGGCATGCAGGCTAAGATGTTCTGCTGAAAAGCCTGTCAGCTTATCCGACTTATTATGTAGACTTCTTCTGATGTGTGTATATTTCAGGTTGGCTTTGTACTGTATGATTATATTGGGATAGTACAAAATATTAGAATAATATAAGTGTGTGTTTGTTATTTTCGTGATTTCTTAACCATATAAGAGCTGAAAGTGAACAGCCCTAGTATCAGGGAAAACAGTTTGGTGTCTCGGTCCTACTATTCTACATCGTTATCACCTCTTTAACTTCTACATAACATACTCCTCACCCGCAAAGCCATAGACACAGACACATATCACCATAGTAACAGAAAGGAACCCTCCTTTAGACAAAGCTCTAGAGATATGACCTAAAATAGTGGAAGGGATGTGTGTGTTTTGTAGCTCAGTGATGGGAGGTAAGGCTCTCAACACTCCTCTCTTCTTAATATTGCTTTCACTGTTCGAGAGAAAGCAAGGCATCTAACAATCTCTCCATCACTTCAGTCCAAGGTCGCTTTATTGGCATGACTGTGCTGCTGACACTGAACACATAAAGGTGTAACGTGGTGTCGGAGGAGAAACACGAACAATATTCACAACAGTAATAGAGATTAAAACAGATCAAATAGAAATCGTTAAGATGATGATGGTCATAATGCCATGTGACTTTCATGTCTCTTTTTGAAAAGCATTATAATAGTAAATTCTAGTTAACAGTCCATATACTCTGTGTGGCAGGATTTATTTTTGAAAGATCGAACCTGTTATTTAGGTGTGTGTTGCCTTGGTGTGCAAGACGACATACCATTGGGGAGTTGCCTCATAATATGGTTGAGACACAAATCTTAACTGCACACAACTCGGTTTCTTAAAGATGAGATACGAAGTTGTGTGTATAGAACAGGACATGGTTTCAAAACATGTGTTAGTTTCAGAGATGTGTTAACCACATTCACCCCTCTGGAAGTCTGCTGACCCACCAGTGATGATCTGAATCACGCTGATGTCATTGACCTGTAGGGGATAAAGACGATGACCAGCGCTATCTAGGATGATGTAATTCTGGTAAACACAGGCTACACTATTGACCGATGCTCTTTGATCTATGACACGGACAAACGTCGATGCCTGTCCTGTCGTGTTTTGAAAGTGCTTTGTAATTCTCAGCCATCCCCTGTCTTGTCACATATCCTGTCCAGTGACTTGTCAAAGCCATGTCTCCTTTTACTGAAGTCTACTTCAGTGCCTCATGAAGACGAAAGACGATGTGCTTTCGTATTCTGTGTAAGTGACGTCATGTGTTCTGAGCGAGAAAAAACCCGAACAAATCCAGGAATTTGCTTTCGTGTGCAAGCTCAGAGGTCATGTTTTCCTTTCAGTGCAGCTTTTTTGGTCCAGATCAGCTGATTTATTATTTTTTTTTTTTCTCGCACCTCCCTTCCACCAAAAAATACTTTGACAAGCAGCATTCCAGCGAGTGTCAGGAAGTTCTGCCCTTCCTGCCAGCACTGATTGTTCGGTCCATGGGGGGCGGCTCAGGGGAACAAGTGGAACAGAGCTCTGCTTGTTTCCGCTAAGCTTATCCAATAAAACATGATGAATTTGAAGTAGAACTGAGTTACACACAGGGACAGCGATGCCGTTCTGGGTGTCTCAGATTTCACTAATCGAGTTAACGGCTCACGGGTGGACAATCAGCAGCCTGGGTGCCTGGAACAAGCAGATGTCATGCCACAAAGAAAGTTTCCAGGCTTTACTGAACACTAACACAACTATGGTTTGGCACAAAACCACACACAATAACCTGTGTACAAAAAACATTAGTAAGATTCAAAACCATATTTTAGTGGCAATTTGAGTACTTACTAGAATCTAAAAGTACATAATGCTCATAAACTTGTTTGTTCCCTTTACAGTACTTTGTATTAATGAATTTTAATAATGGACTATCCAGCTAATTAGCTACCATCAGCTACCAGGAAACCAAACCAGAGCCTTTCTTGTTTGGTGAGCTAGTTATTTTCCATGAATATTTCATACATTTTAAATAAATATCCACAATCCAGAAACCTGAGTTTTTGCCAAACTGATTGTTTATACATTCTCTCTCAGACTTATGATGCGGACAATGGCTTCTATTTTAGAAGAATGACGAGTCTGATTACTGTGTGTGTGTAAAGTGTGTGAATGGGACACCAGTGGGGGGAAAGATTTCGAAAATGGGTGGAAGGTTACCGTACTGTAATACCGGAGAAGACTTGATTGTTTGACTCCTGGGTCACTCTGAACACACACTCACTCTCTCTCTCTCTCTCTCTCTCTCTCTCTCTCTCTCTCTCTCTCTCACGCACATGCACACACTTCACTTATTAGTTTTCATCAGTAGCAGTCTTGCTGCATCATTACTCCTCCCAGCTCACTCATTCCTGAAACACTCAGAACGTCAGTGACTCATGCGTGCATTGTCACAGTGAGTACACACCTCGGCATAACTCTGTTGTAACCTTGGCCCCCTTCCATCATATCTGCTTGCTAACTTTAGAATTCTAGTTCGCATGTATTTCTTCTTACCGGAACAATTCTACCATACACCATGTATGTATATAATATATAGGGGCACTGGTGGCTCAGTGGTAGGTGTTCAGCCTGGGTTCGATTCCCAGCCAGTGCCGGTCCCAAGCCCGGATAAAATGGGAGGGTTGCGTCAGGAAGGGCATCCGGTGTAAAACCTGGGCCAAGCTTGTATGTGCGGACCTGATGATCCGCTGTGGCGACCTCCTTGCCTATATAGATAAAACGTGTATATGTATATACATACATACATACATACATACATCTGTCTCTTTGCGGCTTCTTTACACCTTGCATATATGACTTGTATTTACATCTGGCACGTGGATGCATGTCCATCATTTCCAATAATTACCCTTTGTGATCTTTTTTTATGCAAATAAGATAGCCAGGAGAACTAAAGGAAGGCAGTGAGGCAATTGATTGACTGAGATTATTTTAATTATTTCTATAACATAAATTATGATAAGAACTGAACTGTACCATTTCTTCGTGTGTGTGTGTGCGCGCTTCCCCCCCCCCCCAATTTAAGATTTAATGACAGTATATCCTACGAGTGTGTCCCTTTGTCTCTAGTGCCAGACTGATGCATGCACACTGTACAGATTGCATTCGCACCAGCTTGAAGGCCAGACACGTTTACACCTGTTTTTTGTTGTGATACTGCGCTTAGTGTACCACAGTATCATAACGCATGTTGTTGATATACATGCAGATGTAAGGTATAATAAAATAACACCTTTTTTCTTCGCCGCGGCTCTGTCTGAGCCCCTTTTCTGTGCTCTGGAGAGACGTGTGCAGACACCGCTGCCTAGCAGCAGCAATCCCACTGGACACGTCTTCTAAACCCACCCATCCTTTGGGTGTTTTAGGACAGTTCGTTCGCCTGGCTGATGAGGTTTTTGTGTGTGTAGGTGTGGCTGTCTAGTCACTGTCACTGCTCGTACAGTATTTACTGTAACCTGTAAGGTGTTCGGGGTTGATAAGGACCTGGCTCAGAGTAGGCTAGTGTAGTGAATGCACTCTGATGATGATGAGGTATTGATGGAGGCATGTTTGGGCATGTTCACTACCTTGGTGTTTGGAGTAGGATTTAATCAGGTGGCAGACATGGCTCTGAGACATGACCAGTCTGTGTACTAGAACAGAACATAATTAGCAAAGTGGAAAGAACTGATTCATGTGTGTGTTTTATCCTTTACAGGTTTCCGTGTGCACATGTGGAATCTCCAAAGCACTTTATGGTTTAGAGACTTTTCTCGTTTAGCCGTTCATGTTGCCTTTGACATCCAGTGTGTACTGATTAGGTAATCCTGTCCTAAGAGAACACTCCATTGTTGTTCAACTTTATCTCTAACCTGCCACTGTTGGAGCGTACTGTATGTGTGATTGTGTCAGACAAACATTTCGCCACGTTTCCCTGCACTGAGAAAAGAACGGAAAGCCCGCTTACTCAAAGCTTACCGAATATAAGCTCAAGGGCAATTGCTGGGGCAGTTAGAATGTGTTTAAAATACTCCATTTATATACAATACAATGTAAAACCACAGCCAGTACACACAAGCGGTAAAGGCCGCAGGATATGACAGGACACGAGAGAAAGTCTTTCATGCAGTTTCATTTAGCTTTCCAAAACATGACTAATACATTCAAATTGATTTCAGTTATTTCCCCTTTTCTTGAATTTTATTTAATTTTTTTCTTCTTCTCTTTTTTTGTGCCATTCATTTGCAATTCAGATGCATATAGCCATGTTAGATATTGCCACATCCCATGTACAGTCCTGACCTTCGCTTCAAAGCATTTCCACATGTTTAAACTCCTTTAATGAGTGTGATTTCCACACCCATTAAAGGAGTTCCTGGGAGGCCAGGGCTTCCGCCGTGAAGCAAGGAGTCCGATCATGGCCTCTGCGTGCTGAGAGAACTCTCTACCTTGATGGTATCCGTGCGCTAGTGAAACGCTGGGGATGTGTGCATGAAGGTAGATCTTCTGGTTAGATCAGTTCTGAACACCCCTCGCACATCTAACTAAAGAATTATTAAAATGATCAAGATGAAGTTTGTTTCATGTAAATTAAGAGTTTTGAGATCAGATTTTCTGGGAAACATGGCGGATTTTTCAGTTGCAGTCGATCGAGATTACATTTATGAGGCGCTGGAGTATCTGTTTAAAGGTTTTCGCTTTATTCATAGTAAAACGCTTATAAATAAACATCACACTGCCTCCATGTAGGGATGTGTTGTTTGTGTATGATTCAGCCTTTTCTGACGGTTCTTTAAGAATCAGAATCAGTCAGTGTTCAAATCGTTCCCTTCATCCGGGTTTCATGATTCTGCCGTTTTGGTTTGCGTAGGTTTACCTTATTTTTGTCCGTCTTGTGTTTTTCAAGCTGCTGTCATTAATTAAGTGAATAATTTCTGTCATGTGTAAGAATCTCCTTTCTTAAATTTAGTCAGTGTTGAATTTTTCCACCACAGCCAGAATGTAGTGTTCTCTTATTGCTTGGATGATTTTGGGCCTCAGTCAGGCAGAGTTGGAAATTTCCACTCTTTCAGCGCATGCAGTAATAGTCTGGCTTGGGTGTGAGAAACAATTCCTTCAAACCCAGACATACAATCAACTATTTTACCCAAGCCAAGCTGTATGTCAGTTATCATCATAATAGGAGCTTAATTTTAGGCAAACCGTGCAGCCGAACGATTCGGTGAATGAATCATAATGAATCGTTTAACTGAGTGATTCGAATGAGTTTTTAAAAAAAAAGAATTTTTGTGTAGTTGTGAGACAGGTCACATGCCATTGGGCACTCTCGCCTGTTGTTCTCACACATTCCCCACATACCAGTGGTACCTTGCATGTATGTAAAATGTGCTAGCCTGTGGGTGTGCATGAGGCAGTGTACATTACACAGCCTTGCCTTAGTTCAGTCAATATTTGCATTCCTTCTGAAGCAGCTGATCCAGAGTCACATGGCATGATCTTCAATGAGGATCTTTAACATCCTCTTCCTCTTGAAGTTTTTTAGTCTGGGTCTGTGTTTGCATGGCTTGCCTGAGTCCTGGCTCTTTTAAAGCAAAGCTCAGTATTTGCCCTCGGTGCAGGAATGTCAGGCAGCTTCAGGTTTGATTGCATTGCAGGCTGAGCTCCTTGATGTGCACGATAGCAGCCTGTGTGCACTGGATTTCTTTCTTTCTTTCTTTCTTTTTTTTTGGTACAGCTTGGCTGTTTTGACAGAATGTTTGTGAGGTTGATGTGCATTTCCCCTGCTGGTCCGGAGTCATGAGGTCACACTCCTGCGCTGTCGCAGCACTCTTAACTCTTGCTCAAACGTTATCAGCTGCCACCACCCCTGTGCACTCACCCACCACTCCCTTTCCTCAGAAATTCTCTCTCTCTCTCTCTCTCTCCCCCTCTGATTCTCTCTTTACTTTATTCTTAAAGACACATCATCCAGCTGTCTATCCCGCAGAACCCTTTGATCGCGCTTTCAGCAGCTTTGATCATACCAGTTCACCTTTCCTTTCCTCCTTTACTGTTTTCTCCTTTTGTCTTGCTCCCACCCTCTCCTCATTTTGTGCATACACTGTTTTTGACACTGCTGCTACAAATGCAACAGGATTTAAAGGGCTCCACTTTAGCCAGCCTCTCCCAGAGCCACTACACAATGCTCTCTCTGTCTGCGCTCTCGTTTGTGTGTGTGCGCGCGCGTGTGTGTGTGGGTGGGTGGGTCTGGTGTACATGGTGTACCTTGATGCTAAGTGGGTCTGATGTTCAGTGTATCTGCATCACAAATTATGGCTCATTTATTTTGTTTTCGTTCATGGTAGACAATTTGAAGTCATCTCGTATACTTTTTCAATTGTACGAAGAATTTTAAACCACGGCACCGACTGATTAGAAGAACTCGGTGGATTTTCAATAACATGAGCTCTGACAAATGTTTCAGCTGCAAGACTTTCTAATGTACTCATTCTAACACGGAGTTGTTTCTATAGTAACAGCCTACACATTGACTCATATGGTGAAGGCTTAATGTTTAAGAAACTTGTGCAGTTGTTGGGTAATGGTTCAGGTTTCCGACGTGAGAACATCTTTGTGATTTCTCAGGAACGTGACAAGAAAGACTGGTAGAAATGGTAATTGATATCATAGTAGGTGTTAATTCAATCTGTATTATACAACAGTTAATTTCGAACAATCTAATTGTATCACCACGAGAGGGGATAATGAACAATATTTGGTAACCAAAAGGAAAAAAGAAAGAGAAACTTAGGAGACTTTTAAAGTGAGTAGTCTGTCAGTATCGACCCAGAGCAATTATTGCACTGAAGGACGAAATCATCTCTGCATGCAACATCATCGGTTCTTATACAATAATAAAAGCATCCAGTGATCTTGTATTCAGCGTATACACAAATGTCCTGAAGTCAGATGGTTTGAGCAATTTGAGCATTTGTGTTTTTAAATCTTTTTCTTTTCTTTTTTTTGGCCTATGAATCCATCCAGCCTTTATTTTCTTTTTATAGTACATTAAAAATATGAATTTTCTGTCTGTGATAAAGTAATAGAGGCACATTCAGACGCGTGTTTTCAACCAGTCCCATAGCATTTTGTTTCTCTCTGACTTCACACCAGCACAGACAGACACAGGAATCTGGAGGTGAAAGGCAATGCTGGGGGATGACATCAGTCTGCATGACTACAGCATGTGGTGTAATCAGGGTTACATGCTCCAGATATTTTTGCCGTATTTGCTGACGTTTACCTGATTTCACTGCTGGCCAATGAGGGAAGAAAAACGCAAGGCCTTTAAAGCACCAAAATGTCTGTTATGATTGACTCGTTGGAAGAAAGGACAGAAACAGATAATGGCATTGCAGACGAGCTTATCCGAGGAATAAATTCATGCGTGTTTTATTGATTGGCTCAGCTGAAGCTCAGTCAATCAACGACGCTCCACTTTGTTTGCTGTTTGCTTTGGAAACATGTTACAGCATTAAGCCTGAAATCCCCTCTCGGCACTTTGCATAAACCTGGTTGCTATAGAATTTAGCTCTAAAAGCGAGTTGTCTGGTCTGTACCCCTGTGTAAAGGGGCGAGCGCCTTCTGGTGGTTATATTTTGTCCCTTTTTTTTTTTAACCACACACAAGCTTGGTTAGAGGAAGGGGTGTGTTTGAAGGAGGCCTGTGATGGGCAAGTCTTTAAAGGAGTCGTGTGATTGGCTATAGGATCCACAGTACTATTGGATGGTGGTGTTTTATTGCTGTGGGATTCCCACTGCAGGATTTTTTTATTTAACTTTTTTTCAAAAGACCATCACATTTGTGGCCATTTCTTGATTTATTTATAAATTTATTGTAGTTTTGGATGTGATCAACATTTGCTAATGAGGCTGGTATTACTGATTTAAAGGGCTTTACTGGTGTTGTCAGTCTTTCTGAGAGATTTTTTTTTTTGTCTTTATACAGGAACGGTTTGCAGAGATCTTTGGGAAAGATACAGCAGCAGAAAGCAGAAGGTCGCAGGAAAGCTTTAAGAAGTGGCTGCTGGCAGGTGTGACGCTCTTCACAGGGGTGGTGGTGGGCTCCTTCATCGCTCAGAAGCGCCTGTAAAGATTACTGAAGACGCAGCCTTCACCCAGTGTACACCTCAGACATACATGAAGGAACTTTTACCCTTTTTTGTTTTGTACTTGTTTTATTTTATTATTTTTTTTTGCCAGAAATTGTTATGTTTACACCGTCCTGCTCTCGTGGTGCACTGTGGACTGTGCGAATGGCCCAAGCACAACTGTAAACTTTGTATAAACAGCCCCAAACTGGTGAAAGGGGACTGTGTTGCTACTTGGCCCAAACCAGTGACGTTGCCCAATATCATAAGACTTATTTGATTGATTAAGTGATAATTATTTTCTTTTTTTTTAAAGAATTGATCACTTTTCAGAGATTGTCCACTTATTTGTTTGTTCAATGTTAAAAAAAAAAAAAAAAAACCTTTACTGTTCTATTCTAGTCTTTTAAAATACACACAAATATTTTATCTTCAAAGTGGACAGCAAGTAGCAATGATCCAGATCTCTTGGGAATGGAGTTGAAGCACCTGCTCACAGGTTCTAAATGGAGTCTCAGAGGAGTTCATGTTTTTTGACTTTTCGGAGGCTTGTAAAATGGACAAAAGCATGATTGAAACCTTGCACTACAGTTTAAGCCCTTTCTGAGTCTAATGTGTGAGTTCTTCGCAAGGAACCTTTTCACACAGAGGGGCAATGAGGGTAAAAGTGATTTTTTTGCTCATCAACTTTGGTCTTTTTTGCAAGTAGATTCTGAGCAATTCTGTAGTTTAGTGTTGAGTTCCAGGCTAATATCTGTCCAGTGTGTAACAGCATGTATGGATTTGATGATGAGGGTCAAGATTTGTCTAAGCTTTGCAAAAAGAAAAAAATTCTAAATGAGTAAAAAAAAAAA
Source organism: Leiocassis micropogon (assembly GCA_028565275.1). NCBI lineage: Eukaryota > Metazoa > Chordata > Actinopteri > Siluriformes > Bagridae > Leiocassis > Leiocassis micropogon. Next base: position 11,109,455 of record JAOVVA010000019.1, read on the forward strand.
GAAAAGTTAAATTTACCTGTTTTTTTTTTCCTTTCTTTTTTAATATTGCATTATTAAATCAAATTGGTTAAATTGTGGTAACTTTCTTTACACCATTGGGAGTATTGTAATGAGAGCTAGAGCTGGCCCTTTCCTCTCTGTTATTGTTGCCACACTGCATCATAAACGCGTAACATGTAATAGACTAAACCTAGATTAAAGCCAATCTCAACAAGAGTCCCTTGTGTCCTGTGTCGTTTTGGTGGTGATTTTTGTTCTGTTTGGCTTCGGAAGTTGAGAACACAGTCAGAGCAGGTTGTCGAGGAGATGCTTGGTTAAGTCTGTAGCTTTCTTTAGTTATAATTATCAGCGAGTGATTTGTTGAAATGCTAGTTTGCTGTGAATGTTAGTGAGTGAGTGGGTGGGTGCTTCTGTTCTTCTGTAAGTGTACGTCCTTGTTTATTTATCACAAACATAATTTTACTTTGCTATTTATACAATAAATTAAACGCCCAGCCCAGATTTGCTTGACATCCTAATGGCTCTACTATCTACAGTGCACCAGGGTGCTGTAAAGTGACCAAAGTATGTATGGAATGAGAAGTGTGATGCTTAAAAATGTAGAAAACTGAATAGTCATGCCATTGTAAAAAGAAATAAAAAAGAAAATGCTTTAAAATTAAATTACATCTAATTAAAAGTGTTTAATGACATTGAAGGCATATGTGCAAGGTTTCAAATTTTATAAGAACTAGGGGTAGAAAAAGTAGGTGGGGCCACAATGCATTTCCCAATGTATGTTTTTAAATTCAGATTTTGTGTTTTTATTTTTTACTTGAAGAACTGATTTTGAAATTGATTATACCACCAAGAATCAAATGAAATCATTTTTGCATGGCATGGTTATCTCACATTTATGGCTCCAGGGTTTGGGCACAAATTGTTATATGCCAATGATTCTTTCCTTTAGGTTGTCTGGTGTTCTCCCATCTCCCCCCAAAATATTATGGTGTGTCACACCCATCATCACACCTGTTGTTTCCAAACTAGGCTCTGAACCCACCATGACCCTGACCAGTATTAAAAAAAAAAGTTTGATGTATTGATTAAGGAATACACCTGGTTTATGCAAACTTTTCCACAGTTTCAGTTTTTAGTACTGCACTTCTCATTCCATACTTAAGCACTATTTTCAAGCAGGTGCACTGGGATCATAATCTGTCTGGATAATCCAGTCCGGGGGGGTCCAAATTCCCACTCCAGTGCTTGAGTAAGCAAATTCCCATCTAGCACAAGTTCCATGAGAGGGGCTTCTGAAACTGCATACTAGCCTACTTTTTAGTACATCAAAGTAATACACGTTGTGATGTGCTGTAGGAACTGCAGAGACAAATGTATGGAATGTTTAAAAGATTGGGATAGGGCATGACTTAGAATTATAAATTCTGTCTTTTCATTTAATCTGTTTATTTTAATGCTTTAAAGACATTTGTGCCTGACCTTCGATCTGTCCTTCATGTCTTATTTTAATCTGCCATTTCCTTGTCTATACTGCTGTTTAAATCCAAGTTAGTCTCTTTTGCTGTTCTGGCGGCTGAAGCTGCTCGTCACTCAGTGAGGCCGCTTGCTGCTCTGCACCTTACAGCGACCAGAAGCGAACACATTTTGCTTCAAAATGCATTTTATTCAAAAAGGCGAATATGTTTTCTGTCTGATAGTGTTAATGGTGGGCAAGTAGGTTCCATTTGTCATCTGAAAAGAATTTATATCTTTTAGGAGCCTGATAAAATCTGAATTCCAAACAGCCGCCTACTTTCTATATATGTTTGCGATACAGGGTGTGGAATAAATGGCTGGTGAACTACATGCTGAAAAGAATTTGACTAGCTACTATAGAAATCTACTCGTCTACACATACACATTTTTTGGCATATCTAAATAAATTAATAGGATTTGTGTACATCATATTTACACTTGGAGTAACTGATTAAGATGTGCATTATACTTCAAACCCAGCTGAACGATGCCAAGTTACATGCTGAGCAGAAATCGATGGCATCGATCAACTGCCCAATGATGTATATTACAGCTGCTCTGTAGACACTTAATCGAATGCATTCCATATAAAGAAAATTCGCTGCTTGCATGCTTTGTGTGTACATGTATGTTTGTGTGCGCGTGTTTGCCAGATGAGAGAGTGTTCTGTGGCAATAGTGTACAAGAACTGCTTGGCAACTGAAATGACCTTGGCAGGACACTATGTAAACTAGGTTAACTTAAATTTAGAGTAGCATATTAGTATAGCTAAAATATTTAAAGCCTCTTGGATGTCTTGAAAATATTTATAACACATAGTGTTCTTTCCTACAGCCTTAAACTCCATTATTTCTTTGAGGTGTTTTGTTATTCACTGTGTATGTAGTCAAGTTCACCTGAAAATAAGAAGACAAAAAAAGAATGTATTTTTTTAAAGCTTTTGGTTTATTTAAACACCACCATCCCCCATGCTGAATGTTTTATGTCTTAGGAGTTTTTTTTTTTTAATATCTGATATCAAAAGTGAATAAAGACCAATCGCAAAGGACCAAATCTGTGCTTGTGGTCATTAAATGTTTGAGTGCGAGTGTGTACAGAGGTATCCTTCTAGTGATGGTGGATGAAGAAGATATGTAGAGGATTATCCTAAAATAAATGGATGCTGAGACCACAAAAGACTTATTTAGGTAGAGATTTATTCCACAGCAAATGGCTTACTACACAATATTTGGTGGCAAAAGTGGGCTTGTGTTATATCCACTCACTGCAAGAATGAATCTAAATATTTTTTTGATAAGCATTTTCTTGAATGATTAGGGAAAGACAGATTTAAATTTATTTCCACTGGCCCTTCTCATAGTCCCACTTGGAAGAGAAGCCTTGCACTGGGTTCATTTTCATGTCCAACATCCTCTTCACTTGCTTAGCTTCCCACTCTTTATCAAATGTATGAGGGATACGAGGATACACTGGGGAATGAAGAGGGGAAAAACAAAACATTAGCTCAATACACAGTTTTGCAATGGTCTACCAGTGACCCATTTCTCTTAATACATTTTTCTGACTACCTATAACAAAATTAATTCTGCACATCTTTACTTCAAATTCAAATTTTATTTGTCACATACACAGTATGATATGCAGTGAAATGCTTAGACAACTGCTCGTGACCTTAAAATAAAAGACTATGAATACTTGAGCATTAAATAGTGCTAACATACCCGAAATACGCCATTATTACAATAAATGTAATTCTGATGTGACTAGTCCTCCTTACCATAGATGCGCTGCCAGAGCACTACCAGGCCAGTCACACCAATGAAGAACAGGATTCCTCCCAGCACAGTCTTCCACTCATTAGTGGGCTTCTTCATTTCTGCATACGTGTCTTTAAACATAATCCTGTACACTGAAATGTAAAAAAAAAGATTTTAAAAAACAAACATGATTTATGACTGAATAACACTGAGCATAAATAAGACCAGCTTAATCATAAACAGAAAATAAAAGTCTAACTTTTTAGGGGCACGAATTATGCAAATGTCACAGTGTCTAATTTTTAGACATTCAGGGTCTCCATCTGGTTGAGTAAGCTACACAATCATGAAAATGTTTACAGAGTGCTGTGTCCAAAAAGGTGCACACAGATGTATTTAAGACATGGGCTACAACTGTCACATTCCTTGTGTCAAGCCACTCTTAAACCAACGTCAGAGGCATCTTACCTGGGCTAAGGACAAAAAGGATTGGACTGTTGCTCAGTGGGCCAAAGTCTTCTTTTTAGATAATTCAGATAAGTAAATTTTGCATTTCATTTGGAAATCAAGGTCCCCAGAGTCTGGATGAAGAGAAGAGAGGCGCCGAATCCAAGTTGCTTGAGGTCCAGTGTAAAGTTCATACAGTCATTGGTGGTTTGGGGAGCCATGTTATCTGTAATCAGTGTTAAGCCACTGTGTTTTATCAGGTTCAATGCATCCCTCTGCTGACCAGCTTTGTTTTTTTTTTTAAGTACCAATACCTGGTTTAAGGAGCATGGTATCCCTGTGCTTGATTGGCCAGCGAACTCGTCAACCTAGTGTCTTGCATCTTTCTCTTCATAATACCACATAGATTCTCTATGAATTATTATGAAGAGGAAGATGAAAGACACTAGACCAAACAATGCAGAAGACCTAAAGCCCACGATCAGAGGAACCTGGACTTCCATAACACCTCAGCAGTGCCACAGACTGATCCATGCCACCGCATACCGCCTCCATGCCACATTTTTGCAATTTCTGATGCATTGTTGGAGTAATTCTTGCAAAGGGAGTCCCAACCAAGTATTAAGTGCTGTACATGTTCATACCTATCAGCAGTCCAATATTTTGGTGTTTTTTTTTTTTTTTTTACTGGTCATAAATATTCTAATTTTCAGAGATACTAAATTGGGTTTTCATTAGCTCCAAGCCATGATCATCCAAATTAAAAGAAACCATTGAAATCCGTCTGTAATAAACCTGCGATTTTTGAACTGAATTACTAAAATAGATCGACTTTTCGATGATATTCTAGTTTATTGCGATGCACATGTGTGTTTTATAAATATCTCTCTCCAAGACCTTCTCTTGTACTTGATTTAGATGGTTGGCATCCAGTAAGTTGCTTTACTGCCAAAACCCAACCGAGACCTATAAACTATTTAGGAAACATTAACATGACCTTTAAAATATATTTTGCGTAAAAAAAATAAAAAAAAAATAAAAAATGCTTATAGATCCAAACTTCTGGGTCACCTTGAAAAATCACATGAGCAAGAGTGTGGTCATATTGAATATAAACATGGCTGTGAAATTATAATAAGGATAAAATACTAACAGGCAATTTTCTCCTCATTTGATAGGTTGTTCCATGGACCTTTTTCCTTCTGTTTCAGACTCTTCTCAGTAGCAGTAAGGGCATTGTTGTAAGGTCTGTCTGGTAGCGGGGTGTCCAGACGATCGCAGTATAGGGGCACGGACATGTCAGTCTGCTGCGACACTTGAGTCAGAAGAGAGACAAACATAAGCATTACAATGGATTTAAAGAACAACCTGTAAAAATCTGACAGCCTGAGACAAGAGCGTCCCCTACTGGATACATAACTAACCAACACTAGTCACTTGATGGCAACCTATATAGCCTAATCCTTACTCAGCTAGAACAAAGCATATAGTACAATATAGTCATTACCATGGCCATGGCTGGCCATCCTGGCATTAGTGGTGCTGAGAGCTGCCACCGCCCTTCTGGACAGCAGCGTTCCCAGTCGTCCTGCAGTCAGACACAGCATCTGAAAACATAGAGGATGAAGTCATGGACATGCACACAATTATCATACGTCTTTAGAAAGGTTTGCTCAAGTTTTTCCTGGATTAAAAACCAAATGCAGTCTTTAAGCATTAATCTTAGGTTGTAAAAAGGGTATTAAAGGCTGTGTATGAACACCAGACTGTCCTGTGCGGAATCGCAGCATGTGGCACTGCAAGACCCCATGTTAGTACACACAACTGCTTATTTAACCCCCGAGTTGGACGGGTTTTAATCACTCTGTAGACAGCAGGGTGTTACTCTGAGACCTCAAGCTATATGACTTGAGTAAAGAAAAAAAAGTGGCGTAAAAGCAAACCGTTTTTTACTTATAATCTTTTTTTTTATTATTAAGACAGAAGCTTGCACTACAAGACGCAACTAAAATGGGCGAAAATCTGGCATCAGTCCAAGTACAAACTGTGCACAAGAATAAGCAGTCCGCTTTTATTATAGTATTAACTAAGACATCATGTCAAAAATATAGATATGTAAACTCATTTATTTTCAATTCATAATATACCAAACGACGTGCACCAGAGTGCAGATTTTATTTAACTACAAGTCTAAAACAGACCGTTTCCCCCGTTTCTCATGGTATTATCAGGGGGGGGAAAAAGAAACGTGCAATTCTCATAATGTAGGCTGCTAACTTTAGACCCATGGCACTTTCTGGAATAATACTAATAATTATAAAATAAAAATCCCCGCAGCTGTAACAGTTGTTTTTCCCCCGCTGCCTCTAGAGTAAGGACTTTTGCCTTTATCCAGTAAACACAACAATGTTTTCATTATTATTCTGCATGACTTTTGTAAACAAGCCGCATTAGTTTCCTTCATCTTTATGCGTTTTAGTTGTATTATGACTATTTCTTAAGAAACCAAAGCGGCCTTCATCGCATTTAAATGTGCGCCACAACTTCCCATCAAACCCGTGCCTCCCCTTCACAAACATCCTATTTGGAGGAAAACTAAACGAATATAAACTACTCACGAATGCCCTGAGAAACTGGACCACAGCGGTAGAAATAAGCCACGAATAAACTGAGTGGGACAAATTCACGGTCACCTCAAATCCTCCTCAGACGCAACAGTCCCAACTACTGGGTTGCCAGATTGACACTAAATCACGGTGGTACACCAAGCCACTAGAACTTTAAAATGCAACAAGTTATAGTATATAGTATAGTATACAGTAGTTATAGTATACCTAGAACAGTTTACTTAGGTTGCTGTTATAAATAAATAAAAACACGTCGTTTGTAAACAGGTTCAATCTTTTAACATTCACTACCAGTCAGGCCTGCTGGAACAGCGAAAGGAAGATAGATTAGATTTTACTGATATAGTCTTATTAACCCATTTAATCCTAACTATAAGTGTTCATGACTTTACCAATTTACTTCGAAATTTGTTCTAAGTTTTCTAGACAGTTTAAATAACGTATTGTTATTTCCCGTAAGAGTCCAGTTTTTACTCACGTTCCTTAAGCATTTACTCCCTTCCCACCTTTACGCGCACCGCAACACGCTTTTAATTGCCAAATTGCTCTGGTCACGTGACTAATCACCGCACTCGTATCCTACAAAAATGTTTATCCATTTTTGTATGGCTGCAGCTACAAGATGTCCAGTATTTTCAATGCAAGTTAAGTCGTTTACTTTTTTTTGTCTGTTTAATTGTCTTAAAAGGGCCGTCTTCATTTCTTAAAATATCTAAATAGCCTAGGACTTTTGCGCGCTCAGCTGGTTATAGTTAAATATTATTTTAATTAGTTGATAAAACTATTTCATTTTCATCTCTTGTTCCGAGACGTTTAGGAGGTACTTTTCAGAGTACAAAATGGAGCTGGATTTAGTTCGATTTCGAAAACGATGGTGTTTATCCAAAGCTACCAAGTCGCCAGACTCGATTCACTGCTTCCAACTCGGCCATTAAAACAAGACAAAATAAATATTAAGATCCGGTGTACTTTTCCGCCATCGTGATAATCTTGTATCATATGTTAATCGTGGTATGTGTGAATTATCTATTTATGGCAACACAGCTCGCTCTGGGTCATTTAAGGTCCCTGCTTGCAAACAGACTTCTCCACCAGCTGCAAAGGAAGCAGAGTGTTCGCCTGCCCAGTGCTTTATCCAACCATGAGCTACTCAGAAATCTGTACATCTGCTAGATATATGTAGATGGTTGCATTAGTGCACGGGTTCCCAGTCCCTGAAGAGTCCCTGCCCCACATGCCAGGGTTTTCCATGATCCCATTACCCCCACTTTAACGAATCAGTTATCAAATCAGGCTTGGAATCATTCCCATTAGGTTAATATTTTTAAATAATTCCATTAGGTTAATATTTTTATATAACTGTACATTTTAAAATGTAGATCATTTAATGTTTTTTGTTTTGTTTTTGTTTTTCTGGAATTTATCAGGTTTAGAACCCTACACCTACAGCAGTGTTTTCTTAACAGAAAGGACTCCCAGTCAAACCCTTTAGAGATAAATAGGTGGAGTTAGTACCACACACTTATTCACTTAGGGAAAACTCTTAATCTAACTAGCTAATGGAATGATTATTAGAAGAAGCTGCCTGATATTTCCCCAGAACACATAATGCCAACGTCCAGTTCTCTCAACCTGCCAAATACTTTCTGTTAATTATTAATTTTGTTCTCTCTGTGGGTGTGTTAGACTGTGGAAAACATGCAGGATCAGGGTTGAGCAGCAAAAGGGTTGAACATACAAATTCCACGCACAGAGACTCTACAGCAGGACTTGAACCCTCGACCCTGGAGCCAATACGCCACCCTGTTACCTAGAACTAACACAAAGTTGTAATTCAACATTTTTTTTTCAAATTTTGTTCATGTATTGATTTATTAATTTATTTACTTCCGGTTTTTAAGGGTATTTCTGTTGTTCTGCATACACCCTGAAGTGTTTCCTCGTCAAAAAGGGTTCCGAGCAGAACCCTTTTTACAAAACTATTCAGTATGCTCTTGCAATGACTAAAGAGCCGTTTATCATAAAAATATAGGATACTAACTACGGTTATGTTCCTTCTTAATTTGCTACACTAATTAATATTTAAAATCGTCATGTCATACGACGTCTAGTTTTAATAAAATGCAATTGTACGATATGTCCTCTAGGTGGTAGCATTTAGCCTATTTAAATAAAGCTTTGTTAGACACCAGAGGGCTTTTCCACAAAACCTACAGTAGATAGCGGATTAAGCCGGGTTTTTACAGTTATTTTGGCAAAAAATGATCTGTGACTCGGTTTCATGCAAGCAGTGGCACACAAATTATCATGGAGATTTATTCTGCGCAGGTAGCCTGCTTCAGACCTGACTAACAGCCAGGCTTATGCTCAGCAGGCACACAGATTGAAAAAAAAAGATTTTTATACTGAACCTATGTTCTTATGTATGTTTTTAATCTCAATACTATCTTGAATTAAACTATAGTATATATATATACTGTACATTACTTTGCAAAGGTCTTCTGTGACCCTTCCTTTCACCAGCCTGATCATCTTTCATCATCTACACCTGTTTCTGCTTGTTGCTGAGGTTGTGAAATTGCTGATGATGTTGCCAATGTGTTTTAAATAACATAATGCATAAAGCTTGGTCCTATTGGCTTTTCGGGACAATTATTTGTTTGAGGAAATGTTTTTTTTTTTTCCCCCCCATTTAGTTTTCCATTTATTTGTGGTGCAGGGGCCTAAGATCCTGCACCACACAGCACGGAGCCAAGCTCTGACCTTTCCATAAATGATCTCTGTTGCCTTATGGTTCTTTGCAAGTATCATGTTTTTCTATGCAGTGGGAGATGCAGAAAACATAAGAAAAGGAATAATTTGCCTCACATAAATGTTTATGTGGCTTTGGAAGAATCGTTACACATTACCCGGAGGAAACCTACCAAGCACAGGGAGAACATGCAAACTCCACATACACAGCCCGAGGTGGGAATCAAACTCCAACCTTGGAGGTGCAAGGCGACAGTGCTAACCACTAAGCCACCATACCATTGGCTTAGAGCTTAGGAGAGAGAACCACATCGATAAATGTAATGATTAATACATTGGACTCCAGTCATGCTTACAGTCTTCACTGAAATCATCACTTACTTCTCTATCTTATTTTATTTCCAAGTCCAATTTACTGAGTGTCTTTCATTTGTTCCATGTCCTGCACCTTTCTCTTATGAAATGCCACCTTTACATCTGTCAGCTCAATTTGCCAAGGACAGTGGCAGTTGTGCATGGTAATTTTCCAATCACTCACTCACTCACTCACTTAGACGGAGACAAACATGTGCACACACACACAGTATATTTCTAGGAGCAGCACATCACTGATTACATATCCATTATGGACTAATATGTGTATGCACAACATTGACATGATACCTCAAAACTTATGCAATCTGTCTTATGCAGCCCATTATTGACAGCAAATGCCAAGTCAATGCCTTTAAAACTCCAAAAAAGTAATTGTGTTCCCTGTCACTGCAAGACAAGTTAACAGCCCAGATAATGCCTTATAAATTGTTGATTGTTTTCCACATTCAGTACTGGAATAATGTATTTTGCATGTAGGGGACACTGTCTGTAGGTGAGCCAGAGTCATTAGCTGTTCCCCCTGGATCCCTTCAAACACAGGCCTCCACTGAGTAAAGTCAAGGGTCAGCTCCTCACCTGGGGTTAATCCTAAAATTGGTGGGCCGTTCGTGAGCTTCATTTAGTTAACCTGGATCACTTCATTCTTCTTTTGTAAAATACCATCCAGTTATGTGAAATTCAGACCACCACTAGGGGCAGTAGTGCATTTTTCATCTTTCTAATGGCTTTCAGTAAAAACAATGTTTACACTCACTCACTCACTCACTCACTCATCGTCTATACCGCTTTATCCTGTATTCAGGGTCGCGGGGGCCTGGAGCCTATCTCAGGAGGCTTAGGGCATGAGGCAGGGTACACATTGGTCAGGGTGCCAAATCCATCGCAGGGCACACACACACACACATACATACACACACTCACACCCCCATTCACACACTACAGCAATTAGCCTAACCTGCATATCTTTGGACTGTGGGAGAAAACCGGAGCACCCGGAGAACATGCAAACTCCATGCTCACAGAGACGGGAATCGAGCCTGGACCCTGGAGGTGCAAGACGACAGTGCTAACCACTACACCACCGTGCCGCCCCCCAATGTTTACATGCAACTTAAATTTTTTCAGTAAGAAAAACAACTTTGAATTTTTGAAATTGTTTAGTGTGCTTATATATTTTATTTTGGAATATTTGGATACAGGTAATGCTTAAATG
>JAOVVA010000019.1:11126146-11160016 GCA_028565275.1 Leiocassis micropogon
GTAGAATGTAGAAAATAAATCACTAAACAAAAACAAAGAAATTTGCAAGTGACCCCAAACTTTTGAACGGTAGTGTAAATATTATCATTATGGTACAATAAGACATACTGTATAATATATTTTGACAATATCCTGGTACATCCTCTAATGTACCATGCTGTGGTTCATGTGCTATGTCAGCAAATAAGTACCATGATACTGTCAAAAAACCATGTTATTATATACTACGGTACAGGTCCCATTGGAATACTATGACATTTCTTATGGGTTTGAATTAATTTCATGTAGAGTACCAAATGAAAGTTTGGACACAAGTTTAAATTTATTTTTCTACTTACTAGAGAAACAATACTAGAGATTTCAAAATCATGAAATAACACATACAGTATGGGATAGGGTAAATAGGTAACAATTTCAAACAATTTTCAAACTTTACCAGTTACCAGCCTCAAAAATCACCAATTAACGGCACCTCAAATTAGAGCCGTTATGAAGGCTTTACAGAACATAAGTAGCAGACTCATCTCAATATCAACTGTCTCAATATCAATCAGATATCTATAATAATAAAATATTATATTATCAATAATATCAGATTATTGCATATTTTTGATGCCTTAAGCATTATTTAACAATGTAGAAATAAAAAGAAATAAAATAATAATAAAAACACTTTTGACTGGTTGTGTACTTAAGTAAATGATTACTGATGAATTTCAAAGTTTCCTTAAGCTTTCTTTATAATTATTAACTGTTTTATTTAACTAGTAAACATTAAAATCACTCATCGTTATAACAGATAAAAAAAATGCTGGAGTCTCAGTGTTTCAACATTTATAAAAGTTTTAAGTGTCATTTTCATACTAAAGAAATGAAGTTTTATTTAAACATATTGCTGTGTTTATTTTCTTCAAGTTGGTGCTGATATCGCACCCCCTATGCTAAGCAATTTATGAAATTGCTGATAATGAAGTGCCGGATATCACAAATTTGAATGATATGGATTTGTTTCACTACAGATCTATTGCCAGTGCTGCAGCCATCTGTCTCTGAGTTTCCGTCATATTTGCTGAGTTCCAGGACAAAAACATTGTGCTCCATCCATTATTCATCTTTCTTTATAATTCATAGTTTAGCTGAAAGGAGTTATCACTATGTACTGAACATGTGCCATGTGTTTCTTCACTTCTAGGCAGATTCAAAAGTGTTAGACTAGTGCAGGAAGAGAGAAGTGTAAAGGAAGTGAGGGATGCACTAGCAATAAATAGATGTTAACATTACCTTTTATAAGCCCCCACTTAAGAGGTTTCTCTCTTCTTGGTCGTGTCTCATGTTTGTGTGTTTCAATGGTAGAAGATGACGTTTTTGTATGTGTCTTTCATGTTTGCAATGCAAATTCGATTTTTATAGATTATCAATTTCTGCATGAGTAGGCATGCCCTACCATAATTTTTATACAAAAAACCATGGCACATGCAGGCTCGAACCCTGACCTTTGGTGTCTACTCACACTCACACTCATTCTCCAGCCCTCCTCCCCTCACGCTCTCTTGGGCATTGCCATTGAGTAAAAGAGGCAGAGCAGCTGCTTGTCTGAAGAGGGAAAAGGGAAGTGGAGGTAGAGGTAGGCACAGGAACAGGAAAAAAGGGAACTCTGATATATTTATGAGAGCTATCTAAAAATATTTTTAATCAGCATGTTTTTTAAATAAATTCATATTTGTTCAGGTATATTTGAAGTGTGTAACCACCGATTACCATTGTTTATACTTTTCATAAATATATACAACCCACATGCCAAAAAAAATGATTGCTAGTTTCGGGAAGTTCTGCATGAGCGATTAGTTACAGTACACTGTTCCTCATCATCACTATAATGCATTTTCATTATGCTCAGTTTATGTCCACAATAAACTTTCATTAACTGTCGAAATGTCCATATTTCCTCGTCTTTGCTGCAGGCTAACATGAGAAAACCAAGAAACTGACCCTTTGGTCAGTTTGCTGGCCTCCATTTGAATGTGCTTAGATAACATATAATATAAATATATTTAATGAAGCTAAGATATAGAGACTCTTCCCTATCATTATCAAGGCATTCCTCGAGTGATGGTGACTACGAAGCATTCTAATCAAAACAGTGAAACTACACCTGTAATAATCATGATTCAGTTGTCATTAGTTACTACTTTATCCTGGTCAGGGTTGTGAGTCTGAAGAATAACAGTGGACACCCTAAATGGGACACCACCCACTTTAGAGCACCATGCACCCACACACCACCCTATAGTTCAAGCTTTCTATAGATCATCACTAGTTTCTAACAAGGGGGAAGAGAGAGTTGGTAAAGATCTGTTCTCTGTTTTGATTCAAAGTGTGTCTCTGCTGCTTGGCATCTGCTGGTCTTGACCCAGTGGGCCTGTTGGGTAGATTCCACAGGGAGAGGGGACCAGCCAGTGAATGAAAGGTCTAATGGGGGCCAAATAACAAGAGAGCGAAAGAGGGTGAAGTGAAGTGCGCAGAAGAAAAGTGGTGTCAGATGTTGTTATTACAGGTTTGCAGGAATGGAACGGGAGGTGTGAATAGCTAATGAGATGCAGCATCACCTCAATCTTTATTTATATTGCATCCGAAACACCTAGCTGCCGAGGTCAGGTAGATTGTATGGTTAAATGTAAAGTAGTATATTGAACAAGGTTCTGCAGCTCACTGCTTCATGGAACATTTCATGCAGCATTTTGTCTTCTGTGTTTTACAGAAGAAAACGTCATGGTACTAACCCAGCAATATGGAAATTAAGGGTTTAAGTCTATTGTTAAGCATATAAATGATTTATTGGTTATTTTGTAATAACATCTCTGTGTAAATCATCATATTTGACTTTTAAAGTCAAATGCAATTTTCGTGTTATTTAATAATTTTTTCTACAGTATTGCTGTATGAAGCAATACTGCGAGTCGTTGGGGGCAAAAAGGGAGGAAAGGAGAGAGAGAGTTTCATCAACTTTGAATTTGTATTAGTATCCTGGGTTTGCCTTTGTACCTCCTCAATACATGGGAGATAAACGGTGATTAAGTTAGATCTTTGCTGTTATTTAAGTAGGTAGACGAATTGGTAAGATTAAATTACAGTGGTGGCGCTATTCCTATTTACTAATCATAAACATGAACCAAGTAATGGTTGCCTGTAAACATGTAAAAATATATAAACGTGTACATGACGCATAATTTAAAAACACTATTTAAAAATGAAAAATAAAAATAATTCAGAGAACACAGATATGATATTAAGTAATATTTAGAAATCACATATATCATTGTTAATTAACCATTTTAAATATTATAGACAAACATGGACTCCTGTGTACTGTGTAGAAACGTGCAGATTTTATATTTCATAAAAGTGACATACGTACGCTAATCTTGGTTCTTGCTTTGCTAATCTGAGCAAGATGGTCAACAAAAGCAGAGCACATGCTTTTCTGTGAGAAAGTTTTACTCGCTCGGATGATGCCCCCCCCAGAGCGGCCGAGGAAACTATAATTATGTATTTGAGGAGTGCTAGAGATTTCCTCCCCTTTAATGGTGGCCAGTATTAGTGTGAAGTTAGTCAGAAGATGGGGCCCTGGATCCTTTTTATGGGGAAGTCATTAAAAACACATGGTAACTTGACTCTCCACAGTGCAAAACAATAGCTGGTAGTGAAGCATAGTGTCTTTTTCTAGGTAGTAGTTTTCCTCATTACTGTGAAAATGAGTTGTGTTTTTAGTGATTATTTGGAAAAAGGGATGTTAATGTAGTGGTGTTGCTATATTAGTACAAACAAAGAGACTTTTAATTTCTAAGTGTGGGGGGAAAAAAAGAAAGGTTAACAGAAAAAGTTGATGTTGTACGATGACACTGTCAGACCAAATTTAAAGAAAACAATGCATGGCATATGCAATACTTATTAGACAAAACCAATATACAATATTAAAGTCCTAAAATACACTATGTGATTTTTGATAATGAAGCAACATCTGTGAAACCTACCACAAATTCTAGCTAGTATAAATCTGGTCTTCAATTTCTTAATTTTTTTTTTTTTTCATTTCAGGCTATATTCCAATCTCATGTGCAGATTTCCTGTGATAGAATCTAAATTAATTGTAAAGCTGACTATGATAAAGTGGTTACTGATTAAAAAGATCAATGAATTTGGTTATGTGATAAAGTTTTTGCAATTTTGTTGTAGTTTTGTGTGCTTCATTATCAGAGATAAAGACCTTTAGAGAAACAGACGGAGAGGTTATCTTGACCCATTCACACTAAAATATTCCAGCTATGACTGCTTTTGTCACTGCTGTCATAGTCAATGCTTTGATGTTGTTATTCACAAATTCATAAATCTGTCATGTCTCTCTTGCCTTTGGCTATATTTACACTGGCAGCACGGAAAACTGCACGCTTTTCTGTTCCATGGAAAATAAACCCCATTACTAATAGCAGACCTGGAAATAATGTATAAATTATTATTAAACTGGTAATTAGAGCTGATCAACAGTTGAGGTATTTCCCTCAGCAACTGTATTTCTTTGCTTCTCAGAGTTTTCTGTTTCCGTCTCTCAGGGTTAAGTTTGAATCACGGACATTGGAGCTCCCATTGTTCTAGACCCAAAAAGGGGAGTCAGAATGAAGATACAAAGATTTAGCTGCTAGCAAAGTGGGAAGAGTTTGGTCTAGACAAGTCTCTTTCCTCTTGCCCCACTTACAGTTTAATTCTGTTTGGAGACTGAATTTAGACTTCCTAAATGAATACTTAATGTAATTAATTCAATGATGAATGCGAAAAGAATGTGTGCCTGACTGTGATTAAATGATCTTAGGCTAGAGTGGCAAAGGTTCTTCAACACCATCCTGTCTCTATGCGCAAACAATTGTGCTAAATTAACGTGATTCACACTTTGAGGCCCAAAAATTTGATCATTATTTTGCATAATGGGTGCCACTTTTGTAAGGAAAAAAGCAGAGGCTGTGGATTAACCCACCATCTTCCCATCCCCCATAACACTGTTGACAATGCTAGCTCGTCTCCAATACACAATGGGAACTGAATCTCTAAAGCGTGATGCCGAGTTCGACACACACCTACAAGCAAGATTCTAACCTTCTAACCAGAGGCTCTCTTGCTTTTCCTCGCATAGTTTTGGTTTTGTTTTGTTTATACATTTATTTTGTAAATATTGTAACTGATATTTAAAGCATTAAAAAATCCCCACTTGGTCCTCTTTATTATTATTAGATAATTATGTGTAATGTTTAAAGTATATAATTTTTACTTTTTTTTTTTAACTTTCTGGATCTTTACTATACTTTCAGTCACGGGTGCAAAGTGGCAAAACTTACACACTCGTGCACTATATAGTGAATGGTGAATAGGGTGCAGTGTTTGGCTGTCAGTTGAGGTAGGCCCCATGGACATGACGTCATCCAAAGAGCAGTTTCGGGTTCCCGCCGCAGCTGTTTCTTGTTGCCTTGGAAACTTGGCTGCGTCTTCCGAACTACAAAACGACCAATGGCGGGTTTTGGGGCATACTATGTATTTAATGGGGGTGCACGAAATTTCTGCCTCCGGAAAGTTAAAAAATTCCTTATACCCAGTGATGTGTCGTTTTTACTGATATATAAAAGTATCTATATTGTGAAAGAAAACGCATTCTGGTTTAAGGCATTGAACACGTTTTAGTATACCGGTCCATATTTCCAGCTAAATAATGTTCCCCGTGGTGGTACACTCCCTGCAGGAACTGAACCGAACTTTTCATAGCCGGTGGATTTAAAGAAAAGGTGATGTACGTGATAACCCTTATGTAGTGTTGTGTATGAGTTTATAATATCATTAAAATAAAAACAATTGCATTGATTTATTTCACACCTCCGCGGCGTCTGACAGGTGAGCTGAGTTTTAAATGCTCTTTTATATATCAGTTGTGTAATAAAGAATCTGCATTATTTAGCTGTTCTGCTAAAATGCTGCCAGTTTAATAAGATAAATTAATGTACACTATTTTAAAAAAAAAGCTTTTAAAGTTGTATTAAAAAATAATTATTTCACGCAGTTTCAGTTAAAATGAGTACACAGTGCTTCTTGGACATGTCAAGTAGCTACATGGTAAAGCTAGAGTAGTTCTTGGTAATTACAGAAAGTTTGCCTTGGGGCGGTGTCTGAGTGCTGGCTTTAGAGTATTTTCAGGAGCAAGTTCGCTTAAAACGGTGTGTGTAGTAGAGTGAACGCCCAGAGAGACCGCAAATATTCAGACCCACACAGAGATACACACATGCCGTAATTTTAAACATAATGCATAACTGTATTGCGGCAGACACGGTAGAGGAGAAGCACATCTCTGCTCTTCCCTCCTAATGATGAAACTGGCATTTAGGCCACAGCAACTTCCTCTGTTTCAGGTTTGTTCACAAGCACGCCTGTATTTAAGAGGCAAAGCACTCTTTTCAGTTTTGTACTTACATAGGAACTTAAAAAAAAAAAAAAAAGGTTTATTCGTATTTGCTTCCATGACACTGCAAATCAACAAAAAGGCAAGGTACAGTACTTACAGTGGCAGGACAGTTTTTCCTTTCCATTTTCCATCCACAAAGTATATATTTTTAAATATAATTTTACCCTGTAAATCCTTCCATTCCTCCTTCCTTCCTTCCTTCTTTCTTTCTTTCTAAAAGAAAAGAAACCTGAAATCTAAGTCAGAATCAAACATTTGAAGATTTTTTTCCCTTTCATTAAAAATGCGATGATTCTTAGAAATACAACCTTATACATAGAGACCAAAATATATATATACTGTATATAAAAACCCAAAATAATAATAATTATTTTTAAAGAAACCAGATACACCAGATGTTTCACTCCCGAAAAATCTCACATCGTCACAGATTTCTTTGGTTGTGCGTAAATTCTGCTGTCTTAAACCATTGGCCTTATTGCCACTACAACCAAAAACATCTGACAAGAATTTCTGTATGCAGTGTTTGAAAAAAAAATTCTGTTAAAATCTCAGCTGGGATGGTGGCAATGGCAAAATGCAAACGGAACAGAAAAATGAACTTTATCACCTCAAGTTCACTTTGAAGAATGTTTATGAGCCCAGCTTGCAAGGATTGGTCACATAAGACGAACACAGTAGTTTCGTTTAACTGTAAGTCCATCAGGGGCAGCACGGCTCCAGGATCCGGGTTCGATTCCCGGCCAGGCTTGATTCCCATCTCAGTGTGAATGGAGTTTGCATGTTCTCCCCGTGCTTAGTGGGTTTCCTCCGGGTACTCCGGTTTCCTCCCACAGCTAATCGGTCCCAAATCGGCTGTAGAATGTGAGTGAGTGTATGTGTGTGCCCTTGCGATGGATTGGCACCCTGTCCAGGGTGTACCCCGCCTTGTGTCCTAAGTTTCCTGGGATAGGCTCCAGGCTCCCCAAGACCCTAAATACAGGATAAAGTGGTATAGACGATGTGTAAGAGTGAGTGAGTGGAGTGGAAGTCTATCTGACATGGAGAACACATTAGTCTGTATTCTGTTATAGAATTCAGCTAAGACCTTATCGAGGTTGTCCTGTACAGTGTCCCAGGTAATAATATAAAGAAATCTACTGTAATCACACAGTCTAATTCAATTCAGTCCAATTCAATTTAATTTATATAGTGCTTTTAACAATTGTCATTGTCGCAAAGCAGCTTTGCACAATCAAAAGAAATTATGAAAGTTTCTATGAAATGTGAATGTGTATGAAACAAAATAATAAGATTCAGAAAATCTTTTTTTCCGAGCTTAATAAAGAAATCCTTGATTCGGGAGGTAATGCCATTCGGAATTTTTTTTTTAACCTACAGGTGCAGTGTGAGTGTGTGTAGAGAGAGTGAGTTAGACTCGGAAAGCCGCTATGCTTGAATGGAGACAATGGTGGTGTTTGGGGAAGTAAATGTGCAACACGTGCCACCACTTTGTGAACTTATTTGCACATACAAGCAAACATATTAAACATTGAACACTTGATTGGAGCATGATGTATGTAAATTCCTGTCTTTCAAAGGTAAGGCAAACTGTATGGCCTCTGAGCAACCAGAGCTAGGTTTCAAGACACACATTATACAGTGTTTCCTCAATCAAACCAGATCGCTATTTCATAAACTCGATGTTCCTTAAAACATTCCAAAGACTTCACATTATCCATTGCCGGTTCTGGCGTAAGATAACTGATCACGTTTATCTCCGTTTTATCTCAGTCTGTTTCTCTCATCTTGTTGCTCACTCTTTAACAATGCTGTTAGTTCACAGTTCATGTCTCTATTTTGGAGATAAGCCTCTATCAGTGCCTTGTGAAATGTTGGATATTCTGTGACACCCTTGTTCTATTCTCAGAGACTGCTTCTGACATCATGCTTCCCTTCTCTCCCCCATGTCCCTGCTGGCTGTACTTCACGGTGAAGGTTGCCTCATAACGCTGCTTTTCCTAAATGGTGTTTTTCTAAACGTGTACACTGGTGGGATCTGTGGAGAGTCCAAGATTACAGTTAAGGTTAACTCCTTCCTGTGTTCCTTCTTTTCACCTTTCTGGAAGTGTTTACCAAGACACACCTGTCTAGTACTAATGAGTCGTCAGTAGAGTGAAAGACATTAAGGTCTGCTGGAATGAGTATTTAGTTTTATAAAAAGAGCTTATTTCACAACCATCATCCTGAAAAGCTTAGCTGTACTTTCCCCAAACACACACAAAGCCTATATTTTTAAGTTTTAACTTGCAAAACATAACACAACAGCTTAAAGTTTTTCGGGAA
Source organism: Leiocassis micropogon (assembly GCA_028565275.1). Classification (NCBI taxonomy): domain Eukaryota; kingdom Metazoa; phylum Chordata; class Actinopteri; order Siluriformes; family Bagridae; genus Leiocassis; species Leiocassis micropogon. The sequence goes on from JAOVVA010000019.1 coordinate 11,134,968, forward strand.
TGGGCTGATTTTTATATATATTTTTAAAAAATGTAAAACTCTATTCAATTTCTTTCTCACCTTTGGTTGAAGTGTGTGTAAGCCTGGGGGCAGACAGGACACTGTCGCTTGGTCCCTAATTTAATACAACTAATGTGTCGACAGTGTGAAAAGAAGCAGGATGACTTTGCACTGACAGAGTGTGTTGTCTTTTTCCACAGCAGAATCTAATAGCCACTGCCAAATATGATGTGGTTATGACATAGTTTAAATAACTTTGTTTGTTTGCTGACTTTACTTGTTCAAACCATATGGAATTAGTCTGGGAATGCACTCTGGAACCACACACTTTTTTTCCTTTGTGTGTATTTTTTCAGATCTGACATACGTGCACATACACATATAGCCTATAATTACCCTTCCACCAGCAGACATTATGGTATAATAACAAACCTATAATCACTAATCTTTTTTACTTCCATTAACTACCCAACCTAAACGTGGTAAGCATCTTGCCGGGATACTACAGTAAGTGTACCGAAAAGTGCTGTGGAGCAGGAGATATCAGCTGAGAGTTAATGGTTCAGATGCAGAACTAGCAAAATATTTGAACGTGAAGCAATGTACATTAATATTTAAAACTGAACCATATTTTAGTGGGCCTTAACATAATCCAACTCAGTACCATATTTCTCTCATGGTTTATCTAATCAAATCCATTTATGTAGTTTATTTATGTGGTTGTATTTATTTTATCTATGTCCAATTTTAAATAGATGTGTCTCATATGTTCAGAGCATGGTACAAATAATAAAACCAGGATGTTGTCTTTTTTGGATTATGAGTGTAATCCAACTTTTCGAACAGGCTCATTACTTAAATGGCATTTATTGTAGCATTCTATTTCTAAACATCCCACTGACAGAACAGGTTGATGTTGACATTATTTATAGCTCTAATTCTTTCTGGGTTATGAAAATTTTAATTGAACTTGCCAGTGCTAAAAGCAGACTAATTACCATGCAAACAAAATATTATACTTCATAATTTTATACATATACGGATTCCCTGGTTATATTTCGTACAAATCACTGATGTTTCCCAAACCTCACTTTGAGACCGTTGGACATAAACTTAATATTAAACATCAAACTCAATTACTATAGTATGGACAGGAAATCTAAAAACCTTTAACAAATAAACACCAGTAATGTATAAGCGTTTTGTTTAACAGCTGGTATAAATGTTTAACAGCTGATTACAATAGGTATAATGGAAAACCATTTTTGCTACTGATGTTAGTGTTGATGCTAGAGTTACATTGAGAAACATATCACTCATCACAGCCTGCAGGGACGTTGTCAGTACCACTGTGTCATCGGAAACAATGGCTCTGTAGTGGGTTTAGTAATACTGTACAATACCACACTGTCCACTGAGAAACAAAAGGGCAAATCAAGGGCAAAGCAACTCCCACCCTCTGCTTCTACTATGCTTGCTCAGAGCATCTCTGTTGTGAAACATAAGTACAGTGAAGCATGAGAAAATTGACTAAGAGTACACTCACCTTTTCCCCATGTGTGTATTTTTGTTAGCGTTTAAGCTGGCACTGGTTGGCCCCATTAACCTGTGTGTGTGTGTGAGTGGGAGTTTTTGTGGTTGGTAATGTAGACTAGTGCAACTTTGTCCTTAAACGAACCTATTTGACTGATTGTATTTTTCGGTAACCACATAAGAGAAAATGTCAGATTAATTGCCTTGTATGTTTATACAGATTCTCTTATGCTATGTCTGATTTCCCCGTTTTCCAGCTCTGGGCAGTGTTTGCTTAAGTAAGCATTTCTGCTTCTGGCCTAATGTGTATTTCCTGAAAGCTGTGTTTTAGAAATGTGAAATCCTGTTTGCATTTGTTTGTATGGCGATGTAATTGTGTGTGTCTTAGAGCATGGTTTATGATGTTCTGTATAAAGAATGGGTTCAAGCAGTAATCCTCCACCCTAAACTTTTTGTCTGTAATCCTCCTATTCAAAAAGCCTGCCACTCCTGCATGGTTTAGATGAATAGTTTGGTCGAAAGGCAGCAGGCACTGACAAGCTCTTGCAGTAGGACTGACCGACTTTAAACATCGCAGCAAGTTGTGGAGAGATGAAATTACAACCCGGGGTTTGAGGTTGGAGTTCAGGGGTGAGAGAAGCGTCACCTCATGCACTGAACTTGATAGCATGGTGAGGACTTCATGAAAATCCCCCCAATGACATTTCCTTTATGTAACACGTTAATTGATGCACAATCGATGCTATGACATCTCATTGATGTCTACTGCTGTCTATCTTTGTGCTTTAGTGCACACGGAACGTTAGGGTGATCATTATTATTATTTTTTTGTTATTTCTATCGTGGGCCTTTCCAGGTGGAAAAAGGGAGCTGCCAGCCACAGCTCGGACAGAATTACAGCCGTTCTCATTAATATCTGTTACTGTAGCCATAGGTATCTGTGATTCGTTCCTATTGTGTCACTCAGATATGAGCCCCTGGGACTGGCGGTGTCGGTTTCAAATGCTACAGGATGAAGAAATGTATTAAGACATCCACACCTGTACCTGAAGTACCAGTGGAGGGTCAGGGCCGCCTTTAACTGGTTACCTGCTCTGTGTCTGTATGTTTTCGAGCACATTCTCATGACTTTCCTGATAATTGTACTGGATTGGGTAATATACTGTACAGTGGCCAAGAATAATACTCTCCAACATAAGTTTAGAAACAAGTTTAAAAGCTCATAACAACACAAAACATCTGAACAAGACTGAAATCCAGGTTCAGGAGGTGAAAGGTTTTTTAATTGGCTATGAAGTGAGGTTTAGAGAGATGGATTTATTGTTGTATAACATCTGGTTAAATGAATCTCAGATTTACTGAAATGGTGTGAACCAATGGTTCACAGTGTGGGGTCCTCTGGGAGTCCCTGGTGTATATCCAGACATGGATATGCCCCAGACATTATCACATGATAGTGGTGGTGGTAATTACCATCAACTAACATTGATGGTATTATAGTTGTTAATTAATGGTTATTGATTTAAAACTTTAGACTAACTGCATTTTAATAATTCCAGGAAGCAATGTGAATGTCAAACAGTGTTTCTGGTATATCTTTGGGTGAGGGGAAACTCAATTCAGGAATTACAAAAAGCCCTAGTCATTCAAATAATATATTTTACATGTGAATTGGGAAATTGTGGCCTATTAAACACAGATGAATTATCTAGGTTATGCACACACTTATTATTATAATAAGTTGAATGATATAAATACGTAGTCTTGTGTGTACCACCTCAGTGATCAGGAATAGTAAAGTTTAATTGCCTTTTGTTTTCTAAGTGTGTATGTATTGACCTCTTGTTATTAGTAAAATTAAATCTTTGATCCTAAGGGGTTCTTGAGAAAATCTTTGAGTTTGAAAGGAGTTTCCTGGCTGGGATTTTTTTTAATCGTTTAAGAATCCAAGACGGAATGGTGGCATAGTGGTTTGATTTCTGCCGTAGGTCAGTGTTTGTGTAGGGGGGTTCCTCCAGGTACTCTGGTTTCCTCCTATATAAAGACATGCAGAATAGGCTGATTGCCATTTCCAAATTCCCTGTAGTGTATTAGTGAGTGAGTGTGTGTGCTTGTGTGCCCTGCGATGGATCGGCATCCTGTCCAGGGTGTACCCCACCAAATTCCCTGAGTCGCCTGGGTCTCTGTACAGGATAAGCAGTATACAGATTTAAGAATCCCTGGTTCAGTCCCAAAATCAGAATAAAAGTGCATTTTCTGTGCATTTACTGCTGTATTTTGACATGCATATTTGTAAATTGAGTGTGAAACAGTTTTCTAAAAATGGAATTAAATGGTGAAGCACTGGAACTGACACACACACTCCATTTTATCAGGTGAGACCCTCTCTGTACAGGATATCCTTATAGCAACACTGAAAGTGTATTGTTTTCATAACTCTCTCCCCGACTACTTTGATGAAGCAGTCTGACCCTGTTGTATCACTTCCTTAACAGTAAGACAGAGGCAGAAAGGTGCTGGAAGAACAGGAAAACATTACTGAGCAGTCTTTTGGGAAATGACTCGTTACTGAGTAGATTTGGAGCGAAGAAGGGTAAAAAAATGGAGCATGTGCAAATCAAATCAGACCTTTAGCTCATTGTTCAGGTCTTTGGGGGGAGAAGTAGTACAGGAAAAGTAGAGATTTGGGCAAATGTTTTTGTAGTTCCTCTTGTCATGTGCCTAGAAGGAAATGGTCTTCCTGCCTGTACTTGAACAGCAGAGCTGATTGGACAGGCTGGGTGGAGCCGGGGTGACCGAAAGGAGGAGTATTTGAGTTTTCTCTTCTGTTGCACAGTAAACTCTCTCACATGCGCTTAACACCTTCAGTGGGACACGACTTTCTAAACCAGTATCTGCTCTCCTCAGGACATTATTTATTTAGATTTTCTGGTTTCAGCTGACAGGTTTTCACCCCTCCTTTGGTAAGTTTCTGCACAACAATGAATTAACTGAATAGAAATTTTTATTATTGTAATGGGTCAGAAGTGCAGGAATATAAGATCACTTTGATTTTATCTGTTTAAAATGTTTTACTGAACAAACTTTTTTTAAACAGTGGGAAAACTTAGCTTATCTTATCCGCATAGGCGTAGAACATAGCTGTAGCACATCGATGCCTCACTGATCAAGTATGTTAATGGGGATCTCTAGACGATCATTGAGAGCTGTTAAACCTCCTGATGACTGAGCCTAAGCTATTGCTCATTAAGCTCCACTTTACATGAGGTGACAAAAAGCCCTCTGTCCTTGGGCCACACTACGTCCTTGGCACAAACCTCTTTTTTTCTCATGTGCACTTCCAGTAAGTTTCTTGACTATGTAGAAAACTTTGCCTATGGGTATCAACTGTATCCAGAGAATGAGTCAGGATAAGGGGACATATCCTGTGAATATATGATGAGTGAATTAGTGTGTGTGTGTGTGTGTGGTGGGGTATCTTCCTGCTCATGTGGTCAGGAAAACAAAAGGAAGCCCTCTGTCACCAAGGCACTAAACTCAGACAAGCTCAGTGTAAATTTGCCTGAACCGGGATAAATAGTTTGGCTTAATAAGGTTTGTGTTTTCCGTGTCAGTATGTTTTGTGTTAACAGTTGCGTTTTTGTGCATGTGCGTCTCCGAGACACTGTAGGAAAGGGTGGTTGAGTTGATTATAGTGGAAAAAGATAAAGACAACACTCTGAGACTGCAGTGACATGACTGGGGTACTTGCAACACTACCTGAACTTTGTGATTACTCACTTACTGTAATGGGATGTTTGTGTGTGAACATGAATATGTACAAAAATTATTTTCAGTCATGGCACAAAAAAATTTATTTTGCGTCTCTGCTGTGGCTTTTTCTTACATTTTGAGGCGTGGACGCTTAAGTACAGAGTTTGTGCAATAAAGTTTGTCATTCCTTTAGGCACCAAAATTTCCAAGTTCAGGCTTGTGGCCCGAAGGTCCTGCATTACTATTACATTCAATTGCAAATTACACCAAGGTTATAATTGATAATATGATTAGACCATTTGTCTGCTGTCCTGCTTAATAAATGCATTGCTAGCGACAGTCTCATTGTTTTGCAGTTTGGCAAGGCTAGGCAAGGTTGTGGCTGAAGTGATACTGCTGATTTTGGTTTAGATGGACCCCCGGCACCCTGTTGACTGAGAATCCTGAGAAAACGTCTTGATTCAGGGGGGATACAAACTTTCTAACAGTCATCTACTCATCTACTTGAGAGTTTTTTTTCTGTTTCCAGGGGCCTTGAGGTAGCATTTCGGTACTGATGAAGAATGACATCATGATGGATTTGGCCTCATAGGCCCTGAATCAGATGACTTTATCTCTGAAAGCCTGGCAGCCTATGATGGAAGAGAATGGGGAACATGAGAGGAATGTGCAGCCGTGGGAAGGGCTTCAGGCTGGCTTGTACTTGCACAGTCAAAAGGGCCCTGAAGGCTTAATGTGTCCTACTTATCAGAATCTGAATTCTTGGATCTTTAATTCTGTTTTTTGGCTGAATATACTGTATATGTGATGGATTTTCCCCTTTATATGGAAAACTGCCTATCAGAGCTAATTTATCTAAGGCAATGCTAGAGTTGAGAATGGGGGTGTTGAACCACTTGCTCTTATTTTTTAATTTTTTTAAATCATATAATAAGGAAAATAAATGTGTAGGATCAGTTTCTAGCTGAGTTTCTACAAAGTTTTGCTTCCAGTGATCTAGTGATTGCTGTTGCATCTTCAGCAAGTGTAACTGTTTGGACAGAGGACACAATGGCGTCCTCGCCATGCTTCATGCTTGGCACAAAAAGAAGAATGGCCGTGACGGCTGGATAATTCTCCCCTCAATGCTAGAATGCTTGTGGAATTATGAATCTTAAGAAAGCCCCAAGGGCTTAGACTCAGACAGGCTGTGGGCTGGAAGGAGGAGGGGGTGCACTATTACAACTCTTTGACACTCGAATGCGTCTGTGTTCAAAGTTTATTTTGTCCTGCTGTTAGTGGAAGGAGTTGTCCTATTGTGCTGGCACTGCATGTAAGAAAGGGCCATTTACTGATAAGGTGACTGCAGTAGAGATGGGCAGGGTTATCAAGCAGGGTAGCCTGCTTGAGGCACCAGGCATCGGTTACTGTGGGAGTGGCGTGTGCATGTGTGTGTGTGTTCCATCTGAGGTATTAAACTGTCCTTCAACTACCACAGTAAAAGCTGGAAAGCCTTCTAAGGGAGACCTAACTGAGCTTGTCACATTAGGTAATGCCTAATGTTAGGGTTATTGCTTTGTCCATAGATCACTGCTAATTTCCAGGTAATTGTAGAGGGTAAAATATGTCATTTTAAATGACTTAAATGCCCATGCATGACAATTGCTCACTTCACACCTAGTGTGCATAACCTAGAATTAAGTCAGCAATCAGTAGGTCTTCACCATGGCATTGGCATTCTTTATTGCATTGAGGCGAATAATGATTTCTGTCTTCGTGTTTGAGATCTACTATTAATTTATGTCTTAAAGGTAATTTGGGTGTATTTGCATGAAAAACACACCAGATTGCAACTGAACTGAGACCTGTTGCCATAGAACACTCCAGTTTCCTGAAGGCATAGCGTCATATAGTGCACTCTGAGGATTGTGTGTAAATGGGTAATCACAGTTATCACTGTTGTTGAAAGAGAGAAGTGACCTCCTAAAGATTGTGTTTGCATTTGAGTTCACATTATCTCAATGCTGCAGTAGAGTCCACCTGGCTTTAATTTACACATTCTGCCTCTTCTTGCTCCTGCTTTTATTAGCTAGCCAAAAAATGTGAAATTTAAAATTGCATTCCTCCTGCAAGGGAGTGAGTAAGGCCTGAAGAACATTCTTACCAGCAGTTGGCTGGATGTGCTCTGTGCCTCCCAACAGGGGGGAGTTGTGTTGGTTTTGCTCATAGTTCAACAGAGAGAATGGAGCGTCACTGTCAGGTCCAGATACTACTTTGCATGTCAATACTTTCCCTTACACACGCATGTACACATAAACCTCAAATTAACCTCTGTTTTTCCTTCTGACCTCAGTAGTGGCCCACTGGCTTCTGTTGACTAGATACGGTTTGTCTAATTATTCTACTCCTTATCATTTAGATGACTTTATCTACAGGAATTCCTTTGTTTAAAGGCAAAAAAAAAACAAAAAAAAACTGAACTACTGGTCAGTGCCCAGGCTCCCTTGTTTTCTGCTACTTCTGTTTTTATTTCCCTTGTTGCATTTAGTTGTTGCTGTTGTTCTACTGTCTCACATATGTCTGGCCTGCTCTTCTTTTCCGGACTGTAATTGAAAAATAATTGTACAAGCACAAAATTGCCTCCACTCACACAGTCCCCTTACATTTACAGCATGCAGTTTCTCTCAGCTGGAATTTGTGTGGTCATTTTTTCCACTCTCCAGCTGTAGACTGCCGAGGATTTTACCACTGCTTTTAATGGCGCTTTTAGGCCATATAGTGTCACGTTTTCCCAGTTTAGATTTCAGCCATAAACCTGTTTCTTTAATGTGAATCGGTGCCCTAAATTATATACACAATGCTCGTTGTGGGGGAAATTACAGCTGTGTTTTGAATTTTCGAAGCATTAAGCTATTCCCTGGCAACTGACATATATTACCATTAAGCCTTTAAATATTATAGGGATATATCAGCCTTTAATTACAAGGCGGTTTTCGAAAGCAGAAAGGATTTTTCTGGATGCCGGAGGGCTGAATGTCTATTACAACAACTTTACTGTTCACTATTATTTAGTAAATATCTAAGTCTGAATAATTTTCATTTAAAAATGGATGCTTGAAATTTCCTCTATGAACATACAGTATGTTTATAGATGCCATGGTGCTACAGCTGTTATTTTATGTCTTAATTCATTGACGTAAGCAAACAAAGTCGGTCTGTGACATCATGGACACTTCCGCACGGTTTAATTCATTCCTGTATGTTCGTGTCCGGTCTTGCCTGACGTGTTAGATGCCTGAGTCTTTACCTATGTCTCTAATGTTTTTGGCCCCTAGAGCAGTGGTTAAGGTACATATTGCACAATAAGGTGTGAATGGTGGTGGTGGGGGCGGCTCTGGATCTGTGTCCTTGAGTCATGCATCTGAGTCAGTGTTTTTAAAATAAAAACAGGAAGATGGGGAAACAGCTATAAAGCTCAAATATACAGTATAGTACACTTGGTGTTGGCATATTGTGTATGCTAAAGTATAATGGCATAGAATCTTACTTGGCATTGAGTTGTGGTATTTATGTTTAATCTTTCACTGTGAGATACTGTATGTGTATGGCAAAGGGCATCAGGGTGCTGAGTCCCAGTCAGTGTGAGTGAGTAACTGCATGTTTGGGTCTGATCCCTCTCAACAAATCTAGCCTGCCTGGATCCCCAGCAAATGCTCCTTCTATTAAAAGCCCTGCCACTGCAGGACAGCTGAACATATTCGAATGTATATGTGAATCAGTTATTGTATACACTGTGCTATCCTTAAACTATTATTCCACTGTTGTGCTTAGAACATTATGCCTTAGACTCTTGCTTAGTCTGTGTATCTTTCCATCAAGCCTATAAACTAACCATTTTAAAATGTATTTCAACATAAAAGGACAAAGAAAGGAAATAAAATATACATTGGAGTGCAGATGTGATATTATAATATATTATATGTAGTCCAAATCTGCAATAATGTTAGAAAAATGAAGAATGTGAGATAAAAAGTAAATTATGTCTTGAAACATGGCAATATTAGAACTCTGTTTATATTTAAGGAAATATACATCTACAAACTTTACAAAGTACTATCAATCAAACATTGTTGGGAAGTTTTTTGATGGATTAACTTAAATATTAAAGAAACAGATGGCTCTTTAGTCATCGTTTAATATACTGCAGTTGAGTTCACAGCTATAAGAAGTTTCAGCATTTCTATCTCTGTGTCAGTAGGCTGATAATATGACAGTAGTGTGTTTTGTGTAGATAAGACACAAACCCTATTATTTTCAAGACAATGCAGCATAAGTAAAGAAGAAGAATTAATCATTCCCCCACAAACATTTTAATAAAACTGAACATAAAAGATTGCAGCTGTTGTTTCAGGCCTTTCTCCCTTTTTGTTGTCTTTCAAAGTATTTCATTTGAATGAAAATTCAGTAGGCGTGTTTGTTGTGAGTGGGGGGGTGGGTGTGTACAATGGTTAAAGTCTGGGATATTAGCCAACTGAAGAGCTGTTCTGTCTCCCCCTCCTCCTCTCTTTCCTCTTATTGGCTGCTTGATGAAACAGCATCTGGAGCCTCTGAGAGTGGAGAAGGAGGAGCCAGGCAGTGCATTAAAACCAAGTATCTGTCCCATTTACTCTTCAGTGCTCCACCGTGCTTTAAATGTGTGGAGCTGAGGCAGTGAAAAGAGTTCTCCCACTCATTTCTGAGCATGTTTTTCCTTTTCTTCTTTCTTTTACAGGAGGCCGCAGCTTGAAAAGGGGAACCTCAGGATTACAAGCTCTGGGGATTATATGGGACAGTGTGCATGTATGAGAGAGCTTTTTTTTTTTTTACCAGTTTTAAGCATTGAGTTTACCAACTGCATTGACTCTGCTGGGTCACTCTTCAGACTGAATGCAACCTCTGGCAACCTCCTTCAACAAGTCTTTTTTTCTGTGAGCAGCACTGGGAAGAGCAAGGATTAAAAGACAGAAGGTGACACAAAAAGAGCGAGCAACAACAGCAGGAGCAGATCACTCAAGTCAGGGCCCTCTGGTGGGAAAGGAACTTAAAACCCAAGACAAAAGGAACGTGCAAGAAAAGCGTCACTACAAAAGACTTTTCGGACGAGCTGGACATTTGGAAACACCAAGGGGTAAAGACCATTGGCCTCTGGTTCACCCTTCTTTAAATTGTTTCCTCTATCATATTCATTGACCTAAACCCATCATGTCTGTGGAGACTCTTCGTCCATCAGATGGTCGTTTGGCTTTTACCTCTGCCATGCCTCTCCGAATTTTAAACAAGGGCCCAGACTATTTCCGCAGGGTTCTTGAGCCTGGTGCACGCAAGCTGAGCGCTGTTGAGCGTCTGGAGGCCGATAAGGCCAAATATGTAAAAAGCCAGCAGGTGGCTCTCACCAGGCAGGAGCCCATTAAGCCCCCAGTTATTCGCAAGCCACTGATGTCTCCGGCCATGATGCTGCACACTCCGCCAGCCAGGAAAGTTCCCCGAAGACCCTCAGACACTGAAAATGGGGGACAGGGGCCGTGCAGGGCAACGCCGCTCAACCTGGATGCCCTTAACAACCTTATTAACATCTCTGATGTGCCGCATCCCTCATCTCCTTCTCCTAACTCTCCTTCTCCCTCAACCATGTCTGGGCAATCAGCAGAACCTCAGCAGATTTGTGGCTTTAATGGGCACTTTCTCTTGAAACCTGCTTCATCCTGCACTTCATCTTCGCTCAACAGTCACGTCCAGCCTTCTTCTCTTGCTTCTCCTCCTTCAGAGCCAAGCCACAGGCCCCCACCTGTGCCAGCCAGAGTTGCTAGAGTCCCTGTACAGGGCAACTATACCAGTCGAAACCCTGTGACTGTGCGGCGGGTTGATGTGCGGCCACAAGCGGAGATCAGGAAGCCACAGAGGATGCCTCTACAGCCTCAGTCCAAACCTCTACAACCTAAACCCAGACAAACCCCACAGCCACAGGCACCACCTCCACCTACGCCATCCTTCAAATCCCCATCCCTCCCCGTACACTCTTCATCATCCCCTTGTGTACCCTCCAGCCCCCTGTTGTTACGAGCAGCCATGTTACCCCCAGCCTCACCAGCCTGTACCCGCTTGTCGTCCACGAGCTCACGAGGATCAACACGCAGACGCCCGTCACTACACCGCTCCAAATCAGACCTGAGCGACCGGTATGCACGTGCGAATGCTGACCTAGAGCGTTTCTTCAATTACTGTGGGTTAGAACCCAGCGAATTGCAGAGTATGGACATGGAGCATTTTGGACGTGCCAATTCTGATATTGTCTCCATTTCAAAGCTGCGCAGCGTCAGCACTCCCAGCTCGGAGTGTGGAGATGAAGGCCGGCCTTACAGGGAAGAGGAGGATGATGATGAAGACGATGGCCGTCCAAGGCCCAATGACCGTGTTCCTTATGGGATCTCAGTCATCGAGAGGAATGCACGTGTTATCAAGTGGCTCTACGGGATCCGACAGGCTCGGGACTCTCAAAATGTTTCCAACGTATAGGTGCCTCACAGAAACACCAAAAAACTGGTCAGAAGGAAAAGAACGGGGACATATTCAGAACAAACATGCCCCAATTTAATGATGTCTTTTTACATGCAATATATTTATTATGTTTTTTGAGACTCTTGAATAAGATATTTTGTGTTGTATATTTGTGATACATATGGATTATTCTTTACTCGCCTTACAGCAAGCTCAAGGATAACAGTTCTTATACATTTTGTTTGTGTTATATCGTTATAGGTCTTTTTGTCATAGCAGCCCTTTGTTGCTTCTTTTGGCTAGGCAATTTGGGCTGTAATGATTTACCTCAAATGGAGAGAAGACTGGAGCAAGCTTTAGATTCTCTGCACATTGACTTAGAGAGTAAAAGTCATTTTAAGCAATAATTAAAGTACTAGATACTAAGAGCCATGAGAGTGTGGTTGATGATGGTTATGATGAACACAGCAATAGGCCAGCTGTAATGTTGATTATCAGGTACTTAGTCTTTATATCAGATTTAGCCTTTTTCAATCAACTATGTATTGATACGGGAACTGTGGATTCCAGTATGTCAAGACAGCATGAGTAAGGGCTTAGTTCAGGTACTGTTTCAGGAAGCGAGTACAGCTTTCTGATAGGCCCAGTCCCCCCAACCCCCCGTCACAGACAGAAAAGTTGCTGTAAGCCACAACTAGGACTAAGGTCTAGTCAGCATGTATTATAGTAAGACATGCTCATACACACCCACACATAGATGCATGCACTCAAAGGAACATTAACACACTGACTACTGGTCACTGTGGAAGACATGTTCTCTCAGCGTCAAGTGTGAGTGTGTCGAGAAGACAAAACGGGTGTGTTGAGATATGGCACTAGTGAAGCGCAAGACTTGATACTGTGAAGGAACTCTGAGCAGCTTTAAACATGTTCCTTTAAATGTCTTTTTAAACATGGCTGTGATTTTTGTCAGCATGTAAGGGTTTATGTTAGCATGCATGGTTTTATGTACAGGTGATAAATAGAAAGCCTTTTTAGCCAAGCACAGATGCAACCATAAAACATTCCAACAATAATGTTAAAAAAACAACATTTTTTATGGTTTGGTTTGACTTCCATTTTATTCTGTGTTCATACAGCACTGTATCTCCCTCCACAGGTTTATGTAATGTTGTCATGTGAGTCGCAACTCTTTTCTGCTGAGATGAATGGTTAAAGTTGCCTTGAAGAAGACTTGAGTTTATTTGTTCCAGAAAAGAGAGACAAAATGCTTTTTTTCTTAGCAGTTTAATTGTCAAATATTCACCAGTGGTCTGATGTTACACCATAGCAAGCTTTCAGGGTTTGCATGCTTCCTTTTTTCTATGTGCGGTGTAATCTTTTCACATGCATATTGTCAAACGTGAAACACTTATACATATTACCTGTGTAGAATACTATGTCTCATCAAATAATTCTTAGCCATGTTCTCTGGGCAATGAAGTATGACCAGGGTTGTGTGTTCAGCCTACTAGTGCTTTCAGCACTAAGTCATTTAAGACTGAATTTCTGATGTCTTCTAATGATATTAATAAACTGAAAATGTTTTACAAGAACATCTATGTATGTGCTTTTACTCCATCTTTATATTCAGTTAATGTTTTATTATTTCTTATAACCCCTTAGAAGCAGAAACTCATCCTTGCCAATCTTTGTTGGAAGAAGGTTTATGTAAGATATAAATACTGCCTAGGTTTAAGTTAAAGCTGTGCGTTAGAGTTTCATTGACCTATAATCTTGTACAGAGTTTGTTTAGACTCTTAGCATTTTTTTATTTATTATTTTTGTTTAATCATAAGAGGCTTTTTAAGAAGAGTTTCTCCATGACACAACAATCCTCCTACACGTGTGAGAGCTCCAGGTTTAGCTGTTTTATTTGCCATTTAATAATTGCATGTGAATTATTATTGTTTTGAATTTAATTGCATATATTTATATTTTAGTGTTTTATTATACATTACCAAGTATACATTGGTAGCTAAAACATTAAATTAATATACTATGCCAATGCAAAAGCTCACTAGATAAATGTGTAATAAACATGTGCTCTCAGTAAACCTATTAATCACATATGGATCTCACCTTCATTGATTCAAAATCCCAAAATACTCAATGAAGCGATGTTGTCCTGACTTCTCTGGGTTGACAGCCATGACACTATAATGTTATAGTTTACAAAAGAATGAATTTGTAGCACAGTGTTACTTACTTACTACAGTATACAGTGTGCATACAGTATACAGTGCCACCTCTGGTATTAATGTATGCTTCTGTAAGGTAAGTAAATTTATATTCTTCTGTGACTCTATGAAGCTGCTGTGTTTGACAGAGAGAGACATCATCCCCAAGGCTGCCTGTGAGATATGTTCTGCCTCCAGCATACAAGAGTCGATGAGGAGAGTGAGTGATGCGTCAGATAGGAGTGATAGTAGGAGTTGGATTAAAATTCGGAATCCTGTCAATGATTTTAGTCATCCTGGAATATGTGGATTTGGCCTAGAAAATGATGTGAAAGAGAGAACAACGGTGAGATGAAATGCTTAAACTCAGGGTTTAAGCTGTTGAGGACAATTTCCCCACCATAGCACAAATTCTTTCCTTTATATGCACCGACAACAGTGCGGTCAGCAAAAAAGTCAGAACATAGTTTTGTATTATTCAGCAATACTTCACCATAAAAAGGTCTCTATACCTGTGTGTCAGATATGTTGCCTGACTGCTCCCCTAGATTAGAGAAGTAACACCAAATGGAGTAGGTAAAGAAAGTATACTTTGGTTTTCTAAAGGTTTGTAGTTGAGACAAATGAGATATTTCAAAAACTATATTGCAGTTACATAAAGTAAGTGAACTGAGCTAATATTTTAGAAAAATTCTTTAGGATTTACTGACCTTTGGTGAGTTATTATTAGTGAATTTCAGTGAAAGAATGAGTTTAAACTTATTAAGTGATAGCGAGCTACTGTAGCTAATGTTATGTAAAAGTGTCAGTGAAATTCAATGTGACATTTTTGTTTGGACTTTTTGTTTCAAGCAACTGAAGGTAGCAATTAAACTATTCCTTTAAACAGTGTCCAGCTGTGCTTGTCCAAAACACAGTACGGTAAAAATGTAGGATTTACTTATTTAATCGAAAAAACTGAAAGAAATGCTAAAATAAAAAAAATGCAAACATACATACATACACACACTAGTGATGGGTCGTTCATGAACGATTCGTTTTTTTTACCGAGTTTTTAACGTGACTCAGAAGAACGAGTAGTCTCCGAGAGTGATTCGTTCATGGTTGTTCGTTCTTTTGTCACGTGACTCCCATAGACGCTATGCAGTGCAAGAGATTCATAAGAACGAATGACTCGGACCAGAAGACTCATGAGAAGAAACGCTCAATTCTGTTTCCTGTGTAATGCACCGCATAGCATCTATAAGAGTCATGTGACAAAAGAACGAACTGATTTGGACCAAAAGATATGAGAGGTGAGCTGCTCATTTAGGTTTATCATAATATGTCCTTAGCTGCATTGCAATATTTTCATTACTGGAACTATAGGCAAAATTTGTGTATGTTGATGTGTTGGGGGTCTGTTTATTGAAAATTGTAACATTTTATTTTATTTCCGACCAAAAGAACAAAATGAACTAAATGACTCAAAAAAAGAAAATTCAATTCAATTAAATTCAATTTTATTTGTATAGCGCTTTTAAGTAAAAATTAAAAGCGCTATTAATTAGTGAAAAAAACTTTTAATTAGTGAAAAACTTGGAGCAAAGGCCACCCTGTCTGGTCTGATCCCCCAGGAGAGCTGAAAAACTACTGGCTATGATAGAAAGTTATCAGAACACACAGTTTGCTGTCAACTACTATCTACAATGGGCATTTAAGTATCAGAACTATATTACAGAGCAGTGAAAGACGGTGGTCTGGTTTGACAATTCATGTTTTTTTTTCACATTATGTGGACAGCTGGGTGCTTGTGCATCACTTAAGTGAAGAAGAGATAGCACCAGTATGCACTATGTTAAGAAGGCAAGCCAGTGGTGCAGTGTGATGCACTGAATGTTCTAGGAAACCTTGGGTCCTGGTTTTCATGCGATTGCTACTTTGACACACACCTCTTCCTGAAACATTGTTGCAAAGTAAGTACACCCCTTCATGACAAGGTATTCCCTAGCAGCAGTGACCTCTTGCAGCAGGATAACATGCCCTGCTACACTGCAAAAAATGTTCAGGAATATTTAAGGAACGTTAAAAAGTGTTCTAAAGTCCTCAGATCTCAATGTACTGAACTCTGTAGTGCATCTGTGGGATGTACAGGACAAACAGGTCTGATCCATAAATGCCCCACCTCACAGTTTACAAGCCTTAAAGGATCTGCTGCTAATGCTGTCGTAACAACTACAACACAACACCCCTTCAGGGGTCTTGTAGAGTCCACCTCTCTACAGTTCAGAGCTGTTTTGGTGGCACAAAGGGGAAAGGAAGTAGTTTTAATGGTATAGCTGATTGATGTACAGTACACCACTGTATTACTAGGATAACACAGAATATATAAATCTGAGGTGTTCGCACACATCATGTATTCGCAAAACTGTACAATTATTTGTTCAAATAATGTTATTGAATGATTTAACACTGACAAAGTTGTGTGTTTTATTTGTAAGGCAGACTGTAGAGGATCCAGTTGCAGGTAATGTACAGTATGTCACAGACTGTCAGGGGGTGTATAGTTATAATCAGATTAAATGCATGATAGAAAAGCCTTATGTGTACATGTGTATGTTTGAATGCGGGAAACATTTGGTTCATTGTTTTGTGACAGAATTGGGTTGTGTTTGACTGGGGAATAAATAGCAAAAAAGAAAAAAAAAGAGAAAAAATAGCATTCAACTAAGACACATATACAGTACTTGATACTTGATAGTGCTACACTATCATAACTAATAGTGATTAATCACAAAAAACATGATATTGTTGGTTATGTATCATATTTTACATGTGTCAGATCTTATAGAAATAAAATATCACTTGTAAGCCTTCATGATCCCAGCCTCCACACCATTCTAAACCTGGTATATTCTATGATTATCACATTTATTAGATTGCACCATTAGTCATCGACCTCATAACTCCAGGTTTGAAACATTTCCCGAGTTTTGGATGGAAAATATGGTTTTGTGTACCAGGCCTCTGATGGGTTGTGTCGTAACACTAAATTCTCAAAGTGTTTGAGTCATGGTATGAGCACCAAACTTTTATCGACTCCCTCACACATACTGTAATACACACACACACACACACATACACAAACATGACCCAAGAGCAGAAGGTCTGTGAGTGGAGGAGGTGTTTGCAGCAAATCCTGCTCGCTGTTTTTTTCTTTTTCCTTTTTTGCTAAGAACTAATTCATGCTGAGAACAGCCCACAGTTCCTGGTTTGGGAAGTTCCACAGGAAATGTAGAGAAATTTTATGTTTGCCTGTTCAAGCCTTATTGTGAACAGGCAAACATATCATATCATATGAGGGTTTAGCAAATGAGCAAAGGGGAAACAGTACTGTTTTTCTGGACTTTAACCTAGTGTAAAAACTGTGCTTTTTGGTTTAAAGTCAAACCTCATGTGTTAGAACTGCAATGTGAAACAGCAAACACTGTGTATTAGCAGAACATTAACCGAACAAACCTAGTTGTAAAGTTGAAAAGCTGCCGTCCCTATCATATGCATACAGTATAGACAAATAATACAGTGCAAATTAAATCTATTAATAAAGAAAATCTAAACACATTGTGTGAGGCAAACAGAGGTAAGCTAAATATTGAGACCGTATACTTAAATGTGGATAATGTTTCAAAATCTTATTCAGTTCAAAGTGGAAGAATCCAGTCAAGAAATGTACTCAAGTAAAGATAAAAAAAAGTTGCAGTTCATTTCTTGGACTAGCGTACAGCTTTAAGTGCATTGTGTAGCACCAGAAGGTCAGAGCAGAAGACAAATTGGCATTATTGTTGATAGTCATTTTTAGTCAATTGTTAAACTTGATTGGCTGTTAAACTAAGCCCATTATTCTAAAGTATAATGTACAGTTATTGGCTAGATGAGAAAAGACACCTTCAAGACTTATAAAGTCTAAAAACAATTTAAGGCAAAGAGTAATATGTTGATTTTTTTTGTAAACGTAATTAAGTAATAGAACATGTATTTAAATTTAAGAATACTAAAATCAAGTATGAGGGTGAGTCAAAAATTGATTGAGGGTGAGTTAAAACTGCTGTTGGCCTCACTGCCTTATCAGGGTTTTCCGTCCAAGCCTACTGTCTCTCCAGTCACTGTACTGGTGTGAACGTGTTAAATTGGTTCATTCGTAACTGCAATGCGAGCAAAAATGGATGCCTGATTTGTGATTTGTACGAAGAAAAAAGCAGCATGCAGTGATTCGTTTTTGTGGTCCAAGAGTATACCTGGTGCGATTATATATCGAAGATTTTGTGCCAGTATAGAGACAGTGTTTGGATATCTGCAAACATAATTTACACCGATATTCTAAGAAAGATGAAAGTTTCTTAAAGAGAATCATTACTGGTGACGAGACTTGGATTCAACACTATGAGCCTCCAATTACTTTAGCCCACACTGTCGATACTCTGCAATAACTTCATTTTGAGGTGTTAAAGCATCTTCCCTATAGCCCTTATCTTGGTCCATTAGACTTTCCCCTGTTCGATCCCCTGAAAGCAGCCCTACCAGGAGGAAGATTCACTTCTGATGAAGAACTGAAGACAGCTCATCCTCATATGTGATAGTTTTTTTCCTTTTTCTTCTGGCTGCTTTTATTAAGAAGTCACCACAGCAGACCATCCGATCACATTCAACTTGATTTTTTTTACACTAAATGCCCTCCCTGGCATCTGCAACTCTTTCCAGGCATGGGACCATCACTAATTCATCCAGTTGCCGGGTTGGGGCACTTGCTGGGACTTGAACCTTTGCCATCCACATGGAAGTTAAAAAAACCACTAACACTGAGTCATTAGGGCCATTGTAACAACAGTACCAACTTAATAACAGCCCACAAATGTAATAAACCACAAGTGTAATGTCCATTACAAGCTTTTAATGTAATAACTCCACAAACACAACAAACATCATATTACATTTGTGGAAAGTTATTACAATGCTGAAAGCTGAAGCGACCACTATTATGTTTGTGGCTTATTGCTTTTTTGGGCTTTTATTACATAAAAGGTGTTACAGCCCCTACTAAAGTCAAGTATAAATACATCAAGACAATACTAGTATATAAGTATATTAACAAGTACAATTACTCAAGTACTCTTTTCCCTGGCGACAAAGATTTTAAATTAGTGGGATTTATTATTATTTTCTTTTTTTTACTGTGAGAACCCAATGCTTTCCCAAATGAGGTCTGGACAGTCACAGTTTTGTGACAAATAAATTAGATTAGATTCAATTTTATCAATATTGTGTAAAATACATTTACAAAGCCAATGAAATAATTGTGATAGACACTAAAATACAAACATAAAACTATGAACGTTATATGCACATTGGATGGATGATCTATGTATAGGAGTTACAGTAGGTATTATAAATAATATATATGTGGAAAGTATATACAGTATGTATACAAACAATGCTTGTGCAGTGGTTAAGATGATAACACGTTGAACAGATAAACTTTAGATAGTTTTGGACTGGTGGGAAAAGGAAGTCTACACGTGGCATTTTCCCAGCTGGTTTAAAAATATACCACAGCAACCACAAACTTGTGTTAATTTCAGCAAATTGCCATCCTATTGTGAAGCAAAGGAATGTACTGTATAATATTCTGTGTTGTACAGAACCATTTCTGTCGTAATATATATAATAAGGATCTACAGAGTGAAAGATTTTCATGATGTGGATTATTGTTTGTATGAGGTATAATGACAAAAGAAGCATAATGCAGATGTTACAAATTTAAAAAGTGTACATTGGTGGACATCTTTCCCACACAAAGACTGAGTAATAGAAGAAACATTTCTCTTCCTGTTCCATTTTTTTTGAGATGTGGTTTTTGAGAAAATTTGGCTGGAAATTTTGTCTAGACATGGCACCCATGAGTCTGGTGATCCCAGACTTTCTCTACTGTCTTGTTATTTAATTTAATTGAATGCAAAACATCACTTCACTCACTCACTCATCGTCTATACCACTTTATCCTATATACTGGGTCGTGGGGGGCCTGGAGCCTATCCCAGGAGACTTAGGACACGAGAAGGACACACACATACACACGCTCATACATACACATACACACTCATTTATTTGAGGAAAGCCAATTAGCCTAAACTGCATGTTCTTGGATTTTGGGAAGAAACTGGAGTACCAGGTAGAAGCCCACCAAGCATGGGGAGAACGTGCATAAAAATAATTTGAATTAATATAAATTTAATACACATTAAATCAGAAACTGGTAGGCCTATAAATATCATTTCAGCTTGGTTATAATATTTTCTGTCAGTTAAAGGTTCACAACTTCAAAATTTTTCTCTACAGAGACCGGTGTATTCACCTCATAGACTACATCTGTTACATTCATACAGATTGTGAGCAGAATTTAACTCTTTCTGACCAAAATTTGTCCCATATGAGAC
The DNA here is from genome assembly GCA_028565275.1 of Leiocassis micropogon. Taxonomy (NCBI): domain Eukaryota; kingdom Metazoa; phylum Chordata; class Actinopteri; order Siluriformes; family Bagridae; genus Leiocassis; species Leiocassis micropogon. Next base: position 11,155,456 of record JAOVVA010000019.1, read on the forward strand.
ATAGAAGTTGTTTTAAACATTCAGTCTGAAGTGTTTTTTCCCTGTAGTTGTCTATTCCTGACATTTATTATGTGAGTTCTCATAAAGTTGGTTTTCAGCGTAGCCAGCATTTCTTATAAAAAGTTGAGTTGAAAAAAAAATTTTTTTGTCCCACATTGATTATAGGCAATTGCTGATCTAGGCTGTTTTTTTTTTCATCTGTTTACTGCTATGGTTTCTCTCTGGTAATTACGTGCATTGTTATTCTGCCCAATTCCATCTTGTTGTCCTACTTTTATATCTTCTATCCTTTTATATCTTCTTTCCCCCCTCTCTCCAGATTTCAAGGCTGTGTGAACTTTCGCAAGCATGTTCAGTTCACTGACACACATCCTCTTTGAATGGTTATCATAACAGGTAATGATACGGGGGCCCGATCTGACAGCAGGTGTTTTCTTAGATAAGAGGGGCACAATGAATAAATGAGTGTGTGGGTGCCTGTGTGTGGTTGCCTGTGAGTGTGTGTAAGAGAGAGAGAGAGAGAGAGAGAAAGAGGAGAGAGCATGAAATCAGTGCTTGTTTCTAGCCTTTATGTGTCTTTTAAATATGATCACCGTAATGTTTTTCAATCCTCACTCTCCACACATCGATCGAGAACCGTGTAATAACTCTGTATTCCAGCAGCTCTACCAACCTCTTCTAAACAGCTGTCCTCTATGTCCTTCCAGTTTATGACCTGTGTGTCTGTGGGATAAAAAGCATTGGCAAACACATACAAAATGAAACATGCACAGTGTGTGTGGGATAGAGAGAGAAACATTCAAAAGGGAGCACTGAGAAAAAAAACCATTGACAGAGAAAATGAGAGATGGAGCCACTTCCTTGTCTTTTTCGTAGCTTCTTTTCCTTCCACATTTTTTCATGCCACCAAGGGACATTTCACAGAGTAAATCCCTTCTCTAATTAAACATGCAAAATCTAGCACACTGTGTGCTTCTGCTAATGCGTGGAAAAAGAGTCAGGAATGTTCTTGCCACTTGAGCAGCCACATCCTGCTTCCCTCATTCCCTGCTTTATGAAGATATGAACAGAGATATGCAAGTGAACCTACAGTGTCTTTCTCTAAAATGCACTATATGAGCACAGTACTATAGAAACATACACTATAGTCTGTGATCATATATTTTCTTAACATTTCTTTTAGGATTCTGGAATAAAAAAAATCAAATCTGATGATCAAAATCAAAGCTAATGACCAGTTATCTTGATCCGTTGCTTTCTAGCATCCAATGCCAATTCTACTTCTTGTTATTGTGGCAGGATTAAAATGACATCATTTGACTTCTTTTTCGTGCTGCTTTCTTAGGCACCTTTCAATCTTTACTATGAAAATAATTTTTCTTTGACATTTCACTTAAATCTGCACGTTTGATTAAAAGATGGTAGACATTGTATCCTCACACCATAAACACACACATACAAATATTCCTGCACATTTGCTGTCTCTTCACCAAACAGTCCTTGCCAAACAGTACTCCTGCTCTCATCCACTCTCATTCATGTTGTAATGGGGATGTCATGCTGTGAACAGCTTCAAAAGGAAACATTAATATCTCAGAGGCAACGCTTCCAAACTGGGTCGCTCCACCATGCAGGAGATTTAACATGGAGAAGAAAAAAAAACCACACACATATACACACACATTGTGCCAGACACAGCTCATGCTGTTTGAGTGTTTAAGTCACTGGTCTGGCAGGTGAAGTTTCCCTGGAGGAAATCTCCTCTATAAAATAACTGCAGCATTTCTGCAGCACTGCATGTGTCTTTCCCAATCATACCCTAAATAGCAACACAACTGTCAGAACAAAGAACTAGTCAAGGAGATAAATCCTTTGATTAACTTGCCTAGAGAAACTCTCTTGACGTATGTAGCTGACTCTAAATCCTGCATGTCTGTATATACCCATGAGTCACTGCATGCATGCAAGGTCATTGCTTCATCCTGCATGTGTTAGTTATAGTGTGCTGATAAATGTCTGTGCACGTCTGCCTGACTGCTCTGTTCATTCTACACTTTCAGTCTGTTGTGTGGATCTGCCCGTGCCATCTGTTGTGTGTATAGCAAATATGTGCTTGAGTTCAGTTGGCTGTTTGCAAGCTGATATTTGTATACATTGTGTATACATTGTTCCCTTGAAAAGCCCTGACACTGTATAGTATGTGTGTTCAGATTTGTGTGCTTATCACTAGGCCAGACATATGCTTAAGAGAGTTAGGATCAGGCACTGGCATCCCATCAGGCAGCAGAAATCATATGAAGAGAGAGAGAGAGAGAGAGAGAGAGAGAGATTATGGGACTTTCAGAAAAGTCCCAGTGAAAGAACGCAGATGTTCAGAAGACTTAAAATGGCAAATGCTGCATAGTGTATATCCATTATCTTTTTATATCCTCCCTTTCAGATATGGCGCTGAACCTCTTGCATGTTTGTATAATTCAGTATCTTGCCATAGAACTGATACACACTGCATAATTTGCAAATGTAAGACTGACCAGACCTGCCTCTATTTGCTAACTTCCAGGACCAAGGGGGTTACGGAATGGATCCGAAAAAGCTGGAGAGAAAATTACTTGGAAAGGCTTTTTGCTCCTGCCAGTTGGACTGACCAGTCTGTCCAGTGGCTCATTGAAAGTTGCCATTTTACTTTGTTTCTGCGCGTGGTGTCACACCACAGAAAACCCCACGCATCTGAAGAAGTCTACAGAAACAAAGCCTGAGATATGAGATCACAGGGTCTGAATTCACATATGCAAACTCTTTTTGTGTCTGTGAGAGGTTTTATCCCATTACTTCAAAGTCCATTAAAACCTGCATATAAGAAGGATTTTTAAAGACAGCATGTGTTCTAGATATTTGTGGCACATAATCATAGCCAGTCGTTATGATTATTTTTTATAATATTGGTATATAGGCATAATAGTGCACTAAATAATATGCTTGAAAAATAATAAGTAAATAAAAGTGTGTAATGGTGGGTTAATGGTAATATTGACAATTATTACATATTACAATAAAATAATTAAAATAAAACATTTCTGTAAATTACATATTACAATAAAAAAATCATAAAAAAATATTTGTTTCAAAACAACAAAACAGAATTGCAATGTGGACATATTCTGAAAGACTATGCATTCACTTTTGAATTTTTTTTTTTAGTATGTTTGATCTTCTTGTGAAAATCTTCTTGAAAACACCACAAAGAAAGAATGGATTAATATGTATTTTATAGTTCCTTTAAAATAAACAGCCTTCAACTGCATAAAAAACGTTTGATCTTTTCTTTTTTACTTATTAGAGATATAATGTGCATTTTAGAAAGTATTGTGTAACTCTCCTGGGTGAGGCTTAGGTATAAACTCTGAACTGCACTCAATGCTTCTTTCAGAAAGTTCTTGTTTAAGACGAATCTCATTCATGATGGCTGAGTCAAATCCTGAAGACATTCAGGTGGAACAAAGGAAGGTGTGGCACACACACAAGAGGACTTTTATTTAAATGCACACAATTTACTCGTTTAATAGAGAGTTGCAGAAATACATAGACAGCATGATGGCATTTGGCTCGGCGGTGAGGAGCACATGGTTAGAAAGCAGGAAGAGACAGAAATAACAGTCTGCATGTTTGCACACCTTGGCTTAAGGCCTACATTTGTGTTTTTGTGTGTGTGTGTGTGTGTGTAAGGTCAGTTTTCCTTCTGTCATGGTCTGCATCTGACCCTCAGTCTCACTGACGTCATAACACAGCATGTTGAGTCTGCAGTGTGTGTGTGTGTGTGTGTGTGTGTGTGGAGGTCAGTGGGAGTGAAACATAAGAGTTATTTATCACTGTTAAAAAAAAAGAAAAATTACACTGCGCTCTTTAAAGCCTTCATATTTTTCTTGTTCTTGTTATTTTGTTGTCTCTTTCTGTTGTCCGTACGCACACTGTCATTTAGATATAATTTACAGTTTAATAGCCTGAAGAATAACGCTTTAGCAGGCTATGGTTCAGTGTTCTTGGCTTTGTGCCGTGTATCATTCATGAACTGACTCTGCTCCAGAGAGAGAGAGAAAAAAAAGAGACTGAGCTCACAGCAGCCATGTAACCTGAGGCAGAAACAGTAGAGGTGTGTAATTTCACCATGGAGATTTGTGCATGTGTGTATGCGATGATGAGTGCAGCATTGCTCATCTTCTAAAATAATGACAAAGGATTTTTCCACCATGATGTTTTTCATTTTATCATGTTTAATAATATATCCCAGGTAACTATACCAGCTCTTACTAGTTTGCTTGAATATTTTTGGCATGTGACGCAGATCACTTGCCTGGTGCCGTACCCTTGTCATGACGTGGAGTTGATCGAATATCTGGATCAAGTTGCTTTGGACCTGTGTGAAGTGATGCCAGACCACATCCTGCTCCAGGTGCTTCTTTCCTGCTGATGGTGATACAATGCTGGGGTGTTGCTAATGAAAGTTCCAGTTTGTCTTCACACCTCTTCAGCCACATCCTTTGAGTGTCTAAACTCATGCACTATA
>JAOVVA010000019.1:11172265-11189088 GCA_028565275.1 Leiocassis micropogon
AACGCATTTTTAGTCAATAAAATGTTAATACAATAGTACATAATTTGACCATTAATTTTGTGACATTATAGGGGAAGATGAGCTTCCCTAGCAGTCTTAAAGAAATCGCCACTGATAGCAGGCTACAACATCATGAGTACAATGGCAGTGCTGGCAGGATTAGTGTGCTCACTGAGGACTTGCTACTACTTCTCTTTGAGCAGTGTGTGCAGATGAAGAACTGAAGAGAGCTGGACAGACTCAAAAGATTAAAGCGCTGCTGCATTGCTCATTATATGTGAGATTAAATCACACTGGGCACCACTGGGCACGACTGTTAGGCAAAAGCTTTGTAAAAAAAAAAAAAAATCACATTAAAGTACATTAAATGAAAACAGAAAAAGATTTTCATATTATTTCAGGGCTATAATTTGTAGCAATTGTAGCATTCCTCCACAATAAACTAAAAACGTTTTAGAAGTCTAAATAAACCCTTAAAAAAATTATTTAGGAATAAATCTGGATGCACTTTTGCATTGTCGCTTGTCTGCCTTATTTCGAACTCACACTGACATCTAGTGGTCTACCCGCGTACTGCAACTAAACATTATTCCATGTGTTTTTTGAATCAAACAACCAACACAAAAATATATTTTACACATTTTTAAAATTGACCAACTTAATAAACTGGTAGGATAGCTCCCATAGAATATACAAGACAAACCTTATAAAATGTATTTTCTCTATATCTGTCATTGAATTCATGTAATTCATTAAGCAGTTTGACAGATCCATCGAATAGGAAACCTTAATAACATAAATCACATAGGACTTTAAACATTCACCTCGATCACCGTGGATCTTGGAAATAAACTGCAAAATCAGAAAATGTATCACAATCTTGCAAATAATATTAATTTAATAAATCATTCCCTGGGAAGACTGTAGAATCAGGATTGTGCAGTATAGAGTGGCATATCCTTCCCCCCCCCCCCCAACAAGACTGAGCAAAAAAAAAGAAATAAAAAAAGTCACTGGAAAATAAATAGCGCAGATACACATGATCACGGGCTTTTTTTTGGTCGTTTTTGTTTGTTTCTATAATAATAATAATAATAATAATAATAATATGTTAATGAGGAGACGTCTAATTGTCTATTTTTTGACGTCAGGGGTAAAATTTACACGCTATAAAACTAATGATAACTTTCGATCTACCTGACAAAACCCAAATGCACAGTTTAATGTATGAAGTCTCCGCGTTAACACACACTGGCAAGACTTACATATAAACACTTTTTTTTTTACTAGTATTGACCTGTGTTGTGTGGCCACCACAGATCTGTGCTACTTGGGTTTTACAGCTACTATACTCAAGTACAATATTTTCTATCTAAAGCGGAACCGAATGTTTCAGTCCACTGTTTCCCGTCGAACAGTCGGACCTAGCTGCAGTTTCTCAGACCAAAATGGCGTCGCGGGATGAATCGGTGAGGGAGTTTGTTGCAGTTACCGGTGTTGAAGAAGAAAGAGCCCGGTTTTTCCTTGAATCCGCTGGATGGGATTTGCAGGTGAAGCACGCTTACAATGTCATTCTTGGCATGCGTAACATCTGACTGTAAATTAGGAGCGAACACTTTAAGCTGGCATGCACACTAGGTAGCTAATTAGCTAGCGTAAGCTAACTAACCGGCTAGTGAATTGTGCAAGTCACTGTTGATGGGGAAACACCCCGAGTCTGAGCGTTTTGTCATTATAATTTGCCTGACAGGCCCGATCAATTACACATGCCCCATATGTGTTCACGTTACCTAGGTGACATTAACCACATCACAAGCACTTTAGATTGCTATCTGTTTTAGCTACAGCAGAGTCAGGCAGATGAGTGCATTAATAATTAGCTAGGTACAAAAATGTTTGCACTTTGTTGTAGAATACTAAGGACAGCACGAATAAGCTTAACTTTTTTACGCGCCGTTAGTGATGTGTTGTGAATTGCTATGAAATTGCTAAAGTCAGTTTGAGACGCATTACCTTTACGCGTCACTAATGAAGCACTTGGTCTCCTCAGCTTGCCCTTGCCAGTTTCTTTGAGGATGGAGGAGATGATGATATTGTCACCCTCCCTCAGCCAGAAAGCGGGCCGGGTCCTCGATCCACAGGACAGAGGTAAAGAAGCAGCAGAGTCATACACATATATACACACTCACTGGCCATTTTATTAGGTATACATAATAATTAACGCAAATATGTCTAACAGCCACTCACATGGCAGCAATTCATTGCATTTAGGAACATAGATATGATCACGACAAGCTGATGAAGTTCAAACCGAGCAAGAAAAGTGATTTAAGTGACATTGAACATGACATGTTTGTTGGTGCCAGGTGGTTGCTCTGAGAATTTCCCAAACTGATTTCCACACATAACCATCCCTAGGGTTTACAGAGAATGGATTGCAAAAAAAGAGAAAGTATCCAGTGAGCGGACAATGCCATTGTCAGAGCAGAATGGGCAGACTGCGTCACGCTAATAGAAAGGCAACAGTAACGTAACTGAAGAACATCTCTGAACATGCAAACCATCGAAGCTTGAAGCAGCTATGCTGCAGCAAAATAAAACCACAACAGATGCCACTCCTGTCAGTTAAGAAAGTCAGGAAGCTGAGGCTACACGTCAAATAGGATTAACAAAATTGGACAATAGAAGGCTGGAAAAATATTTCATCAGATTGTAGCATCAGAATTTGGCATAAACAACATTAACATTGTTATCCTGTGCCCCTTTCTGATCACAGGATAACATGCCATGTCTCAAAGCTAATTTCAAACTGGTTGGTTTCTTAATCATGACAGTGAGTTCACTATACTCAAATGGCATCCACAATCACCAAATCCCCATCCAATAGAGCACTTTTGGGATGTAGCGGAATTGGAGATTTGCATCATGGATGTGCAGCTGACAAATCTGCAGCAACTGCATGATGCTTTCGTGTCAATATGGACCAAAACCTTAAATTGTTTCTGGCATTTTTTGAATCAGTGGCACAAGGAAATAAGTCAGTTCTGAAGGGAAAAACAATGCTATCTATATATGCATCATAAGTTATATGGCAAAAAAATGTAGTTGATATGTAACACACTTTTTTTTTCCTACATCTTAACAATATTGCTAATAAATGGTTTAAAAAAACACACGCACACAATTTAGAGAAAAAAAACATTGTGCTGTTTGTTTTACACTTCTTGAGCTTTAGAAGTGGGTCAAAAGTTAAAAATTCCTGCTGACTTGGAAAACTTAATTTTACCCGCAAATGTCAGGCCACACAAAGAATGTCTTTGCAGTATCTCAGACAAAAATACAGTGTGAGTCATTCCTGTCAGAAAGAGTTGGTCTTCGCGTTTTTCAACACCTACTCATAATCAGTGCATACGCACATCAACTGTTATCCACACTTTATATTCAAATAATCACTGAAAATCCCCACACCTCTCCCATTAAACAAATGTGCTCGATCTGCAAGATGTTTTTTCTTGTATACTGCATAGTTTTGCACTGTATAACTAATGTAACTAATACATCTATTGTAGGCCACCAATAATGCTCGTCTATCTTACTGATAGTTTTTTTCTGTAAATATGTGGTCCCACTTCATATGATCATTTATTTTTAAAGATTAGTTCGAAGTGGACATTCATTTCCACCCACATGACTTTTAAGCTTTCCTTAAAAAAAAAAAAATCCTTTTTTAAAACTTTGGTGGGATGGAAGCTTTGGAACATACATTTGCTTTGGTTGATCTTTTAAACATGTCCACATGACAGCCCATCGGTTTTAGATGACACAGCCCTGTGAAGTGTTTATTTTCTTTTGCTTTATTCCCCTTTGGAATGAGTCATATTATTTCCTTTACATTATCAGCAGTAACTAACCTGTCTTAATGGAAAGATTTTGAGTGTGTTGACCTAGTGAATTATGCAACTACTCCAGCACAAAGAATGGTTTGTGTAATGCAGATATAGCAATATACAAGGTACTAGAGGTGACCCACAGCTTCGCTCACATACATCCACCTAATGATGATCTGGTAATCAAATAAAGATGTATTATTACCTTACCGTATTAAATAAAAGTTGAGAGGCCAACCAGATTTTGTTTTAGTTATATATTAGTGGGTTTCTGTGGCTCCGCCCACATGCAGACCCTGACATCTATGTGCTACCATTACCTGCAAATGGAGTGTGTGGGCAACAGCACTCCTCACGCCGCTTCAGTTATTTGGCAGCCATTACTTCTGCCTGTTCTATGCGCCTTTGCTGATCCAGGGTAGCAGTAACCATGAGCGCGACCTGCCCTACTCGCTTTTGCTACTGTCAATGTCTGTGACGCGCTTACAGAAAGACATAAAGGCTGATGATGATGATGCTGCCTACCGTTACATTCAGTTAGGTATGCACCTGTGACACGCCTGTGACACGCCTGTGACGGAAAGTACCTGTACAAACCCACAACTAATGTACATGATGCTGTAACACAATCTGGCTGGACAGACATACAGAAAATTTTCTGAGACTGGTTTCGGGTCCTCCCATGTATGAAACGTTAAGATATCATTGAAGGAGCGAGTTTTGACAAATGTATTTGTATTTTTATTTTTATATTTTATTTATATAGATATACAAATATAACAGTTCACAAATAATACAGATATTATAATACAGGAAAGTGATTACAAACACCCATGTGACTACTTGAGATTTGTTCATTTAATTTGTTCCTTGATTTATATTAGTATTCACACTTATTTTACATATGTTCTAATTTAGTGAGCACCGAGTAACTTCCTTCAGAGACTTAATGCATGAAGATGAAGAGGAGAGTGATGAAGAAGGTCAAAGGTCAGTATGTTTATACGAACCACAGTCGGTTGTATAAACAAATACAGTGGTGACGAAAAGTATTAAGACAACATATGCCATGTATTATAGTTCTTCAATATTATTACATGTATAATAAGAACAAGTGATGTCACTAATCAATTCTTGGTGAGCTTATCTGGCTGAGGAGTTGTGCTAATTACAATCAGCTGGTTTAGTTAATGAGTGAAGCAAATATGTGGCAGGATTTTTACTTTTAGTCAGGGTGTCAACCTCTGTCAAAAGAGCCTACAATTAGGGAATTCTTAATGTGGCAAATTTCTGTACATAAGCTTTTGGAAGCAGTCAAGCAGACATGAATTGAGCAAGTGACGCAGGAATACTGCAGATGTCTTTTTGACTCAATACCCAGTGAGATCAAGCAGGTTTAAAAAAATATTGATTGTTGTATAGAAATTGCATTGAATTCACTGTACAAGTCCTGTAAGTAAATTTTTGGATTTTGATATTAACCAGAAGATGTTTAACATGGAGACCTGCTACTGAAACATTGCAATACACCCAGACTATACTAGAAACTTGGTGGGGATTCTACTACAGTGCGCTATGAGTGGTATTAATTCCTGATGATTGATTTATTTTCCCACAGGTTCTTTGCTGGTGGTTCGGAACGCAGTGGCCAGCAGATTGTTGGTCCACCCAAGAAGAAGAGCACAAATGAGGTGGTGGAGGACTTGTTCAAGGGTGCAAAAGAGCACGGGGCCATTCCAGTTGACAAAGCAGGCAAAGGGCCTGGAGAGTCTAGCAGGGCCAGGGTAACATATACTCGTGTATATTGGTCATGTGTTGGTAGGCAGGTGACAACAACCAGCACTATATTGCTTAACACACACTATCATCACAGACAAAAGACTGCACTATTAAACAGGTAGCCTTTTTTGTAGCACTTTTTTACACCCAAGATAAATAATGCATAATTTTGAATGCTAAACAAGGACAGGAAGCCTGATTGATTGACTGACACTGAAACAAACCAATTATTTAATTTCCTCCATCGTTTTTTGCTTAACAACACCGCAGCATAGCTTACAAACGTGGACGAGCTCAGAATGCCTGGCACACACCGGTGTTTGCAAAGCATGCAAAGGAACAACCGTCAAGGAAGCACCTCAAAGAACGCATTGAAAACCAGAGAACATGGACCACAGCCAGAAACATTGCTGAAGTCAACAAGTGCTTTATACAGCGTTACTAGTCATGATAAGAAAATATGCACAGACACCACTGCTGCTATGATGTTTTACATGGCCAAGGACCTGCTACATTTTAAAACATTGGAAAATTAGGGATCTGACTGACTTAAACCAACAGTCAAACATAACATGTCGTTGCATATATTTTTCGCCTACGTTCCTCAGCTGCGAAAAGTCTCCAACTCGTACATAAAACAAACTCAGCTAATGAGTTATGTTTTTAAACATGGTTATTGCACTGAGCTAAGACATTTGAAGTGATTTACTTATTTAAATTTTTCGAAATGTGATTCATGCTTCATTTTATCACTTTTTTTTTTTTTACATTTTGTTTACAGGTTTTAAAGGACACTTTAGCGAGAAAGAAGTGTCTCTGTGATATGTGTGTTTTTTTTATTTATTTATTTTAAACACGCTACATTAACACGTTACACTGCAGCCAAGAGTCTAATCACTGTACTGTGCTTGAAGGCTTCTGTAAATGTATTATTATTATTTTTTTTCACCATCATTCACAAGAAATTTCATCACAAATCCTGCTTTTAATTCCCTTATATAAGGAAACACAAAAAACACATCACAGAGACACTTCTGGCTGAAGTGTCCTTTTCAAATCAGTAAACAAAATATTTCCAGCCACATTGACACTCCTTTTTTGTGAATGCCAATCTGCCAATATTGCTGTTTTGAAACTTCTTTCTGATTCAGTCTTTCTGTGTACTTCCTGATCTTATAATTTTTGTGCCTCCCTGCAGGCGTTTGTTGGAGGTGGTTATCGTCTGGGAGCAGCACCAGAAGAAGAGTCTGCCTATGTGTCTGGAGACAGACGATCCTCTGGCAGTAGTCAAGATGTGAGTCAGCAAACCCCTGAACTAGAGTAAAGCTTGTAAGTACTTTAATTAGCCTAGTCTCTGAGGTACCCTTCATGAATGTTGCCGTGATGCAGGTACATGTGGTCCTGAAGCTGTGGAAGACAGGATTCAGCCTTGATGAAGGAGAGCTCAGAAACTACAACGATCCTGGGAATGTCCTCTTCCTGGAGTCCATTCGTAGGGGGTGAGTTTGGGGTGTTGGAACTTTTTTGTTTCCTACAACATTACAACGTTTACTGGTTACTCACAGTATGTAAACTCTCTTTGTGTCTTAGGGAGATTCCTCTGGAACTGAGGCAGCGCTCTCGGGGTGGGCAGGTGAATTTGGATATGGAGGACCACAGGGACGAAGACTTCGCCAAACCCAAGCCCGCCTTCAAGGCTTTTACTGGCGAGGGACAGAAACTTGGCAGGTGAGCAAGTGATCTGTGGACATTCCTCTTCCGGTTCAAAGGTCGCTTGCCACTGAATCAGCGCTTTGATAATATAAAGCAAAAACACATGCAATGCAATAAGTAATATTTTGTACTGAACATATAGTTACAAGTTTTAATTTAAAACAACATTTTCTCAAGTAGAGAGAGTATTACCTTGAAGTACTTATGGGCACTGGTAACTATTGGTTGAAAAACAGCACTCTTTCAGTAATGTCCAACAGGACTGGGAGGAAACTCGGAGAACAACAGCTTCTCTTTTAATCACATATGAAGAGAAAACCAAATGTAGTGTCAATGGATACCCAAAGAGCAGGTCATTAGAATAGCAAAAGCATATAATTAAAAGTAGCCACATGTCTGTCTGTCTCCTGTCTCTCTCAGTGCCACTCCAGAGTTGGTATCTGTCCCAAGCATGGATCAGGCACATCAGGCTGCAAGTGAGGCTCGGGCCTGTGCATCTATCAGCGTGGATGAGTCGCAGCCTGTCACCAACATCCAGATAAGGCTGGCTGACGGAGGACGGCTGGTGCAGAAGTTTAACCACACCCACAGGTACAGAATCAAAACCTACTGTGTAACCATAGCCAGACTTACTGGCTTTCACCTGCATAAATAGTCAGACCTGTTAAGAGATCTTCAGCATATTTTTCCTTCTTAGTTGCAATGAGTGAGAAAACTGTGTAAAAGAAACAGTAACTTGTTAAAAAATGCAATCGTAGCCCTCACTTTCATATGTCGAGTTATGTAGCTATAAGACTGTCAGGCCCTTCTTACCCCATGCTGTCACAGAGGCTACAAAGGACCCGATTTAATAAACCTGTGTAACCACAAGGATGAAGTTGGATTTGGGGGGAAACTTTACTGAAGCTTCACAAAGCACTGAGAAATGAGACCCCTTCCTTATATATTAAATAAACTTGTCCTTGTTGAAAGCTTCACAGTGTTAATGATTGTGTTCTTATTTTTAAATTATTGGACCTGGATTGTGTGGTGTGGCCACCATAACAAATGAATTAGATTTATTATCGAAAATATAAGATATTCGCACGATTTTTACATAAACATGAGCTTTAAAATAGGGTTGATCTACGGTCAGAGCTAGCCAATCAGATTAGAGAATACAACAGTGCAGTTATATTGCGCTCAATACGATCGACTCCAGGTCATATGACGGAAGATAAAAGCTCAAGACTGTAAAAGATATATCGATGTTCACATTATCTAATGTTTTGTTCCCCTCAGGATCTCTGATATCCGCCAGTTTGTGGTAAATGCTCGGCCAGCCATGGCTGCAGCGGAGTTTGTCCTCATGACGACTTTCCCCAACAAGGAGCTGACGGATGAGAGTCAGACACTGAAGGAGGCCAACCTGCTGAACGCGGTCATTGTGCAGAGGCTAAAGTGATTGTGCCTTCTAGTGGCTATGTTTTATCACAGCACTCTGAGTTTCCTGCTCACCAGGAAACACATGGACTTGAGGACTTCTCATTTCTTTTTTTCCCTTCGTGAAATTTTTTTTTTCCTCATTTGCAGTTTTGTGATGGTGTGTACCTTTTGGATATAACAAAGATAAAGAGGGAAAAATAAAAGTAATAACTGTGAGACACTTTAATGGATGGAGAGCTGTATGGAGTTTAAGTCTCCCAAAAAACCTACCCAATAAACATACTAGGAAAAAACGCATTCAAATTAAAAATAAAGAACTTTCTAAATAGTTTTCACATGATTTAACCTCATTGTTTCTTAAGTAGTTCTAAAAATTTTCTTTTATCCCTTCCTTTTTTCCTCTCTCAAGGTAATTTCTCTCACTATTAACTCCACTCACACCAAAATCATAATGCCTTTAGCCTTACAACCCAACACCCACATCAATGGACTTTAAACTTGATTGCAACAACTCAACATAAAAATATATATAATCTCTTTTTATTGTTTTTTTCAGTTCAGTAAGAAAGCTGATGGTTAACACTAAAATGGTTGATTTTGAATTGACAGCTGCACCTTATTCATTTGGTTGCCTGATTATATGCTAGATAACGAAATAGTGGTCACAAGTTGACCATTTTCTCTGCTGCTAAACACCTCGGCAGCTATTGTACTCTATGCAGCCACTTGTAGAACTGGAGATGCTCGTGGTTGTGTGGAGATGTGGTAATTCTGCAATTAAAATCTGTCTACCACCGGAGAGCTTTTCTTCATTTTTACTAAATTTTCAGTACTAGTTATAAGTTTGGACACAAATTTGGATTTATTTTCTACATTCCAGAACATTATTGGATTTTTTAAAACACTTAGCAATAACAGTCAGTTGTTATTTTAAGACACAAAGGTCTTGAATAGTGCTTGCAAGAACAGTATTGTCAGGTTCGCAAAACCCATCAAGCACCCATGATGAAAATGGCATCTCAATAACAACTTTTCAAGGAGATTATTGTATATTTTGCGTGCTTTCAGCATTGTTTTACAATGTAGAAAGAAATAATCAGGAAAGACAGTGGAATTAGAAGGTGTGTCCAAATGTTTGACCAGTAGTGTACACAGGGCTTTGTTCAATCCTATCATGCCATATTAAGCCTAGCAAATTGCTGGTATAACAAAAGAGGAGGCTTTTCCTGTAGGAACTTCATGCTTATTGTGCCACGTGATGGAAGCTATTAGCACAGAACCGGTCATATGTTCATCATGAGACACAACATCTCAAAAAAAAAAAAAACTGCTAACACTGAGACCACTGCATTATTGTAGAGATTGCATTTTTTACTGTCATTTACCACTTCATATCACAATAAAATAATAGTGGACCGCTGTTATTGTGAAAATTAGGTTTCACTATATTCAGTTCATGATTTCTGAGCTTATTATCTAACGCGGGGGGGGCATTTTACATAATTACTACCTCAAAGTTCTTTAAATCAGGTTTTATTCACAAGAAAAAAATTGTGTGCATATATACTGTGTACATGAATATGTATATAGTATATAAGATAGTGTGGTACAGTCCATTGTCTAACAAAATAATATTAAGTTTGTCACAATATAAAAGGAATGCAATTTATATATACATATATATAACATTGGCTGTTTTATATTTACCTTAATCAGGAGCCAACGGCCAAGGCTAGTCTTTCTTGCGCAAATAAATGTACATGATTCCACTCCATGTTAACAAAAGCACACACACCCATGCCAAAATATAACAGTAACCAAAGTGTCCAGAGTTTAAATGTTTAGAGTCCTGAAGAACTTCTTTGCCGTGTAACGTGTAGATGAGGACCCCAGTGAAAGTTGTAAGACCTGCAAGAAAAAAGTAAAAAATAGAAACTATTATACAAATGAAATTTTATTAAGTTCTAGTTGGCTGTAATTCTGTAATTTGCACTTATTTGGTAGTAACTTGTTATAACAGTCAGTTCCAAACATCTATAACCACATTGAAAACCTGGGATTTTTCCATTCAAACTGGTAAAAAACAACCGTGTTTAAAATGTCTTGAAAATCCCAATATTCTGCACTTATTGCCATAGGATTTTTTTATTCAAAATTTTCTTTTGGCATGTTTAATCACACTTAAAAAGTGCTATGCCCCCTCTGCTGTATACATGAGCTACTCAAAATTGGTTCTTCTTGTTGTGACTGATAGGAGAGAGAGACAGTTTGACTGATTTTGCAGCATGCACCACATACATACAGTGCTGTGAAAAGGAATTTGCCCCATCCTGATTTGCATGTTTGTCACAGATCATCAAACTAATTTTAATATTACACAAGATAACCCGAGAAAATACAAAATGCATTTTTTTAAATGATAATGAAAGATGAAAAAAGATCTCCAAATCTACCTAGCCCTATATGAAAAATTAACTGCCTGCTAAGCCTAATATTTGGCAATAAGGCTTTCGCATTGCTATAGAGGAGTTTTCCCCACTCATCTTACAGAATTGTTTTAAATCAGCTACATTGGAGGGTTTTCAAGCATGAATGGCCTGTTTTAAGGTAATCTCAATCATATACGTCCAGACTTTGACTAGGCCACTCAAAATCTTTTTTCTGAGCCATTCAGAGGTGGACTTACTGGTGTGTTTCGAATCATTGTCCTGCTGCATAACCCAAATGTGCTTGAGCTTGAGGACACAAACTGATGTTCGAACATTCTCCTTCAAGATATTCTGGCAGAATTCAGTTCCATCAATTATGGAAAGTAGTCCAAGTCCTAAAGCTGCAAAGCAGCCCCAGATCTTAATGAAATGTTGTTTTACGCAAGATGTAACAGGATGCACAGGTTCACCACTTTTAAATTGTTTTTTTTTAATGTCTTATCAGTCTATAGAATATTTCCCCAAAAGTCTTAGGGATAATCAAGATATTTTTTGACAAATATAAGATGAGCCTTTGTGCTCTTGTTGGTCAGCAGTGGCTTGGAACTCTCCCATGGATGCCATTTTTGACCAGTCTCTTTCTTATTGTTGAATCATGAACACTGAACTTAACTGAGGCAAGTAAGGCCTTTAGTTTTTTAGATGTTGGTCTGGATTCTTATATGAGCTCCAGGACAAGTCGTTATTGTGCTCTTGGAGTAATTTTGGTTAACATGTTTTCTCCATTTGTGGATAATGGCTCTCACTGTTGTTCACTGGAGACCAAAAGCCTTTTGAATAAGGCTTTGGAGCCCTTTCCAGATTGATACATGTCAATTATTTTGTTTCTTAGCTGTTGTTGGATTTCTTTAGATTGTGTTGCTTTTAGATCTTTTAGCGTTCTTAACTTTGTCTATTAACAGGTCTTCCAATAATCTGGCCTTATTTCGTGCAAAGTGAAATTTTACTCAGCTCATCAAAAATTACAGTTCATTCACGATTTATCGAGGGGGGGCACTTATTTACATAGGACTAGGTAGGTTTAAACAGCTTTTTCCCATAATAAATTAAATTATCATTTTAAAACTGCATTTTATATTTACCTGGGTTATCTTTATCTTAAAAATTGTACAAACTACAACATAAACAATGTATGCATCCCTTATGACGATCACATGGTGCGTCTACTGACATCATTAGATAAAACAAAATACTACAAACTGCTGCCATAATGCAATTTGAGATGAGCCAAAAAGGCCATATATAACTATTAAAGTGTCTATACATTAAATATGTAATTTACACCCACATAGCACTTTATTAGGAATGCTAGATTGACACTGGATAGGCCCTCGGTTTGCTCTCTAAACAGTCTCAATACTTCATGGCATGGATTCCCCAAGATAGTAGAAACTGAAGTTTTGGTGCATGTTGACATGATGTCATAAAGCAATTCTTGCAGATATTTCAGGTCAACTGTTATACTTCGCATCTCCCGTTCTACCTCATCCCAAAATTGCTCTCTGGGATTTTGATCCGGTGACTTGAGCGAATTTTGTCATATAAGTATGCACATTCGGCAGCAATGATGTGGCATATATACTGTAATTGCTATCAAAGGGCGGTGTATCAAAGGTGTGCCAAGAAAACATTTCCTACACACCATGACACCATCTCCACCAGCTTAGACTGTTGACACAAACTGGGTCCATGAAGTCATGTTGTTGGCACCAATTTCTGCTCCTACCATCTGTGTGCCTCAGCAAAAATTGAGATTCTTCATATGAACTTCATTCTTCAATATGTTTTTCCGTTCTTCAGCTGCCCAGCCTTTTGTGAGCCTTGCTCACTGCAGCCTCAACATTCTATTCTTAGTTAACAGAAATGAGCTATTCTTAGCTGACAGGAAACAGTCAGTCTTCTACTATTGTTGGCCATCCACTTCAAAAGTCAACCCATTGTGCATTTTGAGATGCTTCTTAAGTCACCAGGCCATTCTCCATTCCCTGTGGATATCAGATTGTTTTCTCCACAGAACTGTAACTCATGCGATATTTTTCTCTATTGTCTCATTCTGAGAACATTTTTTTGGGGTTGTGGTGTGTAAAAACCTCATGATCGGCAGTTACATAAATGCTAAAACCAATTGGTCCGACAAAAACACCAAAATCTTGGATGTCAAAATCACTGAAATCACATTTTCCCCAGTTCTGATGGCTGATGTGAACATTACCTGAAGATACTACCCTGTATCTGCATGATTTCACATGATGCTGACTGTATAATTGCAAAAATTAGTAGCTGTATATTATTCTTGATAAAGTGTTTCATGGATGTAAGCTTTTTACCGTACTTTTGTAATTCATACTGTGGCAGGACCATAAGGCAGCTTCTTAATGTCACCAACTTTACCTGCAAATGCTTGGAAGACTCCTGTAATGTAGAAGAGGCCACCTTTTGACATAATAAATAGCTGAATGAAGAAAACGAGGAATGAGACGAAGCAAAATACAGCAGACAAGATCATCAGAACTTGGACAGCATGAAGCCACTCTGAAAGATAAATGTCAACATTAACTGTGCAGTACAGTCCAGAAAGAAGCTAGAAATAAAGAGTTTGCATTGGATTTTAACACTGTGAGCAGTTAAGATATTGGATGTAGGAAGGGGACATTACCTGTCTCTTTTAATGGCGAACAAAGCCATGTATATGTTTCATTGTCGAATCTGCAGCTGTTCCACAGGTCTGCCCTCTCCATGCTGCTCCACACCCACCAGTCCTGCGTTAAGAAAAAGAAGCATACAGTTGACCAAGTTTCATAATATTAGAGAATTCCCTCACAATTTCTGAAATGCAGAATGAGGTTCAACAAAAAAGTTTTTTTTGGTTACCTTTCCAAAGGTGGTAATTAACAGAACTCCTAATGTGAAGAGATGGAGCATGGTGACAAAACCCAGCAAAAATGCCATGATCACTTTCTCTGGAAGGAAAAAGAAATATTCTACTTAACAAATCTTGATCCTATAATTCCACATATAGTTCAGTAAATCTTCTGTTCTCTTAGCCAGGAGTGATTTGTGGGCAAGCAATAAAATATCGGTACAGCAGTGAAAACTGTAAGTGCCTTCCAGTCTCTGGAGCATCCAGATTGTGTTACCTCCCATTTTAATTGAGGAAACAGTTTATCAGAGTCACATTCTAATTACTTTTCTGGTAGATTATTTGTTTGCAATTGTTATTTTTTGCTCTTTATTCATGTTTACTGTTAATTACATTTGCAAATAGTTATTGTTTATAAAAACAAAAAATGTGACAAAATGGCAACAATAAGAAAAACTATTTACATATAGCACATATGTGTCTATTTGCATATTAATTATAGCACATATGTGTGTGTATATAAATAGATAGATTTTAATATGTCAGAGGAGAAAAAAAGAAGAGCTGGATTACCTATAATGATGGTAAATCAACAATAATGGAAATGAACAAGATGTTTCACCAGCTTTAAGGTTGAGCTCCACCGAGTCCACGTTTCTTTTTCCACTTCTGTGTTCTGTGGACTCCGCACTATATTTGCTTTGGACTTGGTTGATGGCAGTTTCCTATTTTGCAGGAACAACACTCCCTTTATTTCCTTGCACTGTCTTATGTCTAGACCAGTCTTTAGCAACCCCACCCAGCTAAAGACACACGAGAACATCCACACGTCCTTTCAGCCCACCAAAGTTCCTCTGCTGTGCATTCTACCCAGACCTGAGGGGCGTTTCATCATGTTCAAATTGAGCAGGGAAGAGGGAAACACCTTACAGGAAAAATTACAGGAATAACTGTTTATTTGTTCAAAACTGAACCAGATCTAAATCAGAACAAAATGACTAAGGGCCCTACAGTGGTATGTTGTACTGCCCTGATATACTCTGACATGCAGCACTCACACTACTATACTATATCAGTGTCACTTCTGTGAATAAGAATGGTCCACCACCCAAAAAAAGATATCAGGCCAGAGGGATCCCAGACAACTGAAGGGTGGAGTAGGGGGGATGCCAAATTGTGCATAGCGACAGACAGGATACAGTCAGTAACTATTTATTTACAAAAGTGGTACTGTAAATAATTGGTAGGTGTTTCTGATAAAGGCTCAAAGAACAAGTTACTCTATTAATCAACCATTTTAGGAGACTGTTAGAAGCCAGCTTGTCTTGTGGGAAAGCTAACTTTTAAAAAGAGTACAATACAAATGTGATGCTTTAACTGAAAATTCCCAAGTGTTCCATATTTATGATTCTACCCATAGTTTGAGCTAAAGGGAGCTTGGCTCCACTGAAAAAAAAAAAACCTTGAAAAACTCCACTGAGACTTTTAAGGAAGCCTTAAAACGTTGTCCACTCCTGTGTTACTGGTTATGTTGTATTTTATTCATATGTGTGTGTATAGTATGAATATGTACATTTTGTGTGTCTATTCACTTATTACCTTCCATTCTTCAAACATCAGTCTCCACGAATTAACCCAAGTCTGTTTCTATACCTGCTGTGGCCATCCATGAGAGGCGGTGCTGCATTCTAACTACCAGATGTACATAGCCACTTGAAATCCTCTTGATTGAAAGGATGTGATATCTAAATTAACTGTAAGTCATTAACTAAGAAAACAAACAATGTTTTTATTCAGTAATTTTGGTCGGTTTATAGATAGTCAGAATGTCAAGACAGGAAAACAACCCTGCCTATTCAGACAATTTTGACTTACTAAACAAGCAGTAACTCAGTTATTGACCGCGCTGCTGGTCATTTGCATGCATTTGACTTGAGAAATGGTGAAAACCTGAATAATGGACTTCTTCAAAATCTACCTGTCACTAATTATACACAGTGCAACCAAACTGTGCACTTAACATTCACATCTGAGTAGTTTGGCACTGCGCAATGCTATAGTGCCAGGTAGCAAGAATCAGATGAGTGTTTTACTCATTTCTCAGTGTAGCTAGTGCAGTTCAAGGGTCCAAGTGAATTCCTTCTTAAGTATACAATAACCATCCACTTTATTATCAATACCTGTACACATAATCATTTATGCAGTTATCTAATCAGTCAGTCATGTGGTAGCAGCAAAATGCACATTATAAGACTATAGTAATTCACATAAACACCCTATGCAGCCATGGTAAGCAGAAAAGCCTCTCAGCATCATAAAACATTGAACCTTGAGGTAGGTGGGCTGCAACAATAAAAGACCAAATCAGGTTAGAAAACAAATCACCTAGTCTTTCTTCCAGTTTTCAACTGTCCAGTTTCAGTTAGTATGTGCCTGTGATAACCTCAGCATTCTTGGCTGACAGTAATGGAACCTGATGTAAACATCTGCTGTTGTAACTCACCATGGTTGTTAAGAGTGATTTTTGAAATACTCAGAGGTGGAAAGTAATGAATTACATTTACTCGCATTACTGTAATTGAGTAGATTTTTAGTGTACTTCTACTTTTTAAAGTAGTTTTTAAAATCTGTAATTTTACTTTTACTTAAGTATGTTTTGTTTGAAGTATT
>JAOVVA010000019.1:11195614-11211266 GCA_028565275.1 Leiocassis micropogon
GGAATTTACCAATTAATTCATTAAAAATCCTACAATGTGATTTTCTGGATTTTTTTTTCTTATTTTGTCTCTCATAGCTGAGGTATACCTATGATGAAAATTACAGGCCTTTAAGTGGGAGAACTTGCACAATTGATGGCTGACTAAATACTTTCCCCCCCACTGTATGATCTTTTAATGAGCTTTCCTGATGAAACAAAATCTAAAATCAGGGAAAAGCAAAGTAACAGCAATAAAATATAACTGTAAATTAAAGCTTAAAGATGGCAGATGGTGATTATGAGAGTTTCTACATCTACATGTAAGAGAATTTGCAGTTTGTTTTTATCGATTTTAGTCAATAACATAAATCATTGCACCCCTAAAAGAATAAGTCCTTGTTATATCATTGCATGTAATATGTTTGAAACAGTTAATAATATTTAAATAATTTAGAATTGCAATGTATGAAGCAGCTATTGAAGATTGAAATCATTCAATAAATTTGCATGTCAATAAGGATTATGGATTAAAACTTCAATCCCAACAAAAAGTCATAGGAGTGGCCAACTTATTTACAGGTTCGGTTAGACTTGTTTTCATGTCACCAAAACTTTCAGATGATCATAAAGCTTCATTTATTGAACAGCCATAAAACACATAATAAAACCACTGAAGCGGCAGACAAAGTAATATTTGAGGCATTCTGAAAACTTTTGACTGTACATCTCTCCCTCCATTCCTTAACATTTTTTTTAAAATGAGCTAATAACAAATTAACAGCCAAAAAGCAGTGACACTTTGTCTCAAGTAGCCAAATGCAAATAAAGAACTGCACATGTTCCTACAATAGGATTTTTTTTAAGCATATACATAGCTATAATAAACTTATCTTGGATAACTGGTAAAAACAATAGGACAGTTATGTGCTTAACAATATCCTGCTCTCATTTTGTGTCTTAACTTAAAGCAACTCAGTTCTTGCAATTTAATGTAATTGAAAGTTGTCAGAAAATACTATTTTTTCCCCCCTTAATTTGCAGTGGGTGATGATCTCATAAAGGACTGTTTAAGTGTTCTTTACAACTGCTGTATATGTGTAAGTGTTTTTATGACTATATTTCATTGGGATATGAATGTAATTTAAATTTCCTTTTCTCTCTGACAAGCTTTGGGAATGCAAAAGTGCATCTTTTTCTGATTTACAGACGGAGGGTGTTACAAAAAGTCTTGCTGCAAGGGACGACTTTGTCATGTTTCTTTTCACTCTAATGTCAAACAAAAAGACTTTTCTACAAACCGCCACTCTTATAGAAGACATAATGGGGGTCAGGAAGGTAAATTCTTCAAGTTATAATAATTAATTGAAACTAAAATTGCTTGGTTAACTTAAGATACTGACCCTGAAAAGAGATCTAAACCTTTATCTAAAACTATGTTCCTAGGAGGTGATCCGACTGGAGGATATTCCCAACTTGGCCAGCCTGGTGCAGAGCTTTAACCAGCAGCAGCTGGCCAACTTCTGCCGTATTCTGTCTGTCACCATATCGGAGCCGGATGCAGGCATGGATGACAAACACACCCTTTTGGCCCGTAATGCTCAACAGAAGATAACCACGTCTCCATCACTAGCAGAGAGCAACCAAGGTCGGAGCCATGCACTTGCTTAATAAAGCAGTTTTGTGAAATGATCTTATTTACTAGAGATGCTCCGATCAGCATTTTTGGGGCCGATTACCGATCACCAAGATCATGATCTGCCGATTGCCGATCACTGCCGATCACAGAATGACAGGGGAATGGGAATCTTTTATCTATAATCTAGCAGAGTTTGTAGAAATGAAACTAACTCTAAATTAACTATATTGAAAAAAAAAAAAACTGTAGAAATAGGCTACAGTCAAGATCTTGAAGAACCACCAAGTGTTTATTTTAGAAAATGAAAACTTAAGTCTACTGTAGGCCATCTTTCCAAAATAAGGCAGAGTAACTTAAAATTATTCCAAACAAAGAGGGGTCAGGCAGACCAGCACACATCAGATCAGCTTAATCGGATGAGCTGGTTTAGTTTCTCATACTCGGCATATTCAGTTGTATGGCGTGTTCTAAGATGGCTAATCATGTTAGTGGTGTTAAAATGCCGTTGCTTGCTTCCACCTCGAGGGATTTCATCACGACATACATTGCAAACGGCTAACTTTACGTCTTTATCGGACACTTTGAAAAACTTCCAGACGGGAGAACTCATGTTGCCACTGGTAAGCTCCGCTCTGCTGTTGTTTACCTGTGCGCCGTGCATGCACGTGTGGGAAAACGTCGCGCGAGTTTTTGGGGTTCGCCGATCAAGCTATTTTTAGCCAATATCAGCCAATCATGATCAGTGGCCGATCAATCGGAGCATCACTATTATTTACTGTCTGTAAGCAGAGGTTTAAAACTGTGTTCAAATGAGGTATGAAGCCCCTGAGTTAACCTGTGAGATAACGTATAATACTGAATTTCATGATCGTCCGCTGTCTCTGCAGTTGCTTTACTAAATATCCCGGGCTTCATTGAGCGACTGTGTAAGCTGGCTACACGAAAGGTGTCGGAAGCTTCAGGCACGGCTGCATTGCTGCAGGAGCTGGAGGACTGGCATAGCTGGCTAGACAATGCCCTGGTGTTGGACGCTCTCATGCAGATGGCCATCGAGGAGGCTGAGCAGAGCAGCACAGGTGAGAAAGGGCTTAGTCCTGAGTTACAGTTCTGTGAGCAGGCATGGCACATCTCTGCCAATATACTGGCACATAACATGAATATGTACACTGAAGGACTGTGTTATTTGTAACATGCCAGTATGTATGGTTAATATTGCTTTTTTTAATGGTGACTATGTGTAAATATTAACATATATAAAGCTTGTTGAATTCACTTGAATTTGATGCATTACTTTTCTTGCCAGTACTGCATCCTTTCTCCTTTTAATTTATCAGATCTTCATCATTCATCATGCATAAATTATTTGTATTTGGTTTGCACACTGCTGTCTTATATTTTGTTGCTGGACAAATGTGTTTGTCTTTAATAAATTAGTGACAACTACAGTTATTTGCTATTTGTGTGGTATAATAATAATTGAATTATGATAATGCAGTTGCAGTAAATTAGTGGGAGACTTATCTTAATCTCTTAGTGATGCTCTGTTGTACTCAAGAAAATCTTGACTTCTGTGTTCCAAATTTCTCTTTATGATAATAAACAAGTCTTGGGATTGGATCAAATTGTTGACCATTTCAAAATTATTTAAATGTTATTGATTGACTTGTCAGAAGTTTTCCAATTTTAATTTAAAAATATTTACAATTTTTATTGTTTTATGTCCTTGTATGCACTATAGTAAATGTGATGCCTAGAAATCCATGCTTGAGTGGAGACCCATATGCCATTATTTCTGTTGCAAATGTCAGTAAGCTTTGGCTGCAGACAAAATAAAGAGTAACATAAAGTGACCCAGTTATTTGTTTTATACTGTACTTGATCAAACTGTCCAACTGAGTTAATCTGGAAAGATGGTCCCATTGGTTAGAAACAGAACTAACCACAGTAATAGTTTGCCTTTTGTGGACTGGAAATAACTGTTTGAGATTCAGGGGTCAGTCCCAGTCCTGTTAGATATACCTTTCTGTTTAACTGATTTAACAGCATTTTGTGTGTATATTTTCTTGGATGCCCATAACTCCTTTCTCTGCGTTGTGTATGTAGTATAAAGTAAATCTTCTCTTCAGAATAAACCTCATTCTCCTCTCTGCATCCACCTGTTTTCCAGAGTCATCAGATGAAGGCTCACTTTCATCAAGTCCTCTTCGGCACACATTGCCTCAGTCTATGAAGATCGTTCATGAAATCATGTACAAAGTGGAGGTTCTCTACGTGCTCTGTGTACTGCTCATGGGCCGACAGAGAAATCAGGTACAATATTTGCTTAAGCTTAATTTAGACATCAGTGAACTTTCAGCACCACCTAATAACGCTGACAGCATGCATGAATACATTTTTAATACCTAACATAATTGATTTTGGCAATTTAACTCTCTCACACAGGTTCACAGGATGCTAGCAGAGTTTCGTTTGATTCCTGGTCTGAACAACTTGTTTGACAAATTGATTTGGAGGAGACATCCATCTAGTCATGTGTTACACAGACAGAATCAGAGTTGTGACTGCAGTCCAGTAAGAATCATGTCTATGACCATGCACTTAATATACATAAATAATTGTTTAATAAATAGAACTGTCAAACCTTTTTGTTTCACGCAGCTTGTTTCTGTTTAAACAGATCTGAGTGCTACAATCCATGTAATTTGCAGAACAATTTATAACCTTTGATCATTGATGTCTTGTTACAGCTTGTCTAGCTAATTTCCTTAAATGCACCATATTTTGCAGTTTTGGACCTTGTAACATAGCGGTTTAGATTGACATGTGGATTGAATTGCATGTCAGACCTCATGTAAACCCATGACCACATTTCCTCCACAAAGTTAAAGGTTCAGCACTATCCTTCCAGGTTATATGATGTTATATAATTCCTGTTATCTGTTATCACCCAAATGAGGATGGGTTCCCTGTTGGGTCAAGGTTTTTTCCTATTGCCATCTCAGGAAGTTTTTCCTTGCCACTGTTGCCGACACTCTTGGCTTGCTCATCAGGGACAGTCTCACTATTCTAAACACATTTTTTTCTCACTCATACTCTCTTCTATAAGTTTTCTTTTTATTTTGTGAAGCTGCTTTGAGACAATGACCGTTGTTAAAAGCGCTATATAAATAAAATTTAATTTAATTGATGTGTTGAAGGGTTCTAAACCTAGTTCCAGTCATTTCAAATATATATATTTTTTTTTTCTGCTTGATACAGCCCAATAATTTGACCCTTTTGAAATGTTAACAATTTTCTTGGCTAGGCTGTGTATATAGTTGCTTACAGTCTGTTGTTGTAGTATAGCCATGGAGGCATGGAAGTGCACATTTCACATTTGTCTAGATTACATAATAACTACATTTCGACTTGTGTGGCCAACGGCAATACTGTATAAGAACAGTTCTAGGATTGTTGCCCATTCTCAGTTACTTTTACTCAAGATGCATGGAAATGCTCAGGTGTGGAGGTGTTTATAGTGTAGGCACACAGGGTTGGGGTTCACATCTAAAATGTCTTATACTGGCCATGTATTTTTCTGTCTATAGGAGATCTCATTTAAGATTCAGTTCCTCAGGCTCCTACAGAGCTTCAGTGACCACCATGAGTGAGTACAACTGAGCGCATCATTTCATTTCTATATTTCTGTCTGTACTGTGCAGTGAGTTTTGTTTTGCGTATTGAAGGCTTTAATTATAAAGCACATTAAACAAATAATACATTAACATTTTTTTGGTATTTGACTGCAGGAACAAGTATCTTCTTTTGAATGGGCAGGAGCTGAATGAGCTCAGTGCCATCTCTTTGAAAGCAAATATTCCTGAAGTGGAGGCATTGGTCAACACAGACAGGTACTGAGAAAAAAAAACTTTTATCCTTTTACATTTTCCTTAGTCCACTATATTATTATATTAATTAACCTCCTGTTGTCTGATCATGCTTAATGCAGGAACCTGGCATGTGACGGGAAGAAGGGCCTTTTGACACGGCTGATTTCAGTCATGAAGAAAGAGCCGGTCGATTCATCGTTCAGGTGACTCTGCAACTCTGTGTCTTCACAGGTCTTATCATTTACTCTAGAAGTGATCTGATTAATTGACTTTCTGCACGTTACATTTCGCCTCTCATGATGTGCTCCGTAGGTTTTGGCAGGCTAGAGCAGTAGAAAGTTTTCTCCGAGGAGCCACATCCTATGCAGACCAGATGTTCCTACTGAAGAGGGGGTTGTTGGAGGTAAATGACCTCGACATTCCACATATATTGTCTTATATACTTTGCACATTCATATCCATGTATGTCTTGAAATGAGGAATTGTCTATTTTTAAACTTCTCTTCGTGTCCCTGCAGCACATCCTCTTCTGCATCATTGACAGTGGCTGTAAATCACGTGATGTCCTTCAGAGCTATTTTGATCTTCTAGGTGAACTCATGAAGTTCAACATTGATGCCTTTAAGAGATTTAACAAATATGTGAACACAAAAGAAAAGGTTAGCATTGCCTCCTGTGTTGCAATCAGCTGGTGGTGCAGCAATTTGTCTATTTTCAGCTTTTTTCCATGTTTTTCATCTGTTGTCAGCATTTGATGAAACCATGAAATGTGAATATCAGTCTGAAATCACTGTAGGCATGACATTTTTACTTGATGTATGTTATAAAAATTAGTAATGTATTTTAACTAACCACGTGTGGAGACAAAAGAGAAGATTTTACAGAATTTTTGTCAGTTTGTGATATTATATTTTGGAATGCACTACCAAGCTCAGTTAAAATTTTTCCTTCAAAATGTAAGTGATGTAAAATTTAATTTATTAGAAATGAAACCCTTCTAGGTTCTTACATGTAAATTTCCTCACCATGATTGCATGCACGTTGTCTGATTTCAGTTTGAGATGTTTCTGAATCAGATCAACAGCTCACTCGTGGACTCCAACATGTTGGTACGCTGCATTGTTTTGTCCCTGGACCGATTTGAAGGGCAGACGGAGGACATGAAAGGTGCTAATAAAGAAATAAGTGAAGTTTATAAACTGATTAATTGCTTTTATAGCATGTTGCAGTTTTACAAACTGTATTCCTCTCGCAGTGATAGAGGTGCTGTCAGAGTGCCGTCTGTTGTCCTACATGGCTCAAGTGGAGAACAGGCTCTCCTTCCTCTTCAGGCTGATTAACATCATCAATGTGCAGACGCTCACTCAGGCAAGACTATTCTTTGTTTTCTTTGATTTCTTGTCAGTAGTTGCAAGAAAAGTCTCTGAGAGAAATATCTTCCTGAAGAGCTGTATTCATCCTTCCTTCACTGTTCCATAGATTTCCAGTATCTAGACAGTGACACCTAACACTTGATGGTTTTCCTCTAATTTGTCACCTCTCAGTAAATTATTTAAACAGTGTATTAGGCATTTTTATATGTGTTCTTTTCTGATCCCAGGAGAACGTCAGCTGTCTGAACACAAGTTTGGTAGTGCTGATGCTGGCACGGTGGCGGGGCAAGCTGCCATTCTACCTAAGAGCGCTTAAGGAGAAGGAGTATGCTGAGAAATACCCCGGCTGCTTGCTCAACAACTTCCACCACCTACTGCGCTTCTGGCAACATCACTACCTCAACAAAGACAAGGACAGCACCTGTCTGGAGAATGTAAGACTGCATCTTCGTGAAGATTACTAGCTACTAATATTTGATTTTGCACTGACACTGACTCAGGGTGTCTCAGGTAGTCAGGAATCAGAAATGGATTCTTATTGTTGACTAAACCTTATCCAGTTGTAATCAGCAGCTGCTATTTGTAGTCATGTCATTATGTCCACAGGAGTTGAAGAGGTGTCTTGAAATATCTTTGAATAGAAGATGTTGCGATAATGATCCCTTTGAGCTCACAATAGCATTTTATATAAAAAAAATTCAGTGTTAAGGGTTATTTATAAAGCAACTAATTCAATATTCTGTACACATTTATTTTATGCACTGTGGTGTCCCTCCCTGTACAGAGTTCCTGTATTCCTTTCACCTACTGGAAGGAGACAGTGACCGTGTTGCTGAGTTCAGATAGGAACTCCCTCTGTGCCATAGCCACCTACATAGATGAGGCCTACAGGGACCTGGACAGAGACTGTCTGGAGATGTGATCATGGTGACTGTGTGTCTGTGGAAGCAAAAGAAGGTTTTTAATGAGCTGCTGTTGTGCACTTTCACAGAGCAACATGCAGCACTCATTAAACAGGACTGCTATATAGATTGTATGTATGCGAATGACCGAGTGTGTGCTTGGAAAAGTGTGGAGTGAATGTGTATATGTTTTTACGTGTGTGTGTGTGTGTGTGGATGGATGTACTGCTTCTCATGAACCAGTAATTCTAAATCTTAGTTGTCTGCCTGAGTGTGTGAGTGCTCGTGAGTGTGTTAGCACGCATGTGTGTTGCAGTAGACTCTGGATGATGTTTTCCAGGCCTACAGCAGGCACACTTATTTCATCTGTAGTCTAAGGGCTCTTTCTCCTTTTTAGATATATGGGATTGTTGTAACCTGAATTAAAAAACATGGAAATGCACATGAAAAAAGAGCCTATTTCATCAGCAGAACATTACAGAAATCAGGGCCAATGCAATTTAACGTTGGTGGTTTGCTTAGTTGAAATACTGCCTCTATATTTATGGATAATGTGTAGCTCAGTCTTGAAAATTCTAACTTTTCAGCCCAGAAAGGACAATAATGACAAATAAAGATGTAACATGTTTTATCACAATTGTCTTATTATTACATAAACAATATCGTTCTCAATTGCAGTGTGTGTGGGTGTAAATCCAGGCTCAGTGCATTTAGTAGGTCAAGCTTTAAATATTTTATTTCTTTTACTGCTTGCACAAATGAGCAGAAACACTGACTGGGAATAGTGACTCTGTACCCAAGTATGTTGTTTTTTTTAATGTCTTGGGGGACTTTTACTGCTGGAAAAATATGACTGAACTAGTCAGGCCATTGTTCAAGGTGTGTATTACAGAATTAAGAAACTTATGGAAATAAATTTGAAAGACATGAGGATATATGTTCAAATTATATTTATTAGTTTCTTCATTTTGGTTTATCACAGTAGAATATCAGACTGGGGAAATGTGATTTTGGTGACTAGCCTTTTTAAAAAAATAAATAAATTTGTGCATACTGTGTAAATTCTACAGCATGCTGTGCTTGAAAATTCCAGACTCGTTTCAGGTAAAGGAAGATTGCAACTACAGTACTTGAATAACTACCCTACCATCATGGTGAGCAGAAGAGCAAGTCGAATGCATGAACATGACCTTTCATGGGGATGGGCTAAACCAGAACTCAACATCAAGTTCTGCTTCTCTGAGGAACAACAGGAATCTGTTCATTAAGGGCTGATGTGCCTTCTGAGATGCTGTTTTTACTTCACATGGTTGTGATTTAACAGATTTTTTTTGTCCTTGATGCTTTTATTTATTAATTTAAAATTTTACCAGTTTGTTATATTCATGTATTTATTCATTTATTTATTTAAACATATTACCACTCCATCTGATCACCCAATGAATGTATGCATTTTTGTTGGGTTAATTTGTATACATTTCCTCTCACCTAACAAAAAATGCCCTTAGATGTATAAGATTATGTGGCTATGCGATGCTCTGTGATGGATGTCCATCTCATTGCTGGTATAGCCTCTGAATCCAGTAGACACTATCCATATCGAGCTGTGAAGTTTAGTGAATGTAGGATCAAGTAGTTATTAGGAAGACCAAGTCCGTAATGTGTCCAGGTACCTTTCAATATACTGTGTATATATATAAATTTAATATATAATTTGGAAATTATAGAAATTAAGTTTTTAAAGGAATAGAACAAATCTACACCATATTCTATGAAAGTCTGCAAGCCACTTTTAAACTCTGACAAGGAATATGCCCAGATAATAATACTGTTATTATATATCAGTGTCTAAGCAAGTACTTTATTATATACAATGTTGTCCCCTGATGTATTTTATGCCATCATTTTGTGACGTGTTGACTGACGGACAGGTGTCTGTGTATACACACAAGACACAAAGTGCCATAAACACATTGCTTTCATGGTAGCTGATTGTTCACATAATTTGGTAACAGATGCTTGTTGATTCTGTCAGGCTTGTTACTATAAAGCCATGTATCAGATCAGTCAATATCCAGAGCTCCGATATGGTGTCCTTAGGAAAAATGGAAAAAGTGAGATTAGCACATAATTGTATACCTGAAATATTATTGAAGCCTAGATAATAACGGACAACAGATTAACCTCACTACTTGTGTTATATGATTTTGCCATGCTGGTTAATGGTTATGTGGTATGCTATTGCAATGGACAGAATGTGATAAAAATGTACAGGTTTGCGAATATGAGCTGAAGCCATATAGGATCAAACGAAAAGTTATACACTTGCATTTTACAAAAATTCCACTTCAAGCCAATAATTCTCTTTATTTAGCTTTATCATTTCTAGTCATCACTGGAATACTAGAGAAATATCTATTCATTCATTATTATTAATAATGATGAACAATATTTAATATAGGCAGAACATTAGCTAATTACTGATCAATATTTACCACCAGAGGATAACCGTCTATACAGTATTAATGACACTATAAACAGGCTTTCTGAGTCTCCACTTCACTTTTTTTGTGTCTAGATTTGCTAACAAGTAAACTCCATATTGAAAATCCTACTCCACAGCAACGTGTAAAGCTAACCTTTAACATGGAACATGCTTCTTCATGGTGTGAAATCACTTGCTGTAAATAAAGAAGCACTCATGGCTGGATGACGTGTCTCTCGTGCAAAGGCACAGATTATTGGCTAAATAATTGTCCATGATTGCGCTCCTATATGTTGTGGTGGGGCCTTATGAACCAGGTTATGTTGATAGTGTCCCTTCCTTCCAACTTTTGCACTCTGGAAGCAGCCTGCACTTGTGCAGCAATCTGGACCAACATGGTTTATGTTGCCTTGATGTTGTGATATGCAAGCATGACATAATGCTTTAAAATGAAACACTACACACTAACTCTTTAGCTTGTAGGGCTCCTTGACCTTCTCTTAAGCATTGCAGAGATCCTTGCATCACTGCCAGCATCAAGATATCACTTTCCAGCTTCTTTTTCTGGTTCAGCAGCACAGAATCAACCATCAGTGCAAAGACAGATCAGTACTGTCTTTATTACATCTCTGTGTGGTATTAGTGTACTAGCTTTGTTTCTCATTTGTGTATATAACATATTCACTCCCCGCAGATTCCAAGAGGCTTTGCACATTTGTCCAAATGATTCAAATTACTTTTTGGACCTTTTCCAGTTCAGGAGCCAGAAAGATGTTATGGGGATCTGTTACTGAGATCGTCACAATGATGCAGAGACTTATTGAGCTCAGTTTCCTTTGTTCTTATTTCTTGGCCTTTAGGTGTCTTGCTTAATTATTAAATAAGATTTAAAAAAAGAAGACAGACATTTTGATACTGGATTGGTTTCTTCATTTTAGGTAATACGATTTTGTTGACATATTGAAGCTGATGTCATGTTACTGTAATATTGTAGTTAAGGTGGAGAAATGACCTCTTTGATGGGTATTGAGCTAGTTGTGCTTCAGCTGTCTGTTAGCATTGCTGAGCTGACACATCTCATTTAGGTCTTCCTACATCATCTTCATCCTTTGAATTCTGTGACCAAAGAGGTTCCTCTAGAATGTCACTCTTAATCCTGAGACTTTATCATTTGCTGTATTGGACTGTCTTGCTGGCTTAACCAATCCTCTTACTCAGGTCAGTGCTTTACTCTGGGGGAGGGGGGATTAATTAATTCATTAACATGTTCTATAACCCTTATATAAATTTAATAATTAAATTTCAATTAATTCACTTAGATTGTATTCACATTAATTTCAGTAAATATGTTTCTTTTTTGTTTGTGTACAAGTTTGAGAGTGACAGCCTCCATTTTGACGGTGGAACTCGAACACTCCTCCCCCATTGTTCTAAATTAGCTCAGCGAGGCCAGCACCAAATAGGGTCAGGCCAGCACACGCCATTGTGTCTTGTGTTCTATATCAGTAAGCCCATGGTGACACTGGACATGCCTGGAAAGTAAATCAATTCCGCATTACTGGCATGGCATTACAATCAGGGACACTCAGTCAGAGGTTGGGCAGAGGTCGTTGATTATCTGCAACTCAACTCACTGGTGAAACAAGAGGACTTAATCCTCAATCACCTGGGCTGGCATCTCAGCGATTTGTGTGCTCTTGACAGCAACTATTCCTAACAAAGCTGTAAGGGAGGGAGGACGTGGATAGATGGAGGTTATTTATAATGGGGGGATGGGGGCCATACTGGGAAAGAATACCGAACAACTGGCATGGGGTTCCTTTGAGCCACCACATGACCCACTTGCACGACACCTGCTTTTGTCAATGCTATTTGGGGTAGAAAGGGTTTAACAGGCTTATTTCAAAGGGGCCACACACACAATCACGGCAGTGTTTGTGGACACACGTTGGACACACGCCACACCTCAGGCCAGGCATACCTCATGCATTCTTCGAATATCTCTCTAAATTTGCAGCCGCATAAAAACACATTCAAATGTTGCCTTAGGAATAACTCAGGAACACCTCAAAGTACAAATTAGATGGCATTATATTAAGCATTTCACTATTTTCTTTGGCGCCTCAGTTAAGTGTGTTGTCTTGACTTTGTCATAAAATACTTAATCTTGATCTTCATGAGTTCTTTGCAGGATGCTTGCAGCAAGTTGGTGATCACTGTTATCTCCTTAGCACTCCTATCTTCCAGCCATGAACTCAAGGCACCATAGTCCGTGCGAAGGTAAAGAGACTGAGAAGAAAAGATGAAAAATTCCAACTGTTGTGTTGACTAACCCGTATTGCATGGGGTGAGTATTCACCCAGCCTGGAAGTTTCTCTGCAGCCTTGTTGTTTCATTGTCTATTTATTCTTGAAATGGTAGAAAAGTTCAAGAATCATTAGCTGAAAAAATAGAACAAGGTTTAAACCTAACCCGAAGGCATATAAGAGATAAAATTATACTAGACATATGTTTGTTTTTAATTTTATAATTTCTTTAAATGAAATAGCAAAATTAATCAAACCCACCAATGTTTAAACCTGGCTCAGATGATTTGGGTAGAAAGTCCCAACATTTAGATGTAAATGTCATCCAGAACTCCATTAAGTGGGGAAGAAACGGGAGCATCTCCACCACATCTAAAGGTAGTGGGTAAAGAGATGCCCACTTAAATATCTAAATGAAGATGCAGTGCTTTGTTGGTACTAGCAATAGTCCAAAGAAGTTTCTGTAGGGCTGCATTACAGACATACTGCAGCATACAAAGTGAGACAGAGTGCTCCTCAGGTTGATTATGACTCCTGTGAAAATATGCAACAAGATCATTAGCAAGTAAACTTGTGACACTTTTATGACCACAAGAAATGCCATAGTTCTGCTGAACCAATGGAATGGTCTACGGACTCTTACCTTGTTTTTTGTTGCTAGTGAGAGTGGAGGCAGCACAGACTTAAAGTGATGTTCATGGGTGAAATTACCTAAACATCACTGCAAGTCTTAACTGCCTCGCTCTCCAACATCAATATGGGCACGTAAAACACTTTCCATTCAAGATGAATATATGCTCATACAATGTAGATAATAAACCTTTTAAACAGGAAAGCTATTTCTATTCCTAATGCAGAATATTCTGTTTTTTCAGAATAAAAAGTAAGGAATTAAGATGTACATTGAATTTATTGTGAAATTAATACACTACCTCAGATTGTAAACTCACATTTACTTGCAAGCTCTTGCACATGCAAGCCCTTCTCCATTATAAACCTAGAGGCCATCAACAGCACAATATTTAGCACTTATCTTGATTTATTCTTACTTATACAGTATCAGCTCACCTACTTCTTGTGGGCAATGTACGTCTAAGCCAAAGTCAATGCCATCTGCTGTATTCCTCCTGCTCAAAGATGAACATGTGTTGGTGAAAAAAACTGCTGGAGTTTTTGGTTAGAAAATTGATGCATTCCCCAAAACTGTTAAGAGAAAGAGAAACAGGCTAAGAATAATATACATCAAGCATAACTCATGTATTACTTTGATAAAAGCCTAAAGAATGTGATGATAAGCTCCTTATATGATATTCTTGAACAATAGCTCAAATTCAGCTATGTCAATAAGTCCCGTGAAGGATGGAAGGTGTGGAGTGACTTAAAGCTTCTGCATACAAAATGCTTAAATGTGCTCACACCTTTTGTCAAAATGTCAAAAGTAAAGCCATACATTAATATATAATATTATACAAATGTATTATTAACCACAAATACATAGATATACACGTTGAAATTAGTGAGACATACAAAATGGCTTACATCTTGGTCATGCCGCTGTGTGCGCTGTCGGGCACGGAGCTCTGTCTTATAATCAGAGATAGCATTAGCAGTGTAGACTGGTTGCCACTTGTTATGGTTCCCTGTCACACAGAATGGCTGTAGGGAATCACTGAGAAGAAGACAACATAGAGCAGAAATACACTAGTTAGTATTTGCACATATTTTGATGCATCACATTGCTCCATTTTTATAATATATAGAACTGTTTAGCTGTAAATATTATCTAAATATTATATAGTAAATATTATTTAATCTCTGTCTTAAGCCAGTGTGAATCAAACTTTTACAAATTAACCATCTACCCCTATCACAACAATTAGGAATTGTCAGACTATAGTTGGTGTACTTTTTATATTATAGAATAGTATTTTTTAATTAAAATTTCCCAATTCCACTTCATAAACATTTTGCATTTATGTGGTATATTCCTAGCATGCTTATGTTTACTCAAACTGTGTTCAATATCATCAATAAAGTATTTACCCTTATAACCCTTCCATCTTTCCATCCCTCTTCTTTTTTTCTTTTAAATGTCCATGCTGAGACCTCCATCTGATCAGTGATCCAGTCCTGCAAACAGAGAGAAAGAGAGCAAAATGTCAGTAGCTAAGACAACACTGAGAAGGATTTCCTTCAAACTTAGACTAACATTTTTAGATATGATATGATATCATATGATATAATAACACCCAGTGTATCTG
This sequence comes from Leiocassis micropogon, assembly GCA_028565275.1. Taxonomy (NCBI): domain Eukaryota; kingdom Metazoa; phylum Chordata; class Actinopteri; order Siluriformes; family Bagridae; genus Leiocassis; species Leiocassis micropogon. The sequence continues at coordinate 11,210,428 of JAOVVA010000019.1, forward strand.
TTAAATATACTGCTATATAGAGTGTATGAATATAAATAGTAAATGCTAAAATATATTTATACTCTACACAGAAAACTAATAAAAGAGTTGATATTAAATTTAAGTTCTTGCAGGGACGGCGCTGTTCTGATACCCAGGATCATGACTGGAAAAAAATATTGGGTCAGATATTGGAGAGGGAAAAATATAACTAATTTGATTCGATCCTAAGAAATTTAGCATGGAATATCAGGAAAAAATAAAGCAAGTAAGGTGCAAATAGGTCATTTGATAACAGTTGCTTAACATTAACATAGCTTTTTAAAACTAAATTAAACTAAATAGGCTACATTATATTTACATTTATACTTAATTCATGTATCAATTTTATAATAGTTTTCATACGTGCAATTTAAATGATTTTCTTTTCGTAAAACTGACATTTGTGCCTAAATGCAGTTTTTGACGTAATATTTAATTTTTTTTATCGTATTTTACTTTAGTATCGATATGAGAAACGAAAATGAGTAGCCCAATGCCGAGTTTATGCATAACTAAAGAAAGTATAGCCTACTACTTTCTTCAAAATCTTTAGCAGTTAAAATCCACGTCGTACTTCTGCAATAAGTTATATGCACTTTTCTTCAGTTTAACAGGTAGCCCTGTATAAAATTGTGCTTCCAAGCGAACTGCGCTGTTTCCGAATGATAAGACCGTACCGTCCAAGCCCTGCGTCTGCACAGCTCCGGGTTGGTCTTGCGCACGAACTCACTCAGTTCCATGAACCGGGACACAGTAAACAGTCCAGGCCGCAAAACTTCAGTCTTCACACACCTGCGCACATTTCACAGCACACGTAT
>JAOVVA010000019.1:11226151-11251538 GCA_028565275.1 Leiocassis micropogon
ATATATGAGCGAATTCTACCAAACTTTTTGGAAGCAAGTCCACCTTATATTAATGCAGCAGGGTCCCTGTGTTAATCCTGAGCCTCCAGGTTACTGAGTGCGGACTGTCTGTGCATGTTCTCCCTATGTCTATGTGGGTTTCTGCCAGGTTCTCCAGTTTTGTCAGTGTGCATGGTGTGCTGCGATGGACTGTTGTCGTATCAAGTGTGTATTCTGAATTAGTGCCCAGTGTTCCTAGGATATCATAAAGCACTAGAAAACACATACATAAGTCTTCCAGTGATTATTTAACAACTTACTACAGTATGTGGCATGAATTATGAGATCATTTATATATTTCATATTGCAGACTTACAGTTCCATGAAAAAGTATTGGCCCCATCTTTTTTTTTGTTGTTGTTGCATGTTTTTCATACTGAATTGATTGAGATCATCAAACAAATTTGAATATTACAAAAAGATAACCAGAGATAACCAGTAATTACAAAGAATCAGGTTTTAAAAGATAATTTCATTTATTAAAGGTAAAAAAGCTGTCCAAATCTACCTGGCCCCATGTGAAAAAGTAATTGGCCCCTTTTTGCTAAATCATGAATGAACTGTGATTTTTGAAGCTACGTTAAGAAAACACTTCATCTCAAAAAGTAACACAATTGACATATATGGGCTACAAAGCCATTTCTAAGGCTTTTAGAACCGCAGTAAGAGTCAGTATCCACAAATGGAGAAAACTTGGAACAGTGGTGAACCTTCCCAGGAGTGGCCAGCCTACCAAAATTACTCCAAAAGCACAATAATAGCTCATTCAGGAGGTCAGAAAGAAGAGCCCAGAACATCTAAAGAACTGAAGGCCTCACTTGTCTTAGTTAAGGTCAGTGTTTATTCAGCATTAGGACAGAGACTGGCTGAAAATGTCATCCAATGAAGAGTTCCAAGGCGAAAGCATTTCCAAAAGGAACACAAAGGCTTGTTTCACATCTGCTAAAAACATATCTTCATTATCCCCAAGACTTTTAATCAAATATTCTGTTGATTGATGAGACAAAAGCTTTTTGGAGGGTTTGCATCCTGTTACATCTGGCATATAACTAACATAGCATTACATAAAAGATCATCATACCAGCAGTCAAACATGGTGATGGACCTGGATGACTAGCCATAATTGATGAAGGCGAATGTCTGACCATTAGTTTGTGACAGCAAGTTTAAGCACACTTGGGTTATGCAGGTTATTAGGTTTAGGGGAAATTACTTTTTTACATAGGGCCAGGCAGGTTTGGACAGCTTTTTTCCCCTAAATAAATGAAATCATCATTTTGTGTTTATCTCGAGTTATCCTTGAGTAATATAAAAAAAATGTTTAATGATCTGAAATTTCAAAATTTCACATTTAAGAGTGACACGTATGTCAATATGTTTAAATATGTTTAGGTCTTATTTTGCATATGGATATTCCATATGGATATTGCTTATGGATTTACTTATTGATGATTTGCACACACACAGACAGACTTTTATGTTATCCAGTGTGTGTGTGTTCCGTGTTATGCGTGTGCTTTGCCGCCATTCGCCAGTATTAAAAAAGTAAACCACTACATGAAGAACCAATGGATAAATGAATGAATAAAGACAAAAAGACTGAATGAATAAATTAATGAATGAAGGAAGGAAGGGAGAAGGAATAATATTCATAGCACTGCATTCTTTGTATGTGTCACTTCCGGTCAAATATATTGCAGGACTTATATTTTGAAATGTATCTCAATCTGACCACTGTAGCTCTACTCTCCACTAGTCTCCTCACAGTTACTGGTTGTCACTCTGTCACGTTCATAAAGTTACTTCTTTGATTAGCTAAATGTTATCTGCAGCGTAAAATGTCTGGAAGAAAAATAAGCAGGGAGGATGCCCTGTCGCGACTGGACCACAAACACGCCTGTCACATTCTGCTGCACGCAGAGAGCAAAGCTAAACTCTTTGGCAAAATCCCGATAAAACATATCGTGCTGGTAAGAAGGTTTTTATTTCTTAGTGTGACGCAAAATATAATAAATTCAATAAGATCTGCTGAGGGCAGCAGACATACTGTATGATTCAGATTTGCTTCGTTTCAATCACAACAGAGAAGCACAGAAAAATAGAGAACACACTACTATTTTGAAATGCAGTAGTAAGGGTGGCAACAAAAACTTTCTTACTTTCGTGCACCCTGCACGTCATCTTTTACCCGCTAGGTGGTACTAAAGTGCACTAAATGCGCTGAGCAACAAAAACTTTTTTACTGTTAGTTCACAGTGCACTTTAGTACCGCCTAGTGGTTAAAAAAAATAATTTTTTATATACTGTGTCCAAGGAGCCCCTCTAACTATAAAATAAATTCTAAATATTTAAATTGTGTGATTTAAAATAAATGTAAATTTAATCATTATGTTTACAGTAGTATATAAAATAATATTCTTACCTAAATTTAAATAACAATTTGGGGCCATAAAAACATATTGGGGCCATATTATATGCTAGATTTTCCCCAGATAGAACACTTTATTTCCAAATGTTCTCCATGGACGCCTGGGAATCACCACACTCCATGTTAAGAACTACTGACATAGTGGATGTTAAAAAAGGTTTATAGAGCTGCATCTGATAAGTCCATGCCTTCCAGTGTTTCAAAATCGTGCTATTTGTTTTATAAGGCACTAAATAATGTACAGTACAAGTTTGGACACTAGTTTAGATTTATTTTCTATATACTAAAACAATACTGGAGTTTTCAAAACTATAAAATAACATACAAGGCATTAGGTAACAGCAGCAACAGTTCAGTTGTTATTTTAAGACAGGAAGGTCAGCTGGAATAGTTCTTGCCAGAACAGTATCGTCAAGTGCATTTGCAAAACCCATCAAATACCTAATGAAACTGGCTCTATGAAGTCCATTCCAGGAAAACAAGACCGAAACGTACCTCTGCTACAGAGTAGAAGTTCATTTAGTTACAAACCTCAGAAATCACCAATTAACATCACCTCGGATTAGAGCTGTTATGAAGGCTTCACAGAGCATAAGTAGCAGACGCATCACAACTTTTCAAAGAAGATTATTGCATATTTTGGACACCTTCAGCATTATTTTACAATGTCGAAAGAAATAAAAATCTGCATAAATTTGTTAGAAATTGATGTACCGTATACAGAGATTCTTTTCATGCAGATTCAAATATATTGTCATGTATCAGTAAAAAAAATCTAATCAGTATCATGATATCTTTATTAAAAGAGATGTCATAATACATCTGTATGTCGCTCTGGATAAAGGCATCTGCCAAACGCCATGAGTGTAAACAAAAAAATAGAAAGTATAAACAAAAATAGAAAATATAAAATACAACTTCATTACAACTTTAGTTAAACTTTTTTTACTGTATACAGGTGAAACTCGAAAAATTAGAATATCGTGGAGCCTAGAATATTGAACCTTTTTACAATATTCAAATTTTCTGAGATTGTGGATTTGGGGTTTTCATGAGCTGTAATCCATAATCATCTCAATTATGACAAATCACGGCTTGAACTATCTTGCTTTGCATGTAGTGAGTTCATCTCATATATTAGTTTCACCTTTTAAGTTTTATGAGTATGCTACATAAAGTTATCGTGCACAGTGGACAATGTCCATCTAATGCTACGTGCAGTTATTTGGCAGTCATTTGGCTTGTGGGAAAACTGCGATACCGTCTGCCTCCAGGCAGGAGTGTGAAATGGCTGTTTCGGGTGGCTGGGCTTTTTGATACCCCCCAGGCAGTCCTTAGTTCACCGCCTGGTGTAAATGTCCCGGAAGGACAAAAGTTCCTCTCTAGTGTGCAGTTTGTACCGCTCTCTGCAAGTTTTTATGCTTAAGAGTTGTGCAGTTCCCAAACCAACAGTTAATGCTGCTAGTACAAATGCTCTTAGATAGAATCTCTTGAGGTTGTAAAGCCGGAGCTTGTAAATACGATGTTGTACGTTCCTTTTAACAAGTCTGCTGTGCACTGACCACGTGAGATCCTCAGTGATGAGGACACCAAGGAATTTATAGCATCTGACCTTCTGTTCCACAGCTGTGTTTATAGTCAGGGGAGCATGTTTTCTTTAGTCCCTGATTATTCTTTTTATATTTATTTATATTTTGTTAGGTCTATAAGGTATAGAAGGTTTATTTGGCTGCAGATTTATTTTACCGTATTGTTGATGTACACCAGGAATAAAGGAAGGCAATGAAAGTTATTAGATTTTAGAGTCGAGGTAGAAATAGTACAGGATTTATAAAATGAGGATTAAAAAATAATAGACCGGCACCTTGGCTGTTTGTAAATGTTTTTTACCTTCTAAATTCTCTCACGTTTTGGCAAAAGAGTTGTTATTATAAACCATTTCCTGCAAGCAGTTGGTTATGTAAATGAACGTAGTCCTATAAAAGGTCAGAATTTGCTATGTGATGTACAAAATGTTATACACATCATGTTAAATATAAAAATATAAACCTGTATATATTGGAAACCTAAAATTGAAAGACATTGCAGTTTTGTATTCTATAATAAATTCAAGACTAAAATGTGATCCCTTATCATTATCTCTGTGCTGCTAAACTGCAAACTGTCTCTTAAATCATTATTTCTGCATCATTAAACTCCTTAGACGACTTCATTACACAATCCTCAGAATGACTGCCGGGGTTTGTGCTTTCCTTTTCTGGCAGTTTTGAAAGCAGTCATGAGGTTGTGAAACAAAACTTCAGGCATTAGTCATGGGTTTGTGGGTAGAGAGAATCACGCATTAGGACAGTGTTTTAGAATTGGATTTTGGTTTGTGACACAAAATGCATCAAGGATCGACCTCATTAAAAGCTAGCACTTTTGTCACTTCAGCTATAAAAGAGCTCCTTCTCTGACATCTTCACTATGCATATGGTTATGTATAGTACATTCTGTTCTATTCTGTAGTTAAATCAATTAAGATCACATGAATGAATGAACATTAATGCACAGTTGCTTAGAATATCCACTAACATGATCATATACTTTCAGTCTCTTCTCTTTAATTGATATTACAACCTCTCCGTGTATTCTTGGTGCACCTTTATGTACAGTTATTTAAGTATCCAGTCAGACTACTTCTGCTGCAGAGGAGAACTTCGTTTAGAGTTGCCAGCCTCAAAAATCACCAGTTAACATCACCTCAGATTAGAGTTATTATGGAAGCTTTACATAGTATAAGCAGCAGACACATCTCAATATCAACTGTTGAAAGGAGATCATTAAATAATTTGGATGGATTCAATATTGTTGTACAATGTAAAAAGAAATAAAATCCAGGAACGTCCATGGAATTAAAAGCTGCGTCCAAACTTTTGACTGGCAGTGTACACAGGATCTCAATTTGCAGTTCTTAGATTGTCCACATGACTGGAAGTCTTTAGAGATCTATCTATCTATCCATCCATCTGCGTGAAATGAACTATTTCAAATCATTAGCAACAGCCATGCTAATAAATAAAACTTTAAAGAGGACCAAGTACGTACGATTTAATTTTTATTCTTTTGGACAGACGCACAGGTCTCTAATATATGTGTACATGTCAAAATATGTGAAAATATGTGCATCTCTCCCCCTTTTTCCTTCCTTTAAATTGCTTGCTAATTTCTTGCTAGTGAAGCAACAGTGTGTACTGTTTATTTCCAGTGGAAATGTTCTGGCAGCTTCCTGAAAACTTGTACGTGTGTGTATGTGTTAAACTGTTTTCTCAATGAGGGACAATTCCAGGCTGGATTTACAAAAAACACTAAAGCTTAGGTGTGGATCATGTAAATGTTATCATTTTAAAGCTATTGTTTGCTAATATTGTTTTGTTAATTTACGGACATATTCGGATATGAGTGTTAGTTTGAGATGATATCATTAATTCGCACCTGCTAAGATATCAAAATGAAAATAGGACTGATATGCTGTTTTCACTTTTATGTCGCTGAACACTGAAGATGTCATTGTGATTTTTTTTTTTTTAATAATACAAAAAAAATCATTTGCTACTGAAAAAAAATCATTTAGTATGTTTGTTATCATGGTAGGAAATGTCTTATCATTCATCACATTCAAGCACTGAAATGCTGTGATTGAGAAATGAGTCGTATTTTAGCTGGAAAATTAGCAGACACATTTTGGACACCACTAAGACTTGTTTAAGAAGAAGTATATTTGGTAAGCTTTAAACTGCCTTTCCAAAAAAAAAAAAAAATCGCCACACACATGGCAATGAAGAACAAAATCTAAATGTTTTTCAGATGCAGATGCGTTTCGATGGCTTACTTGGCTTCCCGGGAGGGTAAGTGCTTCTGTGGAAAATATAATATATCAATTCAATTAATTGAAGAAATAACAGGGAAGCATTTCTTATTCCTATGTACAGTAAGTGAGCATTTCAGAGCTCACTTAGCTAAGCTGACAAATGACATATGAACGAAACTATTCTCAGTTTGATGCAAATTACTCCTGATGCAGTAATGCAACAAATGTCTTCTGTAAAGTACTTGGGCCATTTCTTGGCATGAGATATCCAATATTCCCCAGGTACACATTCAAATATTTTTTTTCAGCCTTATTTTACTTTGTGTAGACTGTCAGCACTGTCATTAGAGCTCGGCTTGCATCACCAAATAAAAAAATGTTTCCAGTTAATAGTGTAAACCTGTTGCAGCGCAGCGCTGTAGTATTATTGTTGTATTTCAGCAGTGGTGCAACAGTTCTGGTTCTGGGTTACTGATCAGAAAGATGCCACTGTTGGGTCCTTGAGCTCCATGTGCGCTGTATCATAGCTCACCCTTCGCTCTGACCTCATTTTCCGAGCAAGCTTAGATATACGAAGAAATAAAACAAAACACAACACTACACTGTAATGTAAAGTATACAGTATGTGACAAGATAAAAAGGCAGCTTTTACCTATTCAATAATAGCTTGTACTTTGTATAACAGAAATATAAGCAACATTATTATACAGTATACAAATATGAAATTTTACTAAACTGAAAAACGAAATTTCATTAAGATGGAATAATAAAACTGTATGAACGGTTCTGAAATGGTCTCTGCAGGTTAGTTAAACCCTCAGAAGAGAGTCTGGAGGCAGGGCTGAGCAGAGAGTTACAGGAGGAGATGGGGGCGGCAGTGCCAGTGACCGTGGACGACTATGTGTCTTCTCACCTTGCTGAGTCTCCTCCACGTCTCATCTTGCACTTTTATAGCAAGAAGATTTCAGAGGCTGAGCTGCTAGAGATAGAGAGAGCTGCAGTCTCTAATGCTGTGGATCATGGTTTAGAGGTAAATCCATCTGTTTTCATTGAAAGCTGTTTTATTATTATTATTATTATTATTATTTTCTTTCCCTCTAATGAATGCAAAAAAATGTCCATTTAGGTGTTAGGTCTGACCAGAGTACCCCTCTATACCTTGAGAAATGGTGGTGGTCTTCCTTGGTTCCTATCTCACTCATTTATCAGCAACTCACGAGCTCAGTTGCTGGAGGCGCTGCAGCGTTTGGACTTGGTGTCGCCTCAGAATCTGGAGGAAGCAGTTAAAAAGGCAGAGGAGATGAGGCACTTGGTCAAATCTGATCCGCACTGATGTTATCCTTCTGAACCCACGGTCATCAAAATGAGCAGAACAGCTACACTGTTCCAGAATTCTGCTCGGAATGTGCTCGTCTCTGCTTCCTGAATCTTTCTTTTGTCTTATATATCATTTGACATACTAAATGACCAGAATCAGAATCACACATCTAGTCATGGACCATATAGAATCGGACCTTATTAATCGATACCCATGCTAATTTGAAATGCATGAACTTGTGAAATGTCTGTTTATATGATTTGTACACACACATTTTTTAAATGGAACAAAATAAGCTTCAGGTTTTCTTTTGAGAATTTCGGTTTATTTTCAAGGGAATGAGATTTTGCCTTGATTTAAAGAAATGCTCATAATTATAACTATACAGCTCATCTTGACATTTGCAATGTAAATGTAACAGGATAAAGTGTAAATGTTGAAATAAATTGGTTGATTAGTGAATTCTAGTGTAATTTGTGTAACTGCAAACCAGAAAAGATTGATTTGATGGTTCATCGTTGAAACAAAATTTTTGAACTCCAAATTAAGAAAAAAAAAATCAGCCTGGTATTTTAAATAATTTTCTTCCCAGAAGTTATTTATTAAGATGAATAGGTTGTAACTATAAAAAAGTTCTATAAAAATCATATAATCATCGGGAGGGGCCGAGGGCGGGTGGGCGGGGAGTTGGGGGGGGCTTGGTGTCATAGCTTAGACAAATTTTTCCACCCATGTCAAATTCAAATTTCAAATTAAAATTTTATTTGTCACATACAGTCATACACAGTACAATATGCAGTGAAATGCTTATGCCATGTGTGCCTGACTCCAATGTCAGAAGCTGGGAGAAACTTTTTGTGAAAAGCGCCCCAATATGTCTGAAATTAGACTTTATTTTTTGATAGATTCAAAGCAATTAAACCCCACCTAACATTATTTTGTCATGATTGTACACCCTGAAAAGTCACAGGTTAGGGTAAATTACTCAGCGTCATTCCTGAAGTCTGCATTCTATAGAATGGCCACAGTGTTGCACTGTTGTGTTGATGAAAAAGGAGTTTCTTCCAGTAATTACTATAGTTTACATGCTGACAAGGAATGAAATACTGTATTTGTATTAAGCACATGCAGTACAGTCCAATATTTTTATTAGCTTTAATTCTTATCAAGTAAATCACAGTCATTTTGGCACTTAATAATAGTAGCAGAATGCTTTCTTTTAAACTGTGGTTAGTAAATGTAAAACAATTGGAGTATATAGGAAATATACTGTGTTTAAATCTATTGTATCTTCTTATAGTTTGTCAAAGTCTCTCATATACAATAGAAGCAAATAAACTATGATGGTTCCTATCTGGCTTGCAATACACACACCTATTGAAGGAGCTGTCTAACACGAACACTGCTGTTTAATATAATTAGGCACCATTGTGCAGCTGGGCCTCAAAACATAATGCAGTTTTCTTCACAATTCAACTGCGACCCATGCTCTTGTTGAAAGCAGTGATTTGAGCATGAGACAGCTTGCCACTCCACAAATCACATTTTTTTGTACACACACACACACACCCACACACACCCACACACACGCACACCAAGAATTTGGTGCATAGGTTAGAAAAATTTAATGAATGAAGTTTCACCTTTAGCGGACACATTTGATAGCCAACAAGCATCAACAAGAATTCTAATTCGATATTTGATCAATTTTCTTGGCATAATTGGTAGTATTCAATCTTTTTTGGGCTTCCTGACACCCTTTACTTTGTGCAATGTACCAGTTCTACTGGCAGCGACACAACCCAAAGCATAATGCTACCACCACCATGCTTAATTCTGGGTAATGTGTTCTTGAGGTTGCATGCCTCACCTTGACTCCTTTAAGGCTTTTTTTTTCTCTTTCTATGTCAAGCTTGAAAGTGTTAATTTTGGAGCAGGGGCATATTTTTCTTGGACGACAGCCTTTCAATCCATGGTGATGTAAAACTAGTGACAGTACCACTGGTGTTCCAGCAGCTTTTCATGGCATGCCTGTGTTTTCGTGGTTCCTCTGTTGTTCCTGACAATCAACACACCTCCCAACACACAATCGTTTAACGTTTTGGTCTAGGCTTGCCTGAACATGATTTCCTCTTCAGTAAAGGTTCAGTGGTAACACTTCTGTATTTTTTCCTGCTTGCTTCTGTTATTCTTGGATTTCACTGCTCTAAGTGTACAACGGGCAACGGTTTTTAAGCTGTTCAACATGTGGTTTGCTAATCTCCTCTGCATTACAACAATATCGACCTGTGCAGTTCTGCTGCAAACGGATGTAATTGTGCCTGTGAATTTCCTGCGAATGCATATCTCAAGGCTTATCTTCAAAACTTTGATAGATTTCGATCATTTTTGTCAACATTTCTAACTCGTATATAGCAGAAAATGTTTCACCCTATGTCTTGCCATACTGCAGTTCACAATATCTATGTGCCATGCACAAACTCATTACTCATGACCTTTAAAAATGCAGACCTCGTAGGTTATTCCCTTTGGGTTTGCACTGTATATCAACTGATTGGTACTTTTGCTGCCTTCTGTCCAGCTGTACTATGTGAGGTTTCTTCACAGTGTGTGTGTGTGTGTGTGTAAAACCAGAGAGAGATGAAGTAGGTCAGCGCTCTGAGGACTTGACCATGTGGAAACCGAACTGACCCTAGGGGAACGAGACTGCTCATGGGATATGTATGACTAAAGTATGGGGCAGAAGTGTTGCTGCTGACCGTGTTAGCATTACGTTGCTGTGTTATTGTTTGTCTTAACTCAGCATGCTTTTTTCGGCAACATGCCAGGTTGCATAAGACCCCTAAGTATGCGACAGATTCTGCTGTTCATGTCACATCTGATCATGTGACGCCCTGCCGGCTTCCCCCCCTAGCTTCTGACATTGGAGTCATCTTTCCAGGCACACATGGGTGGAGAGGTTCATGTGGCGTAATCCTTGTTTCCACAGCTACTACATCTGTGTGAGTTTATTGACCGTGATTAAAGTTAGAGGCATCTCATGAGATCTCGTTGAGCATTTGGTTAAGAACGGATGACTGTGATAAGTGAGCATGCAGCTGTGGAGCTGAGTCTTTTCCTGTTCGCTACCAGGAAAAAAAATATATATATATATATGATGAGCTGATGCAGTATAAGGAGTGTATTGAAAGTGTACTATGAGTTGCATATTTCGGATTGATTTTTAGAGCGTTTTTTTTGGGTATTTGTAGTCTTGTTACCACATCCTGAGGTAGAGTGAGAAAGGCAGTGACAGACGCAGAGTGTGAGAGGAAGGAAGCAAACACAGGAAAGCTGGGGGTGTCGAGAGTGTATAGCTTCTCTCTAACTCTAATTCTAACAACCGGAGGAGTTGCAGCACGTACTGTACGTTACCGAGTCAAACTCCAACCATGACCCAGTGTTTATCCAGAGAAAGGAGTTCATGTTGTGCTTACTTCTTTGTGTTTCATAGTTCGTTCATCTTCGCCTGCTTTTACGCCACTCTCTTAACCACACAAACACACCCTTACTAATGGAAAAGTAACACACTTATCGACACAGATACATGATCTCATGTCTTCCCTCCCCCCACTTGTGTTGCTCTAGAAGCCTTTGTGCACCTTCTTAATGCTCTGCTGCTGTATGTCTTCTATGTGATGTGTCGTACATGATGAGCGACTGGCACCTCTGTGATACAGTTCTTCACTTTTCTTAATATGGTACAGAGAAGTGACACAATGCTACTGTACATACTCAAGCATGGAGGAACTAGCCAGCTGGCATGGATAAAAAAAAAAGAAAAAAAAAAGACATGTAATACACCTGTGTTAAAATGGCCTGTGTCGTTGCCGTGCTTTTGTGTGCCAAAGCATCAAGTGTAGGCATTGTTATTGTGCACGGCTAACCATCCTTGTTATTGATTTGGTCAGGATCTGCTTGAAAGCCACATCATCTGCAGGGTGGTCTCATCTAGCGGATTCATGACCATAAATTACCCCCCTGGCTCGGTCTGTGTGTGGGTGTGTGAGAGAGAAGGAGAAAGAGAGAGATCACAAGCCATACATCTATGTGTGGTCTGCTGCTGGTCACTGAGCACAATGCAAGGTCACAAGCATCAACACATGACAGGAGAGAAAATGAGAAACGGGGAGAATGAGGGATGAGAAATGGAGGAGAGTAGAGAGCTAGGAGAACAAGAAAGCATATTCATATCCATCCTTGTATTTATAGCAAGCCTGCGGGGAGTGGGGAGAGATGGAGGTGGGGCTTAGTTTATGACATCCTCTCTCGGCAAGGGATTGGTGGGGTCTGAGTGTGCACTTGTGTGTATGTGTGTATGTGTGTGAGTGCATGAGAGTGGTGTGTGTTTGTGAGAGAGAGAGTGGAGCTGTTTTCTTGTGTGTATTCAAGTGCAAGAGTGTAGAGAGAGGAGGGCTATTTTGAATGCGCACCTCAGTGAGGAAGAGCGAGAGAGAGAGGGAGGGAGGAAAGGAGGAGAGAGGGACGACTGTGTTGAATGTGTCACAAGGAGAGAAATCAAATTAGTGCGTGAAATCTGTGTGACTCAAACACAGGGTTCTCTGTTTCCAAGGGTGAGAGGGAGGGAGTAGGCAAAGGAGAAAGTGAGGGAGAGAGAGAGAGAGAGAGTGACAGACAGAGGACAGAGGACAGAAGGCTACAGAGAATGAGGTAAGGCTTTGGTGTTGTTTATTATTGATGCATGTGAATCAGAATTACTGTATGTGTGTGTGAGTGAATGCCTGCCTGCAGCTTTGCTGCCCTTCTGATTCACACACACACACACACACACACACACACATGCATGTTTGTGCATGCATGAGTGAAACTGCTTCATTATCAGGAAGCATTCTTTTCCTACAGCAGTAACTTCACCAAAATCAATCAACACCGGCTGAACACGGGCTTATTTATGATCGAGGAATAATAACAATCTTGTCTCAGTATGTCTCGTATCTATGATCTATATCTATATGCACATGTATGTACATCACCTGTTTGTGTGAAGGCTATTTGTCATTTTAATTGCCTTGAGATATATATATGTGTGTGTGTGTGTGTGTGTGTGTGTGTTTGGTTGTACGTGTGTGTAGGTGGATGGGGTGATGGTTTTTAAAAGGAGAACACCACTAACGGTTAAACACTATAAGCCTGCTTCCTGCTTTCATTATCTCTAATCATGGATCGGTTTCAGACAGCTGACCCCGCCTCCTCATTTTTGTCCTTCATCATCTCCAACTAACTGATCCCCACGAGCAGTAAAGGGTTAAGAGCCCAGAAGTAGTATCTTTCGGTCTCTACATTAGAACCGTAACCACTGAGCTAACACTCTCCTCTCGCCTCATCTCTCGCTCACTCATGAGTGTCTTGTCTTTTTTTCTCACACACACACACACACACGCACATTATCTCTCGCTCTTCATTTCCTCTCACACTCACGTTCTTCTTCCTTCATCTTCTTCAAGATAAAATCTCCTGCACTCACTTCCTTTCCTTCTGTCTCTTGCTGTCTATCAGCGTGTGGTCTGAATGATGGATCACCCCAAGTTGTAATACCTCAGAGATGAAGGCAAAGTTCATCCACCTCTTCATTCTCTTCAAGGTTTGGGAGTTGAAAGGCTTCATGACTGACAGGCGAGTTGAGACACCTTCTTTACCTAACCGGTTATATTGGTAGTGCACTTTATTGATTTCTGTTCTAGCCACAGAATCCATTATCGAAAAGCTGGAATGTTTGCTTCTCGGCTGCTGAAACTTCGTCAAATGTTAGAAGAAAAGACATCTGTGATCGGTTTAATATTGCTTTGGGTTCTGTACAAAGTGACTAGAAAAGGAAGTGTGGCCTTGCACATGTGTACAGTGTTTGATACTATAGTGGCATGAGGAGGTGTGATGTGGTGAGCATGAACACATGTCGCATTAATGCTGTGAGAAGATAAACAGACTGTACAGAGCTTCTTTAACGCGGCTAATAATCCGCTTGGCTTAATCCTTTTGCTTATTATGCACTGCGGCTCTGTAATTTAGATCTATGTTTAGCAGGAAACTGGAGGATTTTGGTGTGCTGCATCGGGTAGAGCTGAGCATCTGTATTTTCAGTGATTTACTCAAGTCGCAGTCCATTTTCACACACTGTTCGTGCAAACTAAACAGACACTTCAATATCTTTGTTTAGTTTTTATATCTTTGAGTTTCGTACTGTAGGTTCAACTCTGTTCCTATACCAGCTGGGATCAAGTTTGCAGCCCTTATGTGTTCTCTTTTTATCAAACCTGGTAATGTGTTTTTGTTTGAGTTGCTTTTCTGCTTACTGTGGTTGTAAAGAGTAGTTATTTGACTCACCATAGCCTTCTAGTCAGCTCGAACCCGTTCCGCCATTCTTTTCTTACCTTCTTTTCTCAATCTCTGCTTGCTGGACGCTTTTCGCACCGTTCTGTCTAAATATTACAGTAGTGTGTAGTGTGTAAAATCCCCAGTAGATCAGCTGTTTCTGAAATACACAAACCAGCCCATCTAGCCATCACATTTTTTCATTTTTCATCATAAAAAAAAAGAATGACCAGCTCTCTCCTTGTATCAGCATAATTGTCTGACATTTACATAATGTAAATGAATGTGAAGATGTGCAGGTGTTCCTATTAAAATGACCATCAATTGTATATGAAAATGCTTGTGTAGTAGGTGGGTGGGTGCATGGGTGTGTGTGTAAACAATAAGTGTGCATAATGAGCTGGCTTGCTCCATGCTCAGGGAGAGGATAAGGTCCAGTTCTTGGTGTCATCTTTAGCCCACTGGGAGCGTAAAACAAGATCGATCTCATGGATCTCTAATTCCCTGCAGCTTTTTAACTCAATACAGCAGCCAGATCAAGTTTATTCAACCGTTTCCTTTCAGTCAATACTGCCCTCGCACGCATTTATTCCATCTCTTCATTAATATATTTCCATTTAAAGCAAATACGAAAGGACTGCATTGATGGTTACATAATTGGATGATGGGTGATTCCGTATTATTTGGACTGGCATGCGGTCTTAGTGGCTACTTTCATGTCTTTTGATAGCAAGTAGGTGTGTGCGTGTGCTTTTATTAGCCGTTGAGGCAAACCATAAGAGGACGTGATTCACTCTTAAGTGCACACATACTGTAAGCTGAAGTCTAGGCTGTTTCATGCTAAACTGCTAGCTGGGTCAAAATCTAATAATTGCATGCCTATAATAGCCAGGGATGTGATCTTTAAACCTAAGCCCTGTGCATGCTCTTGATTGTCTGAGTCAGAGCTACAAAAGGATAAATGTGGGCAGTCTAGGCTGCTGACAGTGTTGTGCAGTGACATGTAGGGTCATTCATAGAAAGTTACTTAGTCATGCTGAACAACAACCCCACCGCCATATATCCTATACATACACACACACACACACACACACACACACACACACACACACACACACACACACAGAATGTACATAGTGTAAAGCTCATTGTGTAAGAGCTCCTACAGGTTAAATGAGTTTCCCCTGTGTGCCACTACGATCATGTCTACATCAGCACTACTACATCATAGAACTGCAGCTTCTATTAAAAAACAAAGAGGCAAATTGGTTCCTTTTGATGAACAATCTTTTGATTTGATTTGATTGATGTGTGTGGTCAAAGGGTTATTTATTTATAATGTATCTAATCTAAATGTTCACATAATGCTTGGAATACCTGAACCTCTTTTATTTGAAAAAATAAACCTAACATTAAAAAAGCAGGAGTGAGGGAGAGAGTGAGAGAAAATGAAAAATATGACTCAAGTCCCTCCACCCTGTAACAGGACCAACACACCCACCACACTGACGCATCCCACGCAGGATCCCCTAGGACGGCTTCGGTTCCCCACAATGACTCAGACGCTCAGAAGTGAATTTTAGAAATGCAAGGAAATGTTGGCAGAACCGTTGTTCACTCGGCTCTCCTCAAGAACTTTTCATCATGTTTGAGGATTATTAAAGTGAATATAAGTTTTCATACCAGTTAACTTTGCATGTGCATGCCACAGGTAATTCCCACAGCAGTGACACAGTTTTATTTATTGGTCTCTAATTTTTTTTTAAAGAAAAAGTTCCAGATTAATTAATGATAATGTTTTCCTAATGCTTATAATTGAAGCTAATATTTTTATAATGACTTCTTCATATCTAAAGCAATTGAAATGAATTGCTCGAAATGTTGAGCAAAATGCTGAGCAAAAAGTCACCAAATCCCTCAAGATTCAAATCAAGTGATGGGAGATTTGTATATAAATGGCTAAGCGGGAGATGCTATCTGCTACACTATGCTTTAGATTATCCAGAATATAAAGCATTTAATTATTCCAATTATTTATAAAAAAAAAAGAAGTGTGAGCGTAAAAAGAAGTGGAAAAAGAACTGGCCCTATTATTCTTCCCCCTTTTTTTTTTTAAAACAAGTTAATATAAGTCTGCAAAAAGTCTCTAGTAACAATCCAGCTGAAATAAAGCTCAGACAGTTCTAATGAGAGCATTCTGGCATTTCTACAAGGGTAGTGTCAAACCAGGATTGCGATAAAATCTTTTGTGAAATTTCACATGACGTAAAAGCGATGGGCATTTACAGAAGACTTCAAGGGACAGTACAGGGATGAGACTCTTTGAATGGAGCAAACGTTTTAAAGAAGGCTGTATGTGTATTATAATTATAATATAATTAATTAATATTATATAATATAATAATATATATAAATAAAGGTTGTATGTCTATTATATTAAAATATTATATTTATTAACCCCGGCAGAGGCACCTCGGAGCCCACTGCAGTCATTCTTGTGAACATTCAGCGAATGGAGCGCCAGATTCTTGACAATTGTCGTAAAACTTACCGAAGAGACACATCTGTCTATCATACAATTATTCACCAACACTAAGTGCAAATTACAGGAACTCGGATGGGAGCTATTGCCACATCTCCTGTATAATCCCGACCTCGCTACAAGCAGTTTCCACATGTTTGGAGCCATTAAAGGAGTTCCTGAAAGGCCAGGGTTTCAGATGTGGCCCCAGCATACATGAGAAAACTTTCTACATTGACGGCATCCAAGCCCTAGTGCACTGTTTAATTGTCTGAAATGTTAAATGAGCCTTCCCCGAACACCCCTTTGTGGAAGTGCATTTTCAAAGCAAATCAGAGCATAGTAAAACAGGTGGGAAACAAAACAACAACTAAGGGCTAACGGCTAATCTAGCCTTATTTAGCGTTTAAAATGGAGCCCGTTCACAACAAGTCAGGGGAGGATCTCTTAGTATATGATATAAAAAAAAAAGAAAAGAGAAACAGCATGGAATGTTTTTTTTGTGTAGATCCTTCCCTCCCCCCCATACATACACACACACACACACACACACACAGATGATCACTACAAATGGCTAAACATGACTGAAATGTAAATTTTGCATAGTAGATTTCCTTTAAAGGACACTCTACGCTTTCTGAACAAGGCATCTCAGACACTGACGCAATAAAATGGAGGGTAAACACCTTATCATAACCACATCTCTACAGAAACCTAAGGCTTTCAGTACTATGTTAACAGGATGTCTTGGTGAGAGTGTCTGAGGTAAACCGGATGTGGCCAGGTGCACTGAAGCTAACGTTTTTTAAAATTCCTTTTGCTTACTGCTGCAAATTCATTGTTTGTTCCTCTCTTCTTCTTCTTTTTTTTTTATTACTTTTTACTTTACAGGCAATGACAATCACATTTATCCACTCACTCAGGAAGCAGATAAAGAAAACTACTGAGCCTCTTGCCTCTTCAGTTCTCCAGCTGAATCCATAAAAGTGCATAAAAGAGAGATCAACTGCATCGCTGAGGAAACTGAAAACTGTCGCTAAGCTGACTGAAACAGAGAGAGAGAGAGACACACACACACACACACATCATTTCTCTTTTCCGTTCTCCGTACAAAAAAATTGAGTGTGTGTCAATGTGTGCTGATAGGCATTGACTGTAACGGGTTCTCCTTCTCACTATACAAAGAGCTGCGGGTAGTTTGAAGAGTTAAAGAGTTGTATTAACACACATTCAGGCACATATTTCCGAGATTCCTAAAACGACACAGGATTTTCCCGCAAGACCATGACATCACATGTCAAGCTAAGGAAGGAGAAAGGGTGTCTGGCAGAGTATGAGACACAGATCAAAGGTAGGGGTCATGGTACTCTTTCTGGTTTTATTTCTTTCTCAGTTTCACTTTTCATTCTTGTTTTTCTCTCCATTTTGGTCACGAGTGTAGTCTGCATTAGTGACACTGTCTCTGTGTATCATGTCTCATGACTGTGCAGTCT
Organism: Leiocassis micropogon; assembly: GCA_028565275.1. Lineage (NCBI taxonomy): Eukaryota > Metazoa > Chordata > Actinopteri > Siluriformes > Bagridae > Leiocassis > Leiocassis micropogon. Next base: position 11,244,170 of record JAOVVA010000019.1, read on the forward strand.
GGGTGAACGTGGGCAATGCCTAAGACTATCTTTACCTCCCTTTGTTCAGAGGTGCGTAGTCAGCTTTCAGAGCAGCTGAAGGTACTGGATGCACAGCTGGAGCAGAAGACGCAGCAGCTCCAGGATCTTAGTGATTATCTCCGCCGTCGGGGGGAGATCGAGGCTGAATATGCACGCTCACTGGAAAAACTCAGCGAGAGGTTCACCCTCAAGACCAAAAAGTACTTACCTTTTTGTCTACAGTACTGTGCAAAAGTCTAGAGCAAACCTTCAGTTCTTCATATTTTGCTTCCAAAGAGCCAGAGTTGCTTGGATTTTTAATGTAGTCTTGACGAATAGTTCTCCAGGCTTCCTGAAGAGCTATTTTGGCAAGTTTTTGTTTTTCGTTTTCAGTCACTGTACCTGACCTGTTTCCTAGGTAAATTTATTCGTTTGTTAAGCCACAAAATAATCTATGAATCATTTAAGCAATAAATAGCATCTAACTTAAGGCATAAAGCGGTTGTAAACACCCAATGTTTGGTATACTGGTGATACTGAATGCTGGTGGAATGGTTGGAATGGATGAGAGGGGAAATGAGGTTGCTGCTGAGGTTGTTACATAAACAACCAGATTTTAAATTGTATCTTCAGACACTTTGCAGTCCATCACAGTAAAAAAAAAATCTTAATAAGAAAAAACTTAATATGAAGAAATGAGGTGGCTCAAGACTTTTACAGCACTGTACATGCAACTTATAATACAGCATGACATCAACAACTTGTCCATATGAGCACCAAGTAAAAACAAGTTTTCACTTTATCTTTAAGGAAGGAGCTTACAGACCAATCTGTGTCCCAGTGCTGGTCAGTGCTGCTGACCCAGACCAAGCAGGAGAGCCGAGACCATAGCTCACTCAGTGAGATCTGCACCACCACCTTCACACAGCGCCTGTCTCACTGCATCGAGGACACACAACGCCTGGCAAAGAAGGTACACTACACACAGTCACACATATTGTCTACCTTCACTAATGAATGCTCCAAGGCTGAGTTTTTACAATACTGATTGTGTTGCAGAGTAAAGAAGTGGGTCTGCAGATGCAGGATGAACTTCTGAAGGTCACCATAGAACTGCAGACGGTAAGTAAACATTTGTAAATATCATGCATCTCTGTGGTCAAACAAGATCAAACTAGATTAAACACGTTTTCGTACTGCACCAGAATACTTAAGACCAGTTAGGGGAAGGGTGACATCTTTTATATCATCAGATTTATTGATGCACACAAGCTTCTCCTGCAAAGTGTATATGCATTTTTATGTTAAATATGCTGTGCATGCCATTTTATATAATATGAGCATATTACTTAATCATTTTAAATATTGCTTCAGTCAATACATTTACATGGAATTATGTATGATACGTTATTGGTCATTTGTTTGAGTGCTGCCTGACAGTCTAAGCTTTTTACTTTGGCAAAAACAACCAAAAAAAGGTTGCTGTAAAACTTAACAAAAAAGGAAATAACTTGACAAGGCACCTTATTTGCTGATCAATTTTGGAAGTGCTTTCCGTGAATTTGAACCTGCAACCTGCCTCTGAAACACCCAAGAGTGAAAATGTTCTAAATCTGTTTTACAGAATTTGACATGAAGTGCATAGCGCTAGATTTACATGTATTGTATGTTAGAAACCTTTTTGGCTCCCTGGGGTAGGGCATAGATCCCCAATCCCAGTGGGCTTCTGTGGTCAAGCCCAGGTCATATGTCCTGATTAAACCAACCCACCATTCTGCCAGCTGGTTGCTCTCTGAAAATCTTCACCCTTCACAGAACAGCTTGCCTGTCACGAGTGTCTTGACTCAAGGCTCTTGGCATGTGCGTGTGTGTATGTGTATGTGTGTGTGTGTGTGTGTGAGTGTTCACATTTTGTAGAGTTGCCAAGACAAAGCATTATCTTATCTACCAAATAAAAGCAGTCATTAGCCAATAAGCTCAGTCATGTGTGTGATTATTGTGTCATCCACTGTAGGCCCTAAAAACTTATCACCAGTATCACTCCGAATGTCTTGCCGCTGAGGGCAAACTTAAGGAAGCTGCACGACTTGAGGAGAAACAGACTGGCAAGGCATCTGAACTCAGTGTCGGCCAGTCAGGAGGGCAGAGGCGCAGCTCAGTAAAGAAGATGGAGAGGCTAATGGAAAAGGTAGCGCTGAGTGTGTTTTTCAGTCGCTAACGTGCAGTTTTCTGTCATCCGAAGAAAGCACAGGAAAGTATATCAGTTTATATCTGTAACCCACTGCTTCCTCTGTGTGTGCGCGCATGTCTGTTTTGCAGAGGCAAGGGAAAGTACAAGAGACTCAGCTGAAGTGCACTAAAGCTCGCAACGATTACCTGCTCAACCTCTCGGCAGCCAACGCTGCCATGAACAAGTACTATCTTGAAGACATATGCACTCTGATTGATGTGAGTGTCATGATAACGTCTGTCTGCTCTCTGTTTTACTGGAAAATATCTTCTACTTCTCTATTCCGAGGTAGCAGCAGAACAATAATAGCTTGGTTCCCTTTGTAAAATTTTCTGTTCATGATACATGGTTTCATCATGTGGGCTGTAAATATTAGGGAGTCTCTGGTTACCTGACAATCTGCAGCTTCTACACAGTCCTGAATTGAATTGTATCTTCTTGTGTTCTTGCGGAAACCACTCACGTACCACTCTCTGCAAGTGACAAAAGTCCCATGTGTAAAGCTCAGGAAGGCTACAATCACTAACATAGAAAGAAATACAAACGAAACACTAAAACGTGAAGTATGTAAATGCCTGGTAGTCATTCTCAGATTTAGGAATGTGTGGTGAGGAGTTTCTGTGGAAATTGTCCAGGCTGCAATTCAGACTTCAGACGTAACTGCAGATTACACTTACATTTACATTTAGGCACTCTTATCCAGAGTGACTTACAAAAGTGCTTTAAAGTTTCCATCATTAGATATATTCTTATACTGGTATACTAGGTTAGTAACATAGAAACCTAGTAAACTTTAAAAAAAATAAAAAAAATTTTTGGAGAGGGGTGAGGAGAGGGAACCCAAATACCCAAGAAATACAGTAGCTAGGTCTTTAGTCCTTCCTTTAGTTGTCGCTTAAAGATTGCCAGGGACTAGGCTGTATGGACATCTAGAGGAAGTTCGTTCCACCACCAAGGAGCCAGGACAAAAAACAGACTAGATTACATACAGCTACTCAGCCATTTAATGAGTTTGCAGAAAAAAAGTTTGTCCTTCACGTGCCCTTGATCCTGAGATTCATGGTCGGGGTTGTAATGGAATCCCATTCAAGGGCATCAAAACCTAATCTGACAGTAATACATTAATTTAAAAACATTTCTGTGGACTTTTCATAGAGTGCATAATTAATTCATTGGACAGTTTCTATAAAACATTATTAATAATATTCATTATTGTTATTTTTAATTTTATTATTTTTCCATCTTGTTTGACAGAATTTTATTTGGAAAAAAACTACACTAAACAGAGACTGAATTTATTTATTACAAATGGTACATCAGAATGAATGTACCATTTGACAGATCTATGTAGGAATTTAAACATATTACACAATATTATACTCTATATAATCATGAACATAGATTGCGATTTCATAACCTGGATTTTGTATCTTGTGGCCCCAATTATTATTGTATAAAAATAAAAATTAAAAGTAAAAAAAATATATTACCTGTCAGATCCTGTAAATAAGCATTTTTTTTTTATTGTGTCTAAGCTTCAGCCTTTTTGCCGTTTTAACTTCTAGTTAAAGGATGCGCTGGATCAAGTGCTCTTTTACAAACTGCTGCTTAATGTCACAACCATGTTGTAAGATTAATCCAAATTTGCAATGGTAATACAATTAGGGCTTTTCATGCACATTAATAACCAAGATACCAGTCTCCTATTTGAGGTTTATTTAAACGCTTTCCATCATTTCATTTACAATCGATTTATATGGACTAATCTGTTCATCATAACAGCCCGTAGCCTACAGTATATACTAGTTCTAGAACTCATTTTGTTGTTGCTGTGTCTCTTTGCAGTGCACGGATCTTGGCTACCATCTGTCCGTGACACGGGTGATGCGTGGCTACCTGGCCAACAGGAACCGGGGACATCAGAACCTGAAGAATGGGCTACAGCAGCTTGAAAATTCAGTGAGTGCTTTGGACCAGGGCCACGACCGAGATGCCCTGCTGCAGGCCCACAACGCAGCCTTCTGCCTGCCGTTCCACTTTCAGCACCAGCCACACGAGGGAGACCAGGTACTGTAACACACATACACACACACACACCTGGTGAGAATCTGTACTAGGATGATCCGACATACTTCATACTCAGGGGTGTGTGTGTGTGTGTGTGTGTTGTGTGTCAGGTTTGTGAGGTGAGTGCCGACTGTCACGTGAGGTATGAGATGGAAACCAGATACCAGCAGTTGCAGTCCAGACTCTCCACTGTTACCCTGGAAACAGATGAGGTACGTGTAAACTTGCATAAATTCTAACACATCACGTCTCATCTATCTTAATCATAAACTCTCTTAATCACACAATTTATTATGGCGTGGTTTCTGTTCTTTCAATCAAATGAATACTGATTACTAATTTCAGCCTGCACAAGTTTACATCAAATACACATGAGTTAATGATATGTGTGCTTACATATTACATTTACAGTATATACCGAGATGAATGTAACTTATATTCTATTCATCCCATATTTTCTTTCTCATGCCATTTTATTTCTCGCAGGTCAGTAAAACTCTCAAGGCGACCTACGCTGCTCTACTGGAGAGCATCTGCGACGATGACTGTAACCCTGTTTCTGACGTCTCAGCCAGCCTATCGCAGGAGAGCACAGGTGATGGCCCTAACACCAAGCTGAGCTTAACCAAGCGCCGAGCGAATCAGCAGGAAACAGAGATCTTCTATTTTAACGTAAGCACAAAATTCGTTTGGTATATATAGACTCGGTTTATATGAGCATGCATGCCAGTGTTCTGTGAATACGAATCGACAAACAGAGATCACTGTTTGTAAGATTAGAACCCTGAGAACTGTGGTGTGATTATTAATGTTCTTTTTATTCTTTCTCTTTCAGAAAGTAAAGGAGTATCTCAGTGGTAGCTCTCTCATTTCCAAACTCCAGGCCAAACATGATCTGTTGAAGGAGGCCATAGAGAAAGGTACACACACACACACACACACACACAAAAAAAAATCTATATTTCAATCTAAAAAACGCACGAGACCTTAAATTCTGAAGGTGTGCAGATACAGTAGGTTTGTTTTTGGTCTAATTCTCTCTCTTTACTTTTATTCCTCTTCTCCAGCTGAGGCAGTCGACAGAGATCCCTCCAGGTACAGCTTATTCTTTATCTGTCTGTCTATCTATCCTTGGTTCTTGGCACTGTTCACACATGTGTGTGTGTTGCTGACACTGGCCACAGCCCAGACAGCATTTGTTCATACAGTATTTGGACTAGTTGTTTAGAAAATCCTGAGCCAGAGACACTAAGCTCAATCTGGAGTTTCCTCCCAAATCTAAAAATCTTGAGGAATTCAAACATGAAGTTTCATCAGCAGCAAACTTGTGTGTGTGCGTGTGTGTTTGTGCATGGAAATAAAGTGCATGTTTGTTGCATGCATGTAACGATACCATAGTTTCACAGTGGAGTGCGGTGTATGTATTTCCCAGAATGCCGTCTGGTAGGTCAGTGCGTGTGCGGAAAGCCAGGCCTTGCTCCCAGTATCACCACAAACTCTTCTCTGGAGACATGCTGTCCTTCATCCAGGTACAGCCCTGTGCTCCATAACAGCCTTTAGCTGGATTTATGATGCGTTACTGCAAAGCTCCTTTCTGCAACGTTACTCCTCCCTTCAGCTGCTCAGCTATGAGATTGACTCTTTAATCATGTCGCCATTGTTTCACAGTGCTCATGTGTGTCTTGCTTGTTTTGGTTTTGCCTGGCTGAAATAAACCGTGCTTCTTTGCTTTGCTTTGACCTGCAGTTCCTTTAACGCTCTACCTTGCTAGTCTGATATCCAGACCTTAAATAAATAAAGAGGGAAAAAATGATCTATTAATGCATTTGTGATTGTTAATACAGTAGTACGAAAATGTGCAACCATCTTCATGCTGCTTTACAGTTGAACTCAAACTGTTTCTCCATTAAAATCGTATTTCACCATTTCCCTTGTGTGAGCTGCCGAAACAGTTCCTGCTCAACTGCTGTGTTTTGTGCCTGCATGCTTAAATTATTGTGTAAGGGGCTCTGAATTGATGTGTCATTGTGCATTTGTTCCGTGAGACTGTATTATTTGGCTGCTGTTTTTTTTTTTTTTTTTTTTTAGAAAGAAGCTTATGTGGAAAAAGCTATTGTCATCTCTGTCTACTTCTATTGAATAAAATGTGTGCACCTGAAAAAGAGCAGTTTAGGTATTTAGGTAGCAGTGATTTGGTATTTGGTTTTTTTTTTTAAGGCAAGAGTACATCTTAGTTAAGCCACAAAAATGAAGTTATTCTTGTTGTAACTATGCATCACTGTCCTTATTCATTCATTTTTTGGTTAGCTGCCATAGGTACTATGATGCCCAGATACAGTACAGACTGTCCTCATTGAGCATCGGTGCTTCTTTGAGCTTATGTAAGGTCAATGATTTGAGAATGCATGTTCACTTGCATGTCTGCTGGATATAACCACACTCTGCATTTACTGCAAAAAGGGCTTGGCGGCCATGGATCAATACTTCACACAGCTGCCAGTTATACTAATCTATTTAGCTATAGAGCACATTTTTTCCCAAATCCCTTAGTGCATTATCTGCAAAATATAAGACAGCCAGATAGCCACATGGCCAAAATGTTCCTAACAACCTCCACACTTTTAGGGAGACTTTCTTAGTATGAATCATGATTATTTGTACCAAAAGTAAAACGCCATTTTAAATAAGTATGTTATGTATATATCACACAAGAGGGAATGCTGTTGTGATGAATATCAGCACTTGAATATGAATGAATATCACGCCTACAACTACATTACAGCAGTGCTGATATTTATTATCAAAAGATTATGATTTTTTTTATTTATTTAACCAGCTCTTTTGCTCTACCAACAAATATCCTTTCGTGGCTGACAGTTAGCAACCGGCCGTTAGCATAATTACCAGGGATAAATGTAGTTTTAAATTCTTAAATTTAAAGTGCCCCTATTATGCCATTTTAAAGGTTGCTACTATTGCTTAATGAGTCTCTTACAACAGGTTTACATGTATGCAAGGTCAAAAAACACTTTAGTTTTCTCCAAAAATAGATTTAATTTTACCCCATTTCTA
>JAOVVA010000019.1:11251638-11262270 GCA_028565275.1 Leiocassis micropogon
CTCCTCAGGCTTGGCTGGAGTGGGGAGTGCGTGATGAGCAGAGCGAAGGCATGATGTGGCACAGGAGGGGCTCCAACTCGTAATGACCAGCTTGGTCCAGTTAATCTGAGGGCCATGGAGAGCTAACCAGGGGAGGCCAAGGACCAAGGCGGCATGTGATTTATTTATAACAAAGAGGCAAATCTCCTCAGAATGATTGCCCGAATACCTTAAAAGTAAACGGAAGTGTTCTGTGTGTGATGGCCGGGAGGGGGCTCCCATCTAGGGCCTGGACTGCCAGCGGAGTGCCCAGAGATGTGCAAGGAACCCTGGGAGCCCCGACAGTAGCGGCGCTGATCAGGAAATCATGAGACGAAAGACAAAAACAAGCTGCGCTTCCTTATAAGCCGGAAGAAAATCAGCGCCAGATGAGTACAATCCATCACGCACAAGTAGTAGAAGTAGTGCCCTTGATCAGGGGTTGAAGAGCGATTTGGAATTCAGCATAGTGTTACGAGCTAGCTAGCTTTGTAACTATAAGTAAACAAACAGGGATGGTTCAGAGGCATTTTGGAATGACTTAGAAGCAATTATCAAGGAGTCAAAGTGTTATCATATCAAGATATCATAATGTTATCAGATATGTTTTCTTGCTGAAAGTGCTTCTGTACCTGGTTTTGACCATGCTGTGAGTGTAATTAACGGTTATTAAAACACCTGTGATGCATACAGTTAACCCTCCTAGTGCTGTTATCGTCTATTATCACCACTCATAAAATGCCTCTCGTCCAATCAGGTTGCTCGGTTGGAACTAACTGTTGCATAATTTTGATTTAAAAAAAAGTAATTAAGCTAGCTTTCCCAATCTTCCTTGGCTCACCTAAAGACAAACATCTTGTGCACTGGTAAATATTTTCTATTTGAAGGTTTCAGGGTGTTTAACAGTATCGTATACAACATTGTTTATGAAGTTGTTTGTTTAGCTTGCTCTTAGCCATGAAGATGTTTATTTCTGATGTTCTCGTTGATTAGGCACAGTACAGGTGCATCGTTGATAGCTTCTAGGTGACTGAGAGAGGTACATGAGCCTGGTGGGACTGCCATCTGGCCAATGCTTATTCAGCTAGTTTTCACAGTGCCATCTTCCTTTCTCTCTTCTCTGGATCTTTTTGACTACCTTTCTTTATATTAAATAATCAAAAGGTCAAACTGCATATTGACCACACCATGCTTTAACCCCGGCCCATCTTTTTCTCTGAAGTGGACACTAATCTATGGGACGTACAGTACGTTCATTACGACGCACTGTGCCGTATAATGCAGTCAGGACCACAGAACAGTTTCACTCTTAAGTGAGTTATCAGCGTGGGCGGCCTTTGACTTTAAAATGCACACATTTCTGGCTGAGTGGTTGGAAATTAGATTAACGTTGAAAAAACCTGGAGTTTGTTTGTTCCAAGCCATGCTGACAGTATGTTACCGTGAGTGTTTGAGCTGTAGTGTTCTGTTCCTTTGTGTAAATGCATTAAAATTGCTGTTGCTGCCTGCTGAATATAAATAAAGGAACAAACGTAGACGTGTGCTAATTGCTTTTCATCTGGCTCTTCATTCTGTGTTTTTTATCTGTCTCTACCATCTACCCCTTTCCCCTTTCTCGTCTCTTCCTTCTTTCTTTCCACTTTCCATTTGCTTTTGGTTGCCTTGGCATTTCTTCTATCTGTGGATCTCACACCTCCTCTCACTCATGCCAAATTTTCTATTTCTTTCTTTCATTTCTTTTCCTTATTTCCCCCCCTTTTTCCCTATAACTGTCTCGCTGGCCGGTTCATCAGGAGAAGAAGGCGGATGTCAAGGACTCAGGTACTGCTTTGTTTGTTTTGTCATAGGCATTCCTTCTCACTAACTAAACACTGCCTGTGTACGCTATGCACTACTCACTATTCTTAGTTCGCAGCTTTAGATTTGTTTGCCATTCTTATTTCCTATGTTACACATATCTATGCAGTATTATACTGTGATCATCACAGGACTGTGACGTTCTTGACATTCTGATCTTTATTCTTCTCAACCTGCCTAACAGAGCTCTGGGCAGCAGATTCCCTTAGTGGTGGAAAGCTGTATTCGCTTCATCAACCTCCATGGTGAGTCCCGGCACCAGCCCTCCATGATTCATGCCCCTAGAAGAATCATGTATGTATAATGCAGATGAATAATATATTTGCTAATTGTTGCAAGGTCTGCATCATGAGGGCATATTCAGAGTGCCGGGTTCTCAGAGTGAAGTCAATAATATCCGAGATGCATTTGAAAGAGGTAAGAAAATTCATTAAACTCTGCAAATGTATTCACTTATTGTTTAATCATTTTCAAATTGTTTAGTGAATTTCGGTGTCTCATTAAAAAATGGCTGTATAAACCTTTTGGTGGTGATTGCTATTATACAGTAGTTTGTATTATTTAGTGATTATTATTTAGTTGTTATGGCACAGTGGAATAATGGGATTTTGACCACCTCTGAATAAATGTAAATCTCTTATGGACTCACATCTCATATAGTCCTCTGCTATATGTGGGCATCATAGAGTTATATCTTGTAAGTAAATTCTTCATACTGTTCCGGCATTCATAACCTCCTTCCACTGTTAGTTATAACTGAATGGACTAAATGCAAAAATGGCCAGGTTGGCCCAAAGTAATAAATTTTATTAGGGGATTAGCGTGATGGTTATGGAAGATGCTGCTATAAATACTGGCAAACTCCAAATCTCTGGAAGTAATCAATGCTTCAGACTGCATAGTGGCCTAATGGTTAACACTGTCACCTTGCATCTCAAGGTCTTTTGTTCGGTTCCCACGTCGATTCTGTGTGCATTTAGTTTATATGTTCTCCCCGTGCTTGGTGGGTTTCTTCTGGATTCTCCAGTTTTCTCTTACAGTCCAAAGGCATTTAGATAAGGCTAATTGGCATTTCCAAATTGCCTGTAGATGGTCCTTTGGAGAAGGAAATGGCAACCCACTCCAGTATCCTTGCCAAGAAAACCCCATGGACAGCGTATAGGGAGGTGTGGTGTGCTGTGGTCCATGAGGTCCAGATGAGTCGGACACTTTGGCTATTTAGTGGTTTAGTGGTTTATTTAGTGAACTTGCACTTATTTCTAAAAACTTAGGAAAGTGACTCAGTGGCAGGTGAAAATCAAACTTTTTCAGCTTTAACGGGATTTGGATTATATCAAGATATCATCTATGTAGGATGTAACAAATGTAGCATAACCGTGAAGACACTATTATTAAATACCTGGAAAAAGGAGAGAGTATGGGTAAAGGATATTGATTCCTGATGGCGATCATGTTGACAACAGTACGCAATATAGTCTCTGTGGATTGTGAGGACAAAAAGAGCACGCTTTGTTATTACTGAAAACTATAACAGAGATTTTCACTGACTGATCCATCTCAGGGCTTTGGGTGATATGTGTGGTTGAATGAATAAACAGGTACTATTATGTCAGGCAGACTAGACAATAAATTCATGCTCTGATTGCTCTATCTATCTGCGATTGCGTTATCTATCGGTAGCCATGGTCATGCTAAAAGAGTGGAGCTGGTGTGGATTCTTTGCATGGCATTGGTGTCAATGCAAATACAATGAGTTGATGTCTGAACCCTACACCAGCTAGCTTTTTATCAGTGCTGGTTGGATGGTCAGTTGGTGTAGGTTTTATGAGATTTTGCGGTTTATAAATATCTCTTGATAGTTACCAGTAACATGGTCAACGAAGCAGAACAGAGAAAAAGATTTTTGGTAATAGCCTAGGGCATAATAAGCGCATTGCTTCATTACAAACTGTCCAGTTTGAAACGTCTGTCTAGAAGGCCTGAACACTGAGAGCACCTTTTTCTATGTGATTCTGGCATTTGTTGGTGTCAAGTTGGCAATCTGCTTTGGTTTTTGGTTGGGGATCATCTGCTTCTCCATGCTGACCAAAGGCTTGATCAGGAACAGTCAGTAAATACTTTAAATAGATTAGTCGCTTTCTCTGCAACCATGGTTAGTGATGTCTTCAGGTTTCGAACTGAAAACAGAAAACCTGAAACTCTAAATCGGGGTACTATATTTGTTGTTGTTCTTCTTCTTCATTTTATTATGAGTTAGTAGATAATATCAAACAATATGCTAATAAGGAACAATATGTTCCTTAAACAGTTATAAATATACATATTTATTGCATTTAATATGTAAATCTTTCTCCAGGGGAAGACCCTTTGACAGACAGCGAATGCGACATTGACTCAGTAGCAGGAGTTCTAAAACTGTATTTCAGAGACCTGGAGAAACCTCTCTTCCCAGAGGAGAGCTTCAGTCAGCTGATGGAGTGTGTCCGTAAGATATCAGTCTTGCACTTTTATGTTTGTAGGCTAATGAATCGATGTAGGGATGTTTTATTGTACTACAGTGCAACCTTTATCTTTTAATGGATGATTTAGAACATGACATCCTATTGATTGAAGCTACTCCAGTGTCTAATGCACACAAAGTGATCATTTACATCTGTGTTTCTTTAATCCACCCTCTGTGTGGCATTAACAGAAATTGAGAACATGGCAGAAAGCGCAGCTCAGATGAAGCTAGTGGTCTCATCCTTCCCCAGACCCGTCATCATAGTGATGCGCTATCTGTTTGCCTTCCTCCATCAGTGAGTAATGCTGTCTTTATTTCATCATCATGCGCTGCAAGCACAAACAGGAAACAATACTATAAATGATTTCCCGATAGGAAATTTCGTTCATGGTTAAAACAAATAATAATGATGTCGTTGTTGGACTTTCGGCTGCTCCCGGCAAGGGGTCGCCACAGCGGACTACCCAGTCCGCACTACAACTTGGCACAGGTTTTTTTACGACAGATGCCCTTTCTGACGCAACCCTCCCATTTTTATCCAGGCTTGGGACCGGCACTGCATCCAGTGGCTGGGGTTTGGGCACTGGCTGGGAATCGAACCTGGGCCTTCCGCATGGCAGGCGAAACACCTACCACTGAGCCACCAGCGCCCAATAAAACAAATAATAATGATAATAGTATTATTTAGTAATAATATTATTATGACTTATTGATTAATTTCTTGTCAGGCTACAGGAAACCTAAAAACATTCAATATCTACAGTAGTGGTACGGCAATATTCTCAAACCTACTTTGCCCCCCACTGGACTACAGACATAAATACCAAATGGTATTTTGTGCACTTAGAGCAAAGTCTTAAAAGTCTGGTCCATAAGGGAACAAATGGACCCAAACCATACGAACAAAATGTCACCAAAGAGTATTCCCTTTAATTTGTCAAATGTCTAACAGAATGTTGAACAAAACACTACAATGCGAAATAAGTAATCAAACACTTTTTTTATTAAGACATTTTTTTATTATTATTTAATATACCTCTTAGTGTATATATCAGAATTATGCAAATGTCTTTTGACCTTGTAATTATACATATGAACCAAAAAAATATATATTTTATAAGGATACAGGCAAGTACTCAGACACCATAAATGATCTTTATGTTATACTTTGCTGCCAAACTTTTGTCGACATTTACACCTTTGAGACGTACTGTATATTAAAGACGAGAAATTAGCCTGCAATATTTAAACATTGTGCTCTTGAGTGAATGTCCGTATTTTAGTGAACACCTGTGATTTGCTAAGATGGATAAAAGTCTCAAAATGCAACCATATGCACATCGAACTATCACCACACACTTAAAGTGTGAAGAGCTGATTTGATTGTATATAATGCAATAACAGCCAGATCAGACACACCCTAATAATTTATGTATTCTAACATAACCCCTTTTTATAATACTTTGCAGGTTCATGCCATGATACCAAGTCTTTTGAAGGATTTTATGCTAAATTTTCATATATTTCTTAGTTTCACTACCTATGCACACACCATGCAGTCCTATTTCTCATGTCTTTCCATAAATATTTCTATTAATATTTGTTAAAAAAAATCATTTGTTCATTTTGAGGCCGCATTAATCCCAAACACCTAGGGAGTTAAAGATTGAAAAGAAGGCCACATACCCCCCCCCCCCCCCAGTAATCAACTCTCCAGCTTAGATGAGCCTGTGCCTACTGTAGGATCACATCTATGTTTGTGACTAACAGGAGTGGAAACAGATATGGTCTTCTGCTCTTGTAGCCCATGTGTCAAGTAGTTAATTGTGTCGTGCTTTCTGAGATGCTCTTCTGCTCACAACAGTTATAAAGAATGGATATTTGAGGTACCATACCCTTCCTGTCAATTTGCACCACTATGGCCATCCTCTTCTAATATAATTTATGGGCAAGGTCTTTCTTGAATGTTTTTTGTACATTCAATGCTGAACGCTAAATAGTGGATAAGACTAATCTTATTGCTGATAGGTGTTTGTTGAAATGTATACAAATAGTGTATTTGTACCTGTGTGCAGTGTTTCTCAGTACAGTGATGAGAACATGATGCAGCCCTATAACCTGGCTGTGTGCTTTGGGCCCAGTCTGCTAAGAGGTGGGGCTGAGTCAGGTGATGCAGTAACTCTGCAGCCCCAGATTAATGCCCTGGTTAAGAACATGATCCTCCAGCATGAGAGCATCTTCCCTGGTCCTGCGGAGCTTCCAGGCCCTGTCTATGAGAAATGCATGACCCTGGAGCAAGAATACTGGTGAGACTCTTCATCACTGGTGGTGAAAACATCTGCTGGTAATGCTAGACTAATTTGCTTGATTTATATCCATTAATATCTGTCTTTCTTTCTGCAGTGAACCTATTACAGAGGAGGGTGAAGGAGAGACTGAACATGCTCCAAGTGAAGATGGTAAGGAAGTAAAATTATGCATATTGATTTAATAGATACACTATATAAAAGTTTTTACTATTTATGAAATGCAGTAATACTTGCACACCTGTGCACTGGGTCATAAATGCTAATTTTTTTGTTTGTGTGCTCATTGTCCTGCTTGTGTGCTGTTTGTTTCATGTGCCATCATGTGGGTTTTGTCCATTGGCCACGTTGTGTTGTTTTCTTGCTCTTTTGTGCATATACGTGTGCATATTTATGGCTGTACAGAATGGGAAGCTGTGGCTATGTTTGATTATGTTGCACGGTCTCCAGCCGAGCTGTCCTTCAAGCAGGGGGACCACGTCCTACTCCACAGCAAGGCCTCTCCTGACTGGTGGAAAGGAGAAGTAGGAGGAGTCAAAGGCCTCATTCCTCATAAGTACATCAGTGTGCCTGAGGGGTGAGAATTTCATAATGGATTTTATTATAAAAGTAATAAGGAGTAAAAACTATTTCAAAAGAAATGTTTAACTGAAACATTTTGGCAAAAACTAAAATGTTTGGTTTTCCTGGCCCAGAATCTGGTCCAAGACTACATGGCACACAAATATTTGCTTATATTATGTCATATTTAGTGTCATTTCATCATCTTGGCTTCCAGTATTTTTAGTTTCATCTTTGCTGGATTGGCTTAGAAATTTAGACCCGAGCTTTTGAAAACTAGTTATAAGTTTATCTACTTGGCAGCCATCTTTCAAATGCATACAAGGGGAGGCTTCTGCTTGCTTAAATAGAAGAGACCCATTATTTTGAAATAGATCAACAAGATAATGTTTTAAATATAAATATAAAATTATGCAAATGACGTTTTTTTCTACAGAAACATAAAAAAAAAAAAAAAATCAGCCTTGCTCTGGCTATTGTGTGCACATGATTCGCTATAACCAATGGAACAAATATATCTCTTTTTTATGTCATTGTAAAGGATTCCCCTCGTGGTTGGTATGCTTTACACTGTACACTTACTGTAGTCGAACAAATTGGACTTACAAATGTGCTCACGGAACAGAACTTGTTTATAAGTCAGGGACTACCTCTATTGTATATTTAACCAAATGAAATTTCGTCAGTTTATACTGCAGATTTCACCCACTAGGTTCCCCCCCATCTTCAAGCCAAATTTGCCTATTGGTCTCTAGATGTGTATTTTCATTAGTCATTATGCCTGTCCATGTGAGACTAGGTACCATTTAAGATACATACTGTATCAACATAAATGTAACATACATTGTAAAGCATATACAGTTTCTTTGCTTATCTGAAAATAAATATACATGTATCCCTTTTCCTAATAATACTCCATTTTTACTTAGTTTGTCACATCCTGAGTTAGGATCATTTACTGTATTTTCCTCGAACACAGGGTGGAGCGAAAGCAAGACAGAGGGAAGAGGGAGGACAGCAAAGGAGGCAGCACAGGAAATCTAGCTGATGAGCAGCAGCCTGAACACAGCACTCGGTGTGTCATTAGCAGCAGATGTATTACAAATATCGTCTTCTTTAAAGCTAAACTTCCCAACCCTGGTTCTAGAGGACACCCTGCCAAACACATTTTTGTCTTTTATTAAGTTACTTAATTGGCTGGTTAGTTAAATCAGGTGTGCTGGGAGAAAACACTAAAATGAGCAGGGCCAGGGTTGGAAACCACTGCTTTACAGCCTTGAGATATAACTGCTGATATCTTCATGTACCTTACTCCCAGAATGCGGGTAAACAGTGATAGTGCGTCACTGCCGGGAAGGCAGCGGACCTCCAGCGGAAGTGCTGTTGTGGTAGGAGATGGAGGAGGTAGTGGAAACATCAGTCCAATACGTAAATTCCCAATTCAGGTACCAGAGGGCCGGCTCTTCTTCCCACCTCAGTCACCTGGCATGGCCCGGCAACTCACAGGGTAGGAGAAATTGCAAGATACCCATAGTTATTTTATACCAAATCACATTATATGATTAAATAGCTTGAAATGTTAAGGATCTTAAAGGCACTTCTTTAAAAATGTAAAGGCTCTGGGCTACTGATCAGAAGATTGGGGGTTTAAGACCCAAAACATCCAAACTATAACTGTTGAGCCCTTAACCTCATTTTCATCAGGGGTAACATTATCATGGCTTACTCTGTGCTATGTCCCAACGTCATAGAAAGTATTTCTCTGAACTGTAATGTGCTTATTTCATGGCAAATGTGAGGGGATTCCATCTTCCGAGTTAAACTTATTACAAAACTGCCATGTTCAGTTTCTGTCCATGCATTGATTATGCTTTCTTTAATTAAGTCTGTGTTTGATATTTATTCCTTTTTTAATCAAAAAATGCAGGATTAATGTAAAAATACATTCATCTGCATAGAAGCTGAGTATGAAAAAAATCAGGGCTGCAAGATTGTTATAAATACAGTCATGGTCATAAATGATCAATGATCAATAACCAATAATATGAAACTGTGGCCAAATTGTATTTAACCTATATAAGCAGTTTGACAGCAAAACAATCAATGCCATTTCATTTATTTTGGGAAATCATTTATCTCTAACAGGTTGAAAATTATTATAGTGCAATATAGAAGCAAATTCAGAAGCTTTAAACTTCCACTTTTTAAGCAAAGCCATGACAGGTCATGGCCCCATTTTCTATCAAAAGTCAATTGCATCACTTTTGACCGGCTTCACAGAATAGCAGCTGCCTTGAGTGAATGTTTTTATAATGCTTTTAATGTTTCTCATGATCTTCAACAATCTTTGTAAGAAATTTTTTTTTTCATGCTCTAATCTGCTGCCAGTGATTCAATAGAGAAGAAAGAAATCAAAGCGAAATCAATTGAATTTGCAAGATTTTTAAATTGAATACTTAAACAACATATTATTGATACTACATGGCATACAACTGCAGGTGGATTTAGCCGTTGTGACAAACCTATGCGAGATGAAGAGATAGATTTTTTTTCAAAACACACAAAATCCACATACTTGTATAACCAAAATTTTCACAAAATATTTTGGCATTTGTGCTTTTTAACACCATTGTGATGCAGTACTTCCTGATTAATTTGAAGAAAAAAAAAACCCAACAACTTGTTTTTCTCAAAACTGCAAAAAAGGTTTTCTCACTTTGCTATCAAACTGTTCATATCTATTTCCAGTGTGGATGTGTTTAAAGTTTGAATAGTTTATTTAGTTGCAAAAACAGTGTGTTACACTATAAACACACATTAAATAAATAAATAAACTAAATAAACTAAATAAACTCACATAATACTAGAAGATTAACAGATCAATAATAACCAAGTGAAATTGTTCACATAGAATCAAGAGATTGTGTGTGTGTGTATATATATATATATATATACACACACACACACACACACACACACACATACTGTATATGTATGTTTCTTTTTTTTTCAGTCTACATGAACGGAGACATACCTTGGACAGCGTCAGGCCCATTGGAGGAGCAGCAGAGAAACAGGCAGTGCAGTCAGTTGATAAGGTATAACTTACTACATTTTCCGTACTTATTTTAGTGTATGGACCAGGGCTCTTTAATATCTGAAAACAGCAGCTGGTTTTCATCTCAAACAACAACACAGTAACTCTGATTTGACATGTTTAATGAGTTAATCTTGATCTTGGAATGATTGTGTGACCAATATTTGGCTAGATTATGCCTTGCCTTGACTATATGACACACACACACACACACATATATATATATATATATATATATATATATATATATACAGTGGTGTGAAAAACTATTTGCCCCCTTCCTGATTTCT
>JAOVVA010000019.1:11279176-11296444 GCA_028565275.1 Leiocassis micropogon
TATAATGTTAAAACAAAGTTCTGTTTATTATGTAGGGATTTATTTATGTTTATTATGCAAGAGGCTGTGTGTGTTTAGAAAAATCGTCCCAGATTCGAGTGTGAGAAAATGTTTACGCATGCGCATCGCGTGTCGGGCAGGGGACGCAGGTCGGGTAGTGACAGCACTCCTCTGCGGCGGTAGCGCTGCTGTGATGAAGTGCGGAAGAAACCAGGGGAATTCCTAAGAGCTATACACCTACATGAACAGCTTGAATTGTGGTGCCTTAGCAAGCTTGCGTGTGAGGCGCATTTATATTGAATATGGTACCGGAATTCGGGAGCCATTGTTAAGCAGTAACATTGCGGTGTTTGTCAGTCAACGCTTTTCTGCCGCCTCAACAAGTCTTCCGCGCTCAGAGCAACGCTAAGTTGGCTATCTGTTTTGCTAGCTAGCTAACTCGGCTAAAGCTTTTAGATACGCGTAAAGCTTACCAGGTAACGTTTCGTTGGTTTTCTCTTTTTGTAATTTCCTTTTCAAATCGGTCACGTTACGTATCGTTCTCCGTTTTCCACGAGCTGTTACTGTGTTGTTGACGTGTTATTAGTTGTAGTTTATCTTCTCTGTCTTGCTAGCCAGGTGGCTAGTTAACTAGCTGAAAATGTAGCTAGCCGGTGAGGGAAATGTCACTGAGATATATGACCCTTAAGTGAGTTTTTTTTTAAATACGTGTGAATATTAGATAACGTAATTCTTCTAGTTGTCTATTTAAGTCAAAGTAAAGGTTGATGGTTGATGGATTAGCCCAATATGACTGGCAGGAATTAGACAATCTGGGCAAGATTATAGTGAAAGTTTAAACGAAGCCACTTTATCGTTGTATTTCAGCATTGGTATTTACACCAACATCACTTCCCTTAAATCTGGGATTTAACAGTCAACAGTGGTGTAGATTAAATCTAAAATTCAGTGCCCATTAAATCAGAATTTCTGTTTTTGTACGAGTTTGCCTGGACTCAAATTAACACACACGCAAATAGTGTGTATCCTGTCCAGGGTTTACCCCGCCTCGTCCACTAAATGTCTCCTGGGATAAGCTCCAGGTCCCCACGACCCTGTACACAGGATAAGCGGTATAATAGCTGAATGAAAGAATAAGTAAATGCTCTCTGGAGCATTGTTTTTCTGTGACGCACACATAGGTTGTACATTGCGTGCTAGTGCAGCTTTCCTTTTTCTCTTTTATGTGCACTCAGCTCAAACTTATGCCCTTCCTGGGCTGTACTATGATGATCTTAGCACGTTGTTGGGCAGTTTAATATACAGCTAACATGTATGTATAAAACAACAAGCTAGAAAGTATTTGGTCAAGACACTACTTTGAGCTTCGTGGTCGGTGCAGGTTTATTTATTTTATTTTTTGTAATAAACTGCAGTGCTTTTCCCTGTCCACCATGGTGTGGTTCAGTAATAAGTCTACTTTCAAGTTGAAAGCAAGCTCTATTTAAACTTGGCTCTTTTTTGGCCAGTTTGCTAAGTTGCTTTTAGATTCATCTGGATTTGGTGGTGTGGCGTATATCAACGCTGTTGACTCTTGTGGAAATCAGTCAAGCCCTTTGTGATACAATCTCACTGTCTTCCTGTTTTAAAAGGAAGTATGCCAATGTGCAGAATTGAATTACGCTTCTCATCCTCCAAACTTCATGACTTTTACTAACCTAAATACTTACTAGGAATGCCTGATACAAACATGTTGTGTTTTATGTGACCTAGGTCCTAGGTCATGGTCCAGCCCCAGCCTTACGGGGACAGTGCCTTCCAGTGGGACATGGCAGGAGAGGAGGCTGTAGGGCCTGCCAGCCAAGGCTCACTAACATCCAGTTCTCAAGGATCACTTAGGGTGCCACCTGAATTAGCTGGACATGAAGTGGTCAACAGACTTCTTTTGGATAACCACCAGTTACGAGGTATGGTATGACTTTTCATCCAAAATGACCAACACAGAGTTAGATTTTTGTATTTGTACTTCATTTTTGCAAGTTATGTAACTTTCTGACTCTCCTGCAGAGGCATTAAAGAGGAGCAATGATGCCCTGAGAAACAGGTGCGATGAGATGGAGGGATGGCAGCGAAGATCTAGGGAGGAGAGAGAATTTTTGAGTGGCAAGTTTCGTGAGGCACGGGCTTTGGTTGAGCGACTGGCTCAAGAGAATAAGAATTTGCTGGGCAAGCTCAACCTCAATGGCGGCCATGTAGCATCTCAAGGCACAGCTGTTGTCACAGAGACAGCATGTCAAAACCGGAGCCAAGAGAGTTCTTGTGCAGATAGTAATGGACTGCTGGAGGACAATAATGTAAGTCTGCAGAAATATAGTCAAGTCTTTTTTATTTAGACAATAATTAATTGAGTAAACATGACATCTGTCCAGAATTAAATTGCTGTTTTTTTTTTTGTTTTTTTTTTTGTTTCCAGGTCTTAGCCGTTATTGACCGTAAGGTTGATGCAGAACAAGACACTGACAGACAGACAATGCCTCGAAGTTTGGTAGAGAATTTACACTTTCCACTATACACTACAAAGCCTATGATAAAATGTATATTTTGTGTGCATTTATGGACCTAGTGAGAATATTTCCTGCAAGAGTTATGTACACATTTTTTTGTAAAAAGCTTGCCCCCTTGTGTAAGAGGGTGGGGCCTGTCAGGAAAAGCCTGATTTATGCTTCTAATGTAGCCACATACCCTACGACATAGCCTACGGCTTGATGTGCTCCTCCCCAAAAATGTGACAGTGCAGTCACAGTGACGCGGATCGCAACAACTGTGATTGGCTCACCTGATAGCATCGCAATTCCGGCTTCTTCTACACTTGCATTTTTAATTGAATTGAATTTTTGGAACACCTTGATTAGTCCTTTACCCATTTCCTATGGCTTGATTAATCATATTTTAATAATGGCAGCAAGCACCCAATGATGTACGTATTACTGGTAATTACCTTTACCAGGAGGCACTCTAATTTCCAAAAGACACCCTAATCTTTACTGGTCACACAAGCTTAATGTATGATTCTGCATATATTTACCAAGTTAAACATGGATGTTACCCATGGTTTTAATAAGCATTAGGGAAAAGGTGCACTTGTTCTTTGTTTCAGTATGCTTTCTTGCTTATGAATAAGAAATATGTGTCGCGTTTCTGGTTTTGCTAACTTCATACATCTCTGTGTTCTATAGCCTAATGAAGGCTCTAATGAAATCCTAAGGATGCTGAGGGGTCACAAAGAGAAGCTAGAGGAAGGAATGAGAGAGCTTAAGAAAAAAAATGAGGAACTGGAGAAGGAGAATATGGAGAGTAAAAAAGAGAAGGAATGCCTTCTTCTTACTGTGGACCAGCTACGCTTCAAACTGACACAGCTTACGCAGGTGCTTTCATTTATTATATATTGCAGCTAAAGCACATGACCTGACCCACTGATAAGCGTATTAATAAAAGTAAATTCGTAGAAGTAAGTAATATGATAAAAATTTCACTGACACAAACACTTAAGTCAGATATGACATTTTTTCTTCATTTTTATGTTAAATTGTTGGTTGAAGTAACTTGATGTGTACAATAATTAATTATTACTGTTATTAGTATTAGTATATTATATACATATACTACTGTATATGGCCGAAAGATTTATCCTGTATATAGCTGCTGACCATCACACTCAAACAAGGGCTTTCCCTGTTGGCATGAAGCTGTAATCACACAATTGTATGGAGCACTTTGTATTAGGTAGCACAACCCTGCCCAGACAACACTGTCTTGAATACAGTTGCTAATCTTGCCAGAAGTAACTATTCCAGCAAATTCAGTCCTAGGTCAGGTTGTTCAATGATATTAAGAAAACCCCAACGGCTAAATCATGTGATCCACAGGCTCTTGTGAGCAATGTATTATTATTTTCATTATTGCATCATTAGAAAATGACTGAAGAAATATGGCCTTCGTGGAAAAGTGGCTTGGTAAAAGCTCCTTCTCTCCTAGGGAATATGGGAGCTCCAAGAATTTATTTAATTATTTATTTATTTTGCCAAAATTGCATAAGAATGAACCACAAAAGTTCTGGAACAGTATATTTAACTAGTATATTTTGGACTGATGAGACCAAGGTGGAGATGCTTGGTCATCATGCACAGCACCATGTTTGGTAAACCCAGACACAGCATATCGCCATCTGATACCAATCAGGTCATATCAAGCATGCCTGGGGGAGAATTGAACATGTCTTACAGGACCTGGGAAACTTGTATTTAGTAAGACAACAATGTTATCTAATTTAAGCCAGATAGTTCATCTGTTCAGCAGCTCAAGCCCTACCAAATTTGGATGAAGTAGCAGGTCAAAGTTCCCAAGCATACCAGGTTATCAATATCTGAAAGGATTAAAATACAAGAACTCAAGAGGAGACGTCAATGTTCAGACCTCCTAAAGAGGAGCTGTGTATAAAAAAAAAATCGGTTTAGGTCACACATAGGTGGGCAAATAATTAAAATTGAATCATAACCGACATTCAAATCCTCTCATTGATGTAATCATGGCCAAGTCAATAAAAAGATTTACTGGAAAGCCTTTATAGTAGAGTGCAAATTATTAAAACAGCAAAGGGAGACTAAACCCAAAATGGGATGTTCAGTAAGCACATATGGGTCTAACTGTCAGGTCATATACTTTTGGCTATGTGATGTATTTGGATGATTTTATGCATTGTGCTGCTGCAACATGGCTCTTTGGATCAGGTTTTTTTTTGGTAAAGTAGCTGGTGTGTGTGTGTGAAAACTGATTAACCGTTAAAATACCTTAAAGTTAAAAAATGCTTAAAGGTTTGTGTCTGTTTCTTTTTTATAGCCTGGTGCTGTTACAGATGAAACAAATGCGTATGTCTCTCCAGAAAGGTAGAGTCCTAGCACTATTCTCTCCTGCTTTTTGCTTTTTTGCGTGCTATGGCCAATAAGGATTCTATACAGTTCTACACTGCATGTGGGGGTTCTGGTTTTTGGGAATGACAAAACCCAGTTTTCTCTTGATTAATCTAAATCTTAGTGACTGTCCCTAATCAAGTTCACCTTAACCTTTTACTCCATGTGTCCGCTTAGCTTTCACTTGGCTAAACTAACAGAACAGCTTCAGGCTACTCAAGGCAGGTGAGGAGAGCTGTGCTTCACTGTATGTGTGCATGTACAGTACCTCCTTCCCTTTGTTGAGTCGCCACTGGTCCATATAGAGCATGCTTTTCTGCTGTTTATAGTAAAGATCTGGATCTGGATGTATATGCTTTGTATTTGTCATTTGGCACAGGTATAGAGAGCTTCAGGAAAAACTGAATCTACTAGAACAGAACACAATGCAAAGGGATAGAACCGAGGCTCTACTCAAACAGAAAGAGAAGGAGAATATTCAGGTAGGACACATACACACTTCTATTTGTTTTTCTTGTCTTTTGGACATTTGTGTAATGTAGTTGTTTGCCTAAAAATGTTATGACCACTGACAAGTAGATAACATTGATTACCAATGATACACCAGTAAACTGGTGCTAGGATCATAGGCACCCATTTCTCCCCCTTGTTTTTGCTATCTCTCTGACACTTCATGTTAAGAGTTTGAATGAACAGCCATTAAATGCAAATGTAACACTTAATCTCCAGGCCTTTTATCTGCCTAATTAGTCATAAAAGGGAACATGCCACACCTGGCCATGTAACTGTTTATCCAGCCATTTGTTTCAGTACTTATGAGCCCCCCAAAGTGTGTGTGTGTGTGTATGTGAAAATGCCTGATTAATGCAACATCTAATGCAACCCCTTTTATTAAATCTGAAAGTCATACATATTTTGTTGTACATGTCTCTTTTTTTATTTTGCAGCTGACCAAGGACAGTGAAGCTCTGAGGGCTCAGGTCACTTCTCTACTTGGTGAACTGAAAGAACGCCAAACATCCCTGGACAAGTGTGAAGATGAGAAAAGACGTTTAGAAGAAAGGCAAGTGAGCATGTTGTGTCCACACATGCATGTTTGAGTGATATATGTTAGTTTCAGTGTTCTTAGACAGAGCAAAGGTTTAAACATATGTGCATGTTTGATTATGCTAATGTGTATTTCCTTAGGCTGTGCGCTAAGACAGAGAACTTGCAGACTTTAGAACGTGACATGGATGAGCAAAAGAAGCAGCATTGTGTGACCGTGGACAAGTTACTTTTGCAGAAGCAGGACCTAGAGGCAGCACTGAAGAAAGAACGTACTGTCATTGTGGAGGAGAGGTGAGGCCTGAACTGCCTTGACTTCAGGGCTGCTATACTTCCACTATAAAAATGCATTAGTTGTATTAAAAAATGTTACAATGATGAAACAAAACTGCTCAATCTATTTTTCATATCAACAGCAAAATAAACAGACCTAACTATCTGTCAAGTCTGATCATCCCACTACTAGTCCAATAACGAGTATTGTTTGCTCATTTACGCATTATTTTAAGGGTTTTACATGTTGTTCAGCCACTAGTAACAGCATCAGTGTTGGTTTAATCTTAATTTGTTCTTCTTGTCTGTTTATTCCATTCTAGGAGGAAGCTAGCTCAACTCCAGCATGCTTACACCTGTCTCTTCCAGGATTATGACTCCAAACTAAAAAATGAAAAGCTAGTCAATCACAGGGTGTGTGAAATGAGTTCTTTTCATTATATAATAATTTTTAAACCAATTGTGGTTGGAGTGGTTACCAGTAAGGAAACTGGTTAGGTCAGATGGCTCGAGTGCCAGAAAGGAAAAGGAAGTATTTAATGTTTTTCTGTGTACTTTCTGTTTATGTCTGTTTGTTTCTGTGTCAGAGTGGAGAAGCAGAGACGCTTACTCTCAGACTAGAGGAAGCTGAGAAAGCTCTCGCCCTGAAACAAGGTCATATTGACAAACTCAAGGAAGAATTGGAGCAGCAGAGGATCTTACAGGAGACCATTGATGTGCTCACGCAACAGGTCAGCAGGCAAAATGACCTGTTTTCTCTTACCCATGCATCCCTCATTTCTAACTATAATGTGTTTTTATTGGCTGGATCTAGTTTTCTCTTCCTTGATTTGAGGAAGAGAATGCTCGATGTTCTGATCGATTCCTTCAGTACCTTATCTTATTTAATAAGCATTTACAAAAGGCAAATTTAAGAAAATTTTGAGCCTCCAACTACAATTTACTTTACTGTCTCCTCCCAACAACATGAACAAACTAACAGTTCTGTAATTTAAATTATGAAGTGGAATCTTCTGCAGTACTGTTTTTTTTTTTTTTTTTTTTTTTTTTTTCCGGTAGGTTGGGAGGCAAAGCTGCACAGTGTACTTGTACGTCTTTCTGGGGGTGTGGTGCAAGAGGCAAAAATAGTAAAATTGTGGTTTGTGCTTGCTTGTCTCCTGCTACAAGCTAGTTTAATGGAAAGCTATACTAATTAGGACTTAATTGCTACAGTTGGCAAGTGCTTGAAAGGTTGTTCAGGCAGGAACTAGGGCATTCTTACAGTATTACTTTGTGATACATAAATGTCCGTAAGTGCAAAGCGAAGCCACAAAGAGAAGGTATTTCCCAAAACAGGTTATAATAATCACCCAGTTTAGAAAATATTTTTGAAATATGATATGTGGGTTATTAGGTACATGGTAAGTATTGGGGATTGTTTTGCATAAAGTACATGGTCTTAACTCCAGTCTTGTCAGAACTGGTTACAAGAACTTTTCGTACAATTTGTACAACTTGCAAGTAATATTATACTGGAATTTTAGATTCTCAGTAGTATCTGAGGCTCAAGTTAACCCGTAGGTATATGACTCCTGATCTTACATGCTATCTTAGGAAGACATTCAAATTCCACTGAAGAGGGCAACAATAAGAGTGGAAAGACTGGCACTCATCTGCTCTGGCTATCTGCCATTCATGACTGTCTTTATGCTCACAAACAATAGTCATTTTATGTTATATTTATGTCATGATTGTCATAGTTAAGTTTATATTTATATGATGTATATTTCCTGCTTAAAAACTTTGTCAACAATATAATCCACTTGCCTAATATTAGATACGAGGGAAAAATTATTCAGTTAGGAATCACGATTCTTTTGCGTGGTGATTCATGTGATTCATGGTTCATGTGACGCACTGACTCCAAAATAGTTTTTTTTTATTATTATATTTAGAGCCCAAGCACTATAACACATCAGTGTGAAGATGTCATGGCTATTACTCTTGTTCTTCTAAGGATTACCATTTTTTTCTAGCATCTAGGGCTTTTGGGGGTCCTAACATGCTCAAAAACTAATGAAAATCAGCACATAGGTTGTAATCTGCTGCTATTAGGATGCCTGAGCAGCTGGGCCCCTGGCGTGGCACTAGAAGGTCGGGCCTTCATTTTGGTCGTGACTTGTTTATCCAGCAAATCTTAGAGATGCTCAGTCAGATTGGCATCTGGGGAATTAAGGGCCAATTCAAAACTTAAACTTTTTTGTCATGCTATTGATGAAAGAGGCCACCGCCCTTAGGTGATGCTGCCACCCTGAAGGGGTGTACTACTTTTTAGGTAGGTGATGCATATGAACGTAACATTTATCGGACCCAAGGCTCCCAGGAAGAGCTTTGCCCACACCATCAATCTGCCACCGCTGGCTTACCTTCTTCCCATAATGCATCTCTTCCCCAGGTAAGAGATGCACATGCACCTGTTCCAGACCAGACCGCCTTCTTTCACTGCTCTGTGGTTCAGTTATGATGCTCATATGCCCATTGTAGGCAAATTTCAACATGGCCACTTTGATTAGTTTGCAGCTATGTAGCTTCATGTGTAGCAAGCTGGGATGCACAGTGTGTTCAGACACCTTTCGATCAAGGCCAGCATCCAGTTTTTCATCAATTTGTGCTACTGTAGCTTTTCTATTTAATCAGAACAGTCAGGCTAGCCTTCACCACTTTTGGTTGGTACTAACCACTGCAATACTGAGAACATCCCCAAGGCCTGCCACTTTGGAGATGCTCTGACCCAGTCATTTAGCCACTACAAATCTTGCCCTTGTCACCTTTTTTTGTCTTCATGTTCATGAGCTCAAAGGCAACTATGAATGGCAGATTGCCAGCTCAGATGAGTATCTGTCTTTTTACTCTCATTGTTGCTCTCCCTGAGTGGAATTTGAACATCTTCCTAAAACAGCATTAAAGCTTAGGAGCAAAATTCATACTGGTTAGCCTGAGCATCAAATACTACTTTGAAACTAAAATCCCTTATAATAAATGTTCTTTACTTACGATATTATTTACTTTGGTGATTTAATGTATATTCTGAATTATGCAAAAAATGTTTCAACTTGCATGCTCTTCTCCACATAGCAATTAACATCTCGTAATAGTAATTTACTTAAATGTTTTGTGTAGGATGGCAGGTTTTACTTCTTTTTTTCTTTTTTTTTACTTTTATAGTGCTTTTAATAAGCTATAGTAAGTAATATACAACCACCCTTCAGTCATGGTTATTTTGGTACGCATACATAAACATACACATACAGCTTCCCCTTCTTATGACGTTCTGCTTGCTTGTGAGGCAAAAAAAAACTTGTATGTCTTCATACATGTCCTCTTTCTCAGGCGGAGATTTACAAGTCAGACTTTCTCGCGGAGAGACGAGCACGAGAGGAGCTTAACCAGAAGAAGGAGGATCTGCAGGAAAAACTGAACCAAACACTGACTGAACTCAATCTCCACAAGCAGGAGAAGATGCAGCAAAGGCACATGGATAGCTACAGACCCCCACACATGCCACCTCCTGGTATGCACTTTAATATCTTATCTACTATCCCTAATACAGCGAACCCTTGGATTGCGAGCATAATTTGTTCCGGAAGTGTGCATGTATATCAAAACACTCGTATATCAAAGCGAATTCCGCCCATAAGAAATAATGGAAACTCAGACAATTCATTCCACAACCCAAAAATATTCATATAAAAATAATTAATATACAGTCTTATGCAAAAGTTTAGGCACCCCTTGATAAATAACAGATTTTGGTGATTTTTTTTAATTGACAAGATGACACAGTCTCTCTTGGAAATGGAAAAAATGCACAATATTTTCAGTTACTTTTTATGTCATAAATTGAACAAGGTAAGAAATAAAAAATTATTGTGGCACTATGCAAAAGTTTGGGCACCCTATATAATCAGTACTTAGTAACACCTCCTCTGGCAGATATCACAGCTTGCAAATGCTTTTTATAGCCAGCTAAAAGTCTTTCAATTCTTGTACTTGGGATTTTCTCCCATTCTTCCTTGCAAAAGGCTTCTAGTTCTGTAATATTCTTTGGTCGTCTTGCATGCACAACTCTTTTAAGATCTACCCACAAATTTTCAATAATGTTTAAATCAGGGAACTGTGATGGCCATTCCAAAACCTTCAGCTTGCATCTCTTGAGGTATTCCATAGTGGATTTTAAGGTATGTTTAGGATCATTGTCCTATTGTAGAAGCCATCCTCTTTTCAGCTTCACCTTTTTTACAGATGGTGTGATGTTTGCTTCCAGAATTTGCTGGTATTTAGTGGAATCCATTCTTCCCTCCACCAGTGCAATGTTTCCTGTGCCACTGGCTGCAACACAACCCCAAAGCATGATAGATCCACCCCCATGCTTAATAGTTGGCAAAGTGTGCTTTTCATGAAATGCTGCTCCTTTTTTCCCCAAACATGCCTTTGCTGATTGAGGCCAAAGAGTTCTATTTTAACTTCATCAGTCCACAGCACTTGTTTCCAAAACGCATCAGGCTTCTGTAGATGGTCTGTATCAGCATATTTCTGACGTTGGATGTGGTCCACCACCACTCAAAGTATTTGTAAAGCTGGCATTTACTAATGACCACTGTTGCATCAGATCTAACGAGCTGATTAAGGTCTGAAACCTTGTTAAAAGAATCTGAGACTCTGGAACACTTAGGGTGCCCAAACCTTTGCACAGTGCCATAATAATAAATTTTTTTTGTTCAATTTATGGCATAAAAAGTAACTATACATCAATGTTTGCTGAAAATATTGTAATTTTTTTCCATTTCCAAGAAAGACTATGTTAACATATTTTCAATAAAAAAAAAAAATCACCAAAATCTGTTATTTATCAAGGGGTGCCTAAACTTTTGCATAAGGCTGTCAAAATAAATTTCCATTACCATCACTACTGCCTGGATAGGTGGGTTTATTGTTGTTGCAAAAGAATCTTAGCTGCAGTGATTGAAGCCAGAGAGAGGAGAGGAGAGGACACGTACAGACACACACACACACACACACACACCTCTGCACAGGCATGTACAAGCACAAAATAAAAGATGCTTTAAAGAAAAACCATTGGCCTAGTTGTGATCACGTTACTCTAGCCATCAAAACATGAAGCGCATGCGTGCCACATGATAGTCAATGATATTTGCTACTCGTAAATCAAGAATCACTTGTTTATCAAAAAATTATAAAATATACATGTTACTTTATAGCTTGCCTCTGTAGCTAAAATCATGACATAGTGTCATGCTTCGCCATAGAAAATTATGAGTAGTCACGTGGTGCTATGTCACTTCAAAGTGAGACTGTAGGGATAATGCAAACCAGCATGCGATGAAAATATCACTTAAACACATGAAAGCCTGGCCTGGCCAACAGTGTGTGGTGGGTGACACTGTAGTATCTCCAGTAAGAGTGTCGGTACTAGTCAGTGTCCACTGCAAAGCTGTCCTTCATCCTCAACTACCGTATTACTCTACTTTACTGTTTGTGTCTTACTGATCTTTTCTTTTCTTCTGTGGTAGCAGTAGCACCATCAATTCGCCCTGCCCCTGAGCAGCCTGAATACCAATGCCCAAAGTGTCAGTACAATGCTCCAGACATGGACACTCTGCAGATTCACGTCATGGACTGTATCCAGTGAGAAGAGGAGAGGCGCCTTTTGAGAATAATGAGCATGATCTTCAGAGAGAGAAACTCTGAATGCAATGAAAGCAACTTTAGCGTAAACAATCTAAGCACAGATAAATCGATGAACAGAGTTAAAGTTTGTAAAAGAGCAGACCTGATGATTGTCTTTGCAACTGACCAAGAAAGATGACACTGTATGTAGCGGCTGCAATGGACATTTTATTTTGGGGAGCTGTCCACAGTGTACTATTTTACATAGTATGTTAGTTATCTGTTAGACAAGATGTGTACTGCCTTTCTGTGACAGTGACATGTAATGTACTGCACGCGTTTTTGATGTACAGCACAAGGCTATCTGTGACAACAGTCTTTTTTTTTTTAAATGTGCTATGTCTATCTGAATGTATGGATTCATATCTTTGTGTGTTAATATTGTCTATAATCTTGTTGAATGTAATAAATACTTTGTACAGACTATTATGGAGAAATTTAAAGATTAAAAACATAAATTGAAATTGGTTTCTAGAGCAATATACTTTATGCAGTTGAGCAAATCTGAAGTTTAATCAAAAAGATTGTAAATAAAACACTTACCTAAATATTGCAAGTACACATGTGTACACACACCTGTCTTGAAATCATAATTTTTACCCTTGTTGCTGCCATTTACCTTTTCATTATGTTAGAGAAACACCATTATGGTTGATGGTAGTGCTGGCTGCTATGACCTGAAATCCATATCATGATTGATCAAAATTTTACCTCAGAAGTGATAAATGAATAATTACTTTGCTCAGTTAGCTAAGTGTTTCAGTTCTCCTTATTGCTTCAAAGTCACAGACAGGATGAAGTGGAGTCACTTCACGCACATGGTATGTTTTCAAGGGGACAGTTCATGCATAAATGAACAACTGACAGGGCACTATTACACTGGTTAAGGGTTAGGAATATCTGTTTTGATTTGTTATATTAATTGCCCAGCCCAGAATGCTAGTATTATAAATACACTTTACCTAGTAATCGCTAATTTGGCCCCCGGTGTCCACTTTTGGAACATTCCTTGCATTTTGTACATATTTTAAAATGGAGGAGTTAAACTGGCTAACGAACTATTACAATGCACAGATTTTAATTTCTAGTTATAGTTACTTGTTATAGTTTAGCTGCAGAGGGCTCTTAAAATGCTATGGGATTTGAAAAGGGTTGTGTTTCTCAAGGTTGGGTGTCCAGTATATCTAGTGGAGCCCCTGATTAGCATGACAGACAAATAAAAGGTCTTCAGATAATGCAAAATATTTTTAAAAGTATATATAAATAGAGAAAAGGTGAAAATAGACTAAAACAATCAAGACAAAGGACAATTGTGCGTATCTTACGCCTCTCTTCCCCTCTACTGGAGTGTATGCAGATGTTTGTCAAAGACATTTTCCAATTACGAGGGTGTTAGTTGTGTATAGTCTACAGTACCGGCGGAGTCCGCCAGATGGCGCTCCCCAAACCTGCTCCACTTAATTCCCAGAAACATGACGTGTCTGTGTACGTTTCATTGGCTGCTCCTCTGGCTGCTCTTTCCTGTCTGAAGTTGCTTGATCTGGGTTTCTGCGACCAACTAAGAAGCAAAATGAGGCGAATAATTGTAGCTGTTCTGGCTCTGTGTCTGACTCTTTGTGCAGGTAAATCTTGTAATATCGTGTTACTTTGTATTTGTCATTTGTATGCTGTTTATTTAGAGGTTTAATCCAGCCAGGAGCATGACTGTTCAAGTTGCTCAGATATAGGTGTTTATGCTATAATAGCATATCTGTCTGTCTGTACTGTACTGTAAACTAATTAACGTTCAGATAGTTCAGTCTGCTTTCCCTGAACGTTTAAAAGTTTAGGCTATCCGGGAAATCCTAGTAAACGCTTGGGTACTTTATGGCTTGAATAAATCTTTCATGTGTGTAAAAAGTGTTTGTCTCCTGCCAGCTGACACTTGCACAGAGCCAGTGATCTCCACCTCATCATACACAACAGGTGATGCAGTGATCTCCTCCGAGACAGTCTTCATTGTTGAGCTGAGTCTGGCATGTGGAAATGGAGTTCAGGTAAAAAGCAAAAAAATGCTAGGTAAAAGGTAAAATACTGTTGTAACCAACTTTATAAATAACCTGGAGGCATTACTTTTGCCGGACATGGTGGAAAAATTAATTCATTCACTTGTCTTCTATAGCACTTATACTGTACAGCGTTGTGGAGGGCCTGGGTGCCAATACATCGCAGGGCACACATACACCCACTACATGCAATTTGGGAATGCCAATTAACCTCATTTCCTTTCCTTTGAACTGTGGGAGGTAACCCACAAAGCAGGGGAGAACATGCAAACTCCACGCAGACGCAGACCTCCAGGGTTGTGGGTAAAACAAACTGATACAGTTTGTTTTAATTTGGTTTGCGCATAAACAAACAGTTTGTATCTTTAGTTTACAGTATTAGTTTCCCTTATTTCATCAGATTTCCTTAAACTGTGCTGTTTGAGGCATCATTGTGAAAAATGCAAAGCCAGGAAATATTAAAGTTTGTGTCTATTCAGTGTTCACAGGGATTCTGACAGTACAGTACATTTGATTCAGGGCCACTGTCAGAATTTTTATTTGGTCAGATTCCCAGCTGAAGACTTGTCTTTGCTTACCGTCATGATGCATTAATTAAGCTTAGCCTTTCCTCTAACTGTTGAGTTTGACATTGGAATGATTTCCATGCATGTTCATGAAACTCTGCCTCCAGAATCAATTGTGGCCTGTAGAGTGCCCATAAAATGATTGACAGGAGGCACAATCAAATGCAAACAAGTGTTATTATTATTATTATTATTATTATTATTATTATTATGTACTTTATAATGTTTATTTGTAAACTTAAGGAATTAAAAAATCCTGCCATTATACCTTTTATTGCACAGTGCATCTTGTCTTCTTACATTAAGTATAATCCAGAAATTAACATTGCCTAAATAACCTGTTCTGCATCTCTTTATTGTGTCTGTTTTCCTTTGCTAGAGTGTTGCTCTTTACGCAGATGTTAATGGCAAACAGTTTCCTGTAACCAGAGGTCAGGATGTTGGAAAATATCAGGTACAAAATGCCATACTATTATGTTAACATTAAACTTATTCAAACCTGACTGTTGCCTTGCAAACCCCATCCCGTACACTCGTGTACACTTCAACTGATTGTTTTCTTTCTTGCACGCAGGTTTCCTGGAGTGTTCCCCACAAACAAGCCAGCTCAGGAACATATCAAGTAAAGTTCTTCGATGAGGAGGCTTACAGTGCCCTGCGTAAGGTATGGCAAATTAATTATATTTTCTTTTTTCTAAATGTCTAATATATGAAGCCACATTGCTAGGCTCAAAGGGGTCATTAATGGAATGTACAAGGCTGACATCATCATAAATAGAACTCATGAATGATGTATTATTTCAGGCCCAGAGAAATAATGAAGATGTAGAAGCGATTAAGCCACTGTTTTCTGTCAATGTCGAGCACAGGGTGAGTAATCACATATTTTTTGAGATACAAGAACAGTTATACTTCCATTTAATCTATGTATTTTAATTTGAACTGCATTGTTGTCATTTCAGGGTGCATGGAACGGTCCTTGGGTGTCCTCTGAGGTCTTGGCGGCGATCATCGGCATCGTCCTGTATTACTTGGCATACAGCACTAAGAGCTCAATTCAGGCATAAATATCTCAGTGGATGAAATTGTGAAAAGCAACTCAGTCGTGTAAACATAATTCATAACCAGATTTTTTTTTCTATCAGAGAGTGTTCATGTTAAAGTTTTTGTAAGCAATTTGTTCTAGCCAGGAGATTTTTGGAAGTAGTTGGGAGAAGCCTGAGTAATAACCTGTGTATCTGTGTTATTCAATGTGTACTTGATGTTCTGAGGACACATTCTGGCTTTTGGAATGTCTGCTTGTCAATGAAATTCATTGAATAAAAATAAAAACTTTTAATGGTGTCAAATTTATTTATTTATTTATTTAATTAATTTTTGCCGGCACCCGACCACAAAATGAAAAGGTAGTCCATAGTGCGCAATTTATTTTGTAAGGTAATAAAGCTTTATTTGTGTTACATTACTTCGCTCCAAATGAGGTTGTGTGGCGTCTGAAATAGATGGACCATACCATTTAAAATAATAAGAGGGTTGGGCAAGATGAAATATTACCCATTAATTTAAATTTATTTTCTTCAGTGGGTTTTTGCAGCATGATTCGGTAAAATGAAAATGTAATTTTGTAATGACTAAAGATAAAGTACTTAATTTAAAAAACCGCATCCGTTCTACCTGTCTACGGCTTGTAATGGTATTGACCGAATAAACGGCTTGACTCGATCCCAAATACTTGCTCATGCCCTGTATGAGTATCCTACATAGGGCAGAAAATAATGGTTTGTATTCACTTTGTAGTGCACTTTGTTCCTAAGTGATGGCCATTTGGTATCAAACCATGTACACAACAGCCACTATGTTGCAACCGTTTTTACTTCATCCATGTTCACTTCCTTGTAGGAAACGACATTTGTTAGTCCACGCCGTTTCGTTATTTCGCCGTCCGAATGAGCGGCGAGTAACTGGTCAGAGCTAGCCATGTCCGGGTCGCCACCGTTGGCCGATTTGACGAGATACTCGGCTTTTTATCCGGCCGGCTACCAGGCTCCAGAAAACCATGGCCTGGACCGCGGGTTTCGGCTCACGGCCTTTTCTGACATGAAAGGATGAGGGTGCAAAGTCCCGCAGGAGACACTGCTCAAACTCCTGCAGGGACTGGAGCCCGAGGCTCAGCTGGGACAGGACGGAGCGGGGACGGGAGCTGGGGACGAGGCCTCGGAGTTCGGGCAGCTCGCTCCGGTTTCCCCCGGTCCCCGGTTAGGTAGGTCAGACTGCACCACAGCGCGCGGGACCGAGAGCGCGAGGCGCTGACTAGCTCAGTGTAGTGGCCACACGCATGTAGTGAAGCTCCTCAAAATAACAGAAATAATACTAACACACGCTTATTGTAATATACTACCAGCTTATTTACAAGGGTAAACACACAGTTTAAGTCACGCAAAAATATAACTATAGTGGCTCCTGTAATTAGCTTTGTATTGTCTAAAGTCGAGACACTGGGCAGACTGCACTGATCTCAGGTCAGCGTGAGAGGTTCTGTTTACCTCACTCACCTTCTGTACCGCTGTATCCTGTATTCAGGGTCATGAGGGGCCTGGAGCCTATCCCAGGAGGCTTAGGGCACGAGGCAGGGTACACCCTGGACAGGGTGCCAATCCATCGCAG
>JAOVVA010000019.1:11311041-11342919 GCA_028565275.1 Leiocassis micropogon
GTCAAAACAAGAAGCGCATGCGTGATACATGATACTTGGTACTCGTAAACCAAGACTTGCTCGTTTTTCAAGTCAAATTTTTATTTAAAATCTTTGCTCGTCTTGCAGAACACTCGCAAACTGCTTTACTCGCAATCCGAGGTTTCACTGTATATGTGTGTGTGATGTAACTGTGCAAATGAGAATATGTAGAAAGACTGATAAGGGCTTTTGTAGATTGACTCTGTATCAGATACTGCATTTGATTTATGTTCGTTATTCTCCAAAGCTTACCCGCTGCAGCTGTTCTTAGGACTCTGTACATCCTTATGAACCAGATCACTCTTGGGATATCTGTCATTTATTTTCTAATAAAAATGATTCATTTGAAATTGTTTTTGGATTTTTTTAAACTACCCACAAGGCGAATTCTTTAGCAAGGCCGATTCTTTTTCTCCTGTAGTTTTCGCTGTACAGTACAGACATTTGGGTTTGAGTCCTAACGAGAAATATGAGATGATAGATCAAAACTCTAGCTTTAACTTCTTTATATCTATTTAGACATTTTAAACAACCTGCAAACTCTGACGGCAGACCACCCACTCTTTAAGCGAGTAACAGCACTGGAACAGAAATCCATAATATTTAATACGTGGTTGCATAGACTTTGCTCACAATAACTGCATCAATCTGGTGACCCAACAATATTCCCCTGAGATGTGTTTCCAGGCTTGTATTATAATTCCTCCAGTTGTTGTTTTGTTCTGACAGAGTTTTTCCCTTCATTCTCCTCTTTAGGACATGACTTGTTATTGACTTGGCCAATCTGAAACCTTGCACTTTTTCCCTCGGGTCATTGTCTTGCTTCATGATGAAGTTCCTGCCAGTTCCATTGGATGCATTTCTGCGTGAATTAAGCATACAGCAAAATTCGCTGTAGAAATCTGAACTTATGCTACTGCTACCATCGCCTTACTGCTGATGAGAGTTTTGCATCTTACAGTATGGCCTCGATATGTCTGCTCTCTGATTGGCTCCACGTTGTTGAACACATCTGGTTGTAAATATTAGGAAATGAAAACTGAAGTTCTGATCTCATATTCATCTTTTGTCCTCAATATATAGAAAAAAACAAGAGAACTGGACTTCCAATACTTTCA
Organism: Leiocassis micropogon; assembly: GCA_028565275.1. Lineage (NCBI taxonomy): Eukaryota > Metazoa > Chordata > Actinopteri > Siluriformes > Bagridae > Leiocassis > Leiocassis micropogon. Next base: position 11,312,181 of record JAOVVA010000019.1, read on the forward strand.
AAGTGGTATAATGGTGACAGTAACTGCATTTCCCTGTGGGTTGGCCCTGCCAGTGCTGATTGATGATGATGGTGTGTTAATGTGGCAGCTGCTGTGTTTGAGCCGACACAGTCTTGTTTGCTGTCCTGTCTCACTGGTTTCTGTAGAACGGAGCTGAAATGAATGAGAGGACAAACATGTATAGTGTCTTGTACTTATCTGAGACCAGGGCACAAGTTTAAAAAAAATCTAATGTAGCAGGATAATTGTGTTTTATTTTGTGGGACAGAAAGACAGGAGACAGGTTCCTTTTTCCTCTCATCTATTTTCCTTTCATCCTCTTTTTTTAATTGTTTTGTCTCATTCTCCATTTTTTCCCGTTCCGTACCCGACATCTGATCTTTCATTTTTCTCTTCTGCATTTCTTAGAGTAAATATGTAGATCATCTAACCTTTGTGGTCATCTTTGTTCTCTGTATGCTGCTGTGCTGTATTATCATATTTTTCTCTAGATTTATGAAAGAATAATGGTAGCCTGTGGTCTGATTATGATATCTGTTTTAAAATTTTCACATTTTTGCGTTATTATTTTATTTTAAATTCAGTTTATTACTTAAATGAAACAAGACAACTCCTGTAGGTATTCAAAACATTTATTACAATATTTAGTATGATGCAGATATCGTACATCAGGTAGGTATTTTAAATAAAATCTCTTTCTGTGGGAAAAAAAAAACAAGTTTATGATTATACTTAAAATGCTGTATGGATGTTCAAAATACAGACACGAAAGCTTCTTAAGTAGATGTTAAACTGCACAATAACTCACTCTCATATTCTCATACCGAGTAATTTATGATACAAAATATTGAAAGGCCAGCAGCTCAATATTATAGTCTTCCATTGAGTAACATAAAAATATTATTTACTACAACTACTAAGTGCAAGTGTTGTTTTTTTTATTCTTTGATCCATTGAGGTCAAAGATGCCAAATGTTCAATATAATGACAACAATTGACATGATGCTACAGTTTAAGGAAGAAAAACAGAACATAGAATATGGACACTTTGCAGAGGTAAGTTTTTGTCAGTATGATATATTAACCTATGCATATTTTCAACCCTTTATCATATTGTTAAATTAGAACATTTGTAATATCTTTTATACAAATAAGTTATTCCATAAATTCTGAACATGATAAAAATGGTCCCCTAATTCCAACCATGAAATACGTCTGTGAAAGCAGATAAAGGCTGACAGCGGAGCTTGTGGAACAAGATATCATCTCTTATCTTTATTCTGCTTTATAATAGAACTGGTGCAGAGACTTTATTATACACCGGGGGGTACCGAAGGTGAGCAGAAATTCAAAAAGTTACTGTTCATAGAAACTCATCACTGAGAAAGGTGGTTATTAGAGAGTGCTTTTTTATGTATTTTTGGAGTGTAATTTTTCTTTGTAAAATAAAACGTTTGAGCTTGAAGTACACTATATTGGTTGCACCAGTATGAGAAAGTGGGGGTTGCACCAGGCAATTTCATTAACACATGACTATATTGTGTGACAGTACCTCAGTGCTTTGGGTTCGCCTCAGCCTGTGCCACGTGACCATGCGGGTGTCTGTGCTGTGCTTGTAATTTTCTCAGCACCATGGCCCTGATGGTATGTATTTCACTTCGACCAAAAGTCTAGCAGTAGGGCTCACTTCCATACTGCTAATCAGTCCTTCTACTGGGACATACCATGATTGCATTTTTAGATTTATTTATTCATTTATTTATTGTACAATTACAACTAGGCTGGTTTTCTCAACTATTTGCTTCTTTCGTGGATGAACACCAAAAGCGATCATCACCTGATAACCATCAAGATAACACCAAATGGCTAGCCTATAAATGTCCCCTGCTTGTCCTGCATGTCCTCTCACCGTAGACTCCTCAGATTTATGCACAGAGCTTCATCATGCCCTAATATACACGAGCTCATCAGTGTCTGTACCCGAGTTATCAATCTCCATAAGTGCACTGCCACCGCAGCCAATATGCATTCCTTTTCTTTTGAGTCTCAGCTTCAATGCGCTTTTTGAGGTTGAGAAATTATTGTAAAGCCCTGTAACTTGTTCAGGTGACTATACTTTAAAAATGAGCTACAAATCCAATCAGCTATGTTAAGTGGAAGACCTGACTTAGGTTCTCTCTTAGTTTCTCTACGACAGCTTTAATATCGGGCAGCCGGGCATTCACTGCTGCTGAGCCACATTCCAGCATTTCGCTCGAATCATCAGAGCATTCTGATGGCATCCTGTCAGCACTCACTGATGGGGTCGGCTCATTATTTATGCTTAGTGAATGAGAATCAGTCACAGGAGTCTGTCTCCATACAGTGCGTAAGGCAGCAATAAAAAAAAACGCTGCTCTTTATTGGGCTGCTGCATTGAAGCGCTCGCATTTGTCTCATGCCTGCTGTAAACTCCTGTTCATTCCGACGCTGTAAGGGCTCTCACTCTTCCTGTTTGAAGGGGGCTGAGCTTTCTGCCTATTCCTGTTTCTTTTCGATTCCTAGGGGAGACATATCTGCTGGTCATTTCACTCCCTGCTACAAACATGCAGTGTCAAAGGAAAGATAAACAATAGTCAGCAGTATTTAAATAGCATTTGCATCCTCTTCCTCGTTTACTCGAATAAGACTAGAATAGGAAAGAGGATAAGAGTGACTTGGAGGTCACAGGCACGGTCGCAAGATGACAACTTTGATATCGAAACCCAGCAAAGACACAAATAAATGTATACTCCATTAGTTATGAAATACATTTCACTGGCAGTCCAGAATGAATGGACTTAAAACAATGTTTGCCTCTTTAGTTAACGTTGACATCTTTAGGATATTTCTTTACTGTTTGGAGACTATGACTTTTCCCAGCACCTTCCAACATTTCTTGCAAATTAATACTGCCATAATTTAAATTTGGTAACATAATCCTGTTCGGCAATGTCCGAGGCGCCTGCTCAGCCACTGTTTGGTTCTTAACAGTGGCATCTGCCCTTTGGCTGGTCCTCTCCCAGTCTAGAGTAGTTTTCCTGTTCAGCCATCTGGCAATGTCTCACATTCTCACAGCTTATTCTTGACCTATCGCCCAGCACACACATACACACACCCATACATCCATAAACAAAAGTCTGCTCCACTGCCGAACCTATACCATTCCTGCTTTGCTTGCTGCCCACTGGGCACTGTCCTTTCAAGTACATCCACAGGGCCGCTGTGAGAACTGGAAATAGTCATGGATTTGAATCTGGTGGGTTCATCCCTGTCTGCTCGTGTGCATGTTAGTAGATACTGTCCTTGGTGGTGGTTGATGTGTGTGTGGCGATGGAGTCGTCAGGCAGTGAGCCACGGCGTGGTGTGGGCACGTGGCAGCGCAGCAGAGTGAGCAGCTCGCGTGACACACTGCTGGAAAAAGCCGTGTAGATCCAGGGATTTGTGCATGAGTTCAAGCTGGCCAGCAGCATCAGGATGGTGAATGCTACTCCTGGAAAACACAAATACGTATTATAGGAAGAGGACAAGAAGTACTTTCTGATTAATAATTTCATATAGGGTCAAAGTATTTAAATACATGTGGTGTGTGAAAGCTTAGATCTACAGTAAGACTAGGATTTTTAAAGATTTATCAAAATCTAGGTTGATCTTGTACCATACATGTTCGCCACTCATTCTTAACTAGGTTTGGTGTGGATGTTTTTTCAGCCTTGGCATATTTTTAGGTCCTCGCTCACTCTCCCATGCCAGCCAGATATAGAGTGTCTCAGGCAAAGACCTCAATAAAACTGCCTTCAGATCTGGGCTACAAATCATGTCTAATCCTGCAACACTGTGCTTATGCAAGCATAATATTGAACCTTTTTCGTTGGTAATCTGATTCTGGTAAGTAAAAGAAGACAATTGGCTATCTATTTTTGAAAGCACACCTCAAAATTTGTTCCAGCTTACCAGGAAAGCTGGTTACTGCTAAAGATTACGCAACCTGAGGCATTTACACAACGCGGTAATCAAAGGAAAGTCATTCTTTTTCTTTTCTACTTGGCTGTATGTGATCATTTAAACAAACATTTCAGAAGACAACAATAAGCATATGGTATCAAATTGAATTTAGGGTTGGTGACTGTCTTCAGAAATCTTTAAAGGTATGCACCATCTTTAGATAGATTTTTTTTTAATTCAAAATATATGTCATAAAATAACCAGCGGAAATTCCTTTACCTACATAGCGATAATTAAATTAGCAAAGCGCTGAGGATTAGCCCACTATTCTCAGTGTCGTGAATCCAATTACTGAAGACGAGAATGGGAAAGAGGAGACGCGCAGCCTCCTGGGGACCTTTTAGAGACTAGCTGGTCATGTCCCATGTCACACTATTAGTACTCGGAAAGTAAATGAGGAAATGGGAAAATTCCTGTATAAAAGGAAGCAGAGCAGTAGCTTTATCGAGACTCTGTGCAAGTTAGTCTTGGATCGTGCATTATTGTGTTCCTGGTTTCCCATGCTCTCTGCTAGGTAATCTTTCGTCATTTGAGATTTTTCGTCCATGCTCTTTAGTTAGACCAGAGCACTAATTCACATACATTTTAAGAAGAATTCTGCATATAGGTATTAAACAGCACACATCAGGCCAGCTGACAGAAAAGTTCGTCCCTGAGTAATCTGGAATAATAGATCATTAGAGCAACATGAGAGCATGGGCATACGGTACTAGTCGTACTACCAACTCAGAGGCCATCTCTTTAGTGAAGCAATAGTTACTTGGCAACCAGCTGGGAAAATTGCAAGAAGCCCATTTTAATTTAGGCATGGAAATGCTGAACAGGGCCAGTGAGATTACAGAGCACCTAGGTGGGAGGACATCTGTACAGTACATGTGTGCACACAGTCAACTAACAAATACTGCAGCCTTCATGAATTTATACACCGGGAGTATTCTAAAGTGTTTTAATTGAGCAGAATAAAAGAACACTGTTACATGTTTTACCTAAAAATGTCCTTCAAATTTTCAATATAATCCGCTCTTACATTAATGCACTTATCCCAGTGTTTCATTAGTGCTTGAATACCATCAAGGTAGAACTTTTCTAAGAACACCTGAGCCATGATCGGACTGCCTGCCTCAGGTCTGAAATGCTGGCCTCCTCGGAACTCCCCCAAAACATGTGGTACTGGCTTGGAGCGAGGTCAGGACTGGGCGGGAAATGTGGCTATGAATGATTGTGTGTACAGTTCCCACAAACAGATGTGTCTCTTCCATAAGCTGGCGACAAGTTATCTGTCAGTTTTCAATGATAAGGCTTTGCACTCACTGAAGGTTCATGGGATTGACTACAGTGGTCTCCGAGTCACCTTGGCTGCGATCGCCATTAACGGCTGTAATGCTTTTTTTAAAAACATTTGCAGAGTCTCATCTCATATACAGACACAATTAAAAAAAAAAAAAATTCCTTTTTGATGAACAGCAAAGAGGCTTAATATGTGTCAGTTATTCCTCAAGAAAACAAGGCCTAACTGAGATTTTGGAAACTAAAGAATATTTTTTAAATAATAATAATAATAATAATAATAATACTGTAATAATAAAAGGATAAAATATATCTTAAGTTAAAAAAAGAATTAACACAGATTCTGAGAGAATAAAAAAAAAAACATAACATTTCCATGTTAAGATACTAAAGATATGGCAATACTAAAGATATGGTGCCAATCTGATTACCGGTAATTTGGTTTTGGTGAAAACCATCAAAAAAATTGTGGACTAGGTATTGGAGAAAACACACCCGGTAACATGGTAGCAAACCCATAGGCCCAGTAACAAATGGCAAAGACGTATTTCATAATCAGGCTTGACTTTTTTATTTTAATTTTCTTATATTTATAATTCACAGTATGTTATATTCATCGGTCCAACTGATTGCTGCAAGAGTGAGGTTAACCCTGAAGTGTTTCAGTTAAGAAAAAAATATGAAGCTTAAAATATACAGTAATATTGGATATGCATTTTGCCTGATTCTCAAGATTCCAGTATTGATATCGGAGAAGAAAACATGTTATTGTACCATCTGTAATAGCTTTAAATAATATACACTTACTGTTCACCTGAAAAATAATGTAGGTAGTTAATCAACCAATCATGTATCAGCAGCACAATCAATGAAATCATACAGATAGTTTTAATGGTCACATTAAACATCAGAATGGGGGAAAAGTATGCTCTCCAGACTTTGATCATGGCATTGATATTGGTGCCAGATGGACTGTTTTATGTATTTCAGAAACTGCTGATCTCCCTAGAAATTTTCTCACATTTTTCAAGAGTCTTTAGAGGTTACCCAGAATGGAGTGGAAAAACAAAAAACACAGAGTAACTCTGAGCAACACGTTTTGTGGATGGAAGTGCCTTGCTGATAATAGAGGTCAGAGGAAAATGACCAGATTGGTTTGAGTTGCCATGAATGCATGAATATATTTATATGAAAAGTATACTGTAGTTCCTCATACAATCACTCACTTCAACCATAGTGAGCACAAAAGCATCTCATGAGGAATTTGCACAAAACATTGAAAGATGAGGTGGAAGTGTTACAACAACAAAAAATAACCATCAGGTTCCTCTCCACGTAGCCAAGAACAGACATGATGGCTATCATGGGAAGCGGATCACCCAAACTAGACATCTGAAAATCACCTGGTCTATATCCAATGTTCATCTGTCCAACCAGTGCCTATGATACAGTAGCCTCAGCATTTGATTCAGCCCATCAGGCACCAACAATAATACCACAATTAAACAAAGGTAGAAGGTAACTAAGTATATTTACTGTTCGATCTATCTGTACTTGAAATAGTTTTGTCAGAACATACTTCTTACATTTGTTCCACGACATCCTAATACAAATACATTACTGAACAAAATCTTAAGACCAGGGAAAATATTACAAGTATTCACACTTCGCACTGGTGGATGGCAACCAGGTTGTAAGTACTTCTTCAAAATGCCAAAAGAAGAAACAAGAGCAAAAAAATAGTGAGTAGGCAATTTTTTGAGAACTGCTTTTAAATTCGAACAGGCTGGCCATCAGCTGACCAAAAGTTTAAGACCATAACCTTTAAAAGTAAAAATCTCTACAAGAATATGGCTCTAATGTCCTTCAGACAGTCACACTGTCATGATCTCCTGATGCATTTTGCAAAAGCAAAAAGGCTTTCTTTTTTTTTGAACGTGGCAGGATTGCTGAGCTGCACAATCAAGGGCTCTTGCAACGCGCCGTTGCTCCAGATTTTGGACGCAGTAAGACATTTTTAATTTCTTAAAAGATCCTGAAAGTCATGGGACAAATCAAGTAGTAGATCCAAAAAAAATGTCACCTGCACTGAGCCGGAGGATCTGAGAGGCTGTCCATGAAGACACAGGCCGATCCTCGACGCAAATTAAGGCCCTTACTGATGCTGACTGCAGCCCAATAACCATAAGACGGCATCTGCGAGAGAAGAGCTCAAAGAACAAAAAAGCCATGTCTATTCCCATACCACAAACTTGCCCATTTGGAACTTGCAAGGGAGCACCAAACATGGCACCAAAGAGGGAAGAAAGTTTTATTCTCGGACGAGAAAAATCTGGATGGCTTCCTGATGGCTTCCAACGATACTGGCATGACAAGGAGATCCCACTGGAGATGTTTTCTAAGCGGCACAGTGGAGGAGGGTCCATCATGATCTGGGGTGCTTTTTCCTTCAATGGGAAAAATGGAACTTTAGGCTGTACAGGGGCATCAAATGGCAGCTGGCTATGAGGACATGTTGCAGCAGGCATCCTTCTTGACTGAGGGCCCTCGTCTGTGTGGTAATGACTGGATCTTTCAACAGGACAATGCTGTAGTTCACATCGCCCGACTGACGAAGGACTTCTTCCAGGACAATAACGTTGCACTTCTGGACCATCCTGCGCGTTCACCTGATCTAAATCCCCTTAAGAATGTTTGGGGATGTATGACAAGGGACGTTTACAGAAACAGACGTCAGTTCCAGACTGTGGATGCCCTTCGTGAAGACATCTTCACTTATGGAGCAATGTTCCCACCAGCCTCCTGGAAACAGTTGCATCGAGCATGCCGAAACGAGGGTTTGAAGTTATCAACAAAGACGTTGACGATATTCACTGCTGAGTCCTTTTTTGTTGTGGGTATTTTTGGGCTATGGTCTTAAACCTGTGATCAGCTGATGAACAGCTTGTTTGAGTTTAAATGCAGTTTTCAATAAATTGCCAACCTCTGTTTTTTGTCTCTTGTTCCTTTTTTTCTTTTTTGACATTTTGAAGCAGTTCTGATCCATCAACCCGGTTATGATCCACAATAGTGCGAAGTGTGAATACTTGTAATACTTTCCCTGGTCTTAAAATTTCGTTCAGGAGTTTATCTGTACTTTCTACTTCACTACATTTGTGCATGGTTATATTACCTAACCAGAGTAGTGTGAAGTAATTGAAGGGCTAATAATGCATAACTGCTTGTTTTGCCTTTCCTCTGGGAAATGCTTCATCATGTAGCACAATCCTGGAGGGCCAGTGTCCAGCACAGTTTGTAATTCCACACCTAAACCCTCCCACTGAACTTAGTACAGATTAGTAACAGATTAGTTGAATCAGCTGTGTTAGACCAGAAGGAACAGCAAACTGTTGGACAGTGGTCTCTCTTGACAGGAGTTGAAGATCCCTGATGTAGCATGTGTGCGATATCAGAAATGCAGACAGTTGTAGATAGCAACGAAACGGCACGTCCACAGTCGGGAAGCACACACACACACACACACACACACACACACACACACAGAGAGAGAGAGAGAGACTTCTTTTTTGCAATTACTTAAAGGCTACTTTAAGCTAATAGAAGCTTAATTAAATTTGAAGATAAGTACTTCTGTATTTTTACTCAATTAGAATTATAAATGGAGGACTTCTATTTTTACTTAAGGAATATTTTACCTAGGGGTTCGTTACTTTCCTCAAGTAAAGGATTTGTGTACCTTGCCCACCTCGGCAATTAAAGTCACAGGGATCAACATGTTTCTTCATTCTGATGTCTGGTGTGAATTGTAACTGAAACTTTTGCCCTGCACCTGCATGATTTATGCATTGTGCTGCTAACAAATGATTGGCTCACTGCATAACTAAATACATGTACAGATGTTCTTAGCCTTAGTAAAATCTGTACATTTATTTAGTTACCCAATGAGCCAACCCTTATAACTGACAGCCACAAGCAAATAGGTCACATAACACATTATTGAATCATTACACCACACACAACTTAACGATAGATAATCTACATTTGAAGGTTGTGTGTACTGTACTATTATTGACCAGTTTTTTATATTGATGCGATCAGTTTTTAGAGATCTATCATAAAAAAAAAACCAACATCCTGATATATGTAAAGGAAACCAGCTTTACAAACATCACCCATTTTTATACCAAGCACAAAATATTTAGTTTTGTTTAATATTTGCTGGAGCAATATATTTGATTCTGTGTAATAACTGTAATATTACTATACTGTAATATTAATAGTATTGCCAAAACACAGAAGTGATATATGTGTAGAGTGTATTTCCGTTGATTTGTAATTGCAAAAACAAAAAGATTTATGCAAGATCCCCTAAGGAGTGTTTATATCACAAACAGAAAGAGAGCTTTAACTTAAGCTTTAACCTTTTTTGTGAACATCTCCTAGTGTGCACTGAAATTAGTGAAATGTGAAGTCTGTTTTAAGAGCACTTGACACGGATGAAAACAAACACCGGGAACGCAACCAAGCTATTTATTACAGGCCATGGCCTGTAACATGAGGCCATGGCCTGTAATAACATGAGGCCACATAACATGTAACATGAGGCCACATGAGTAAAGTGCTGAAGAAAGCAGTTGACGCAAGGAACAAACACACCTCTGCTGTTGTCCGTAACTGGGAGAGTGCAGGTGTTATCAAGTGACCATGTAATGCGTTTGATTCACAGAAACAAGATCTTCTTTCTAACCTTGGTCTGGAGGGTTTGGATCCCAGGCTGCCCACAACTGGACGATGAAAAAAGGAGACCAGCAGATAGTGTAGACCAACACTATGACCAAAGTCATCCTCACAGTCTTTGACATGGCTTTAGAAATGCCAGGAGGAGGCGACAGGGGAAGATCGGGTAACACATCTGGCCAGAGTTCAGAAGTTCCTGAAAGTTGGCCAACCACTGAGGATGACCCTCTAGACTGAGCACTACTGGCTGTCACAGCATGTGCATTAGAAGTATCAGGAGTGAATTTATCTAAGGGAGGACTGGTTGATGTGGAGATTTCTGCGGATGCGAGAGGAACAGAGCAGGGATCACAGGAATCACAGGGGTTATAAGTGGAGTTTCCGAATGGCTCAGAGCTTGATAGGCCATCATATGAATTCTGAAGGTCCGTAAGGGCAGAGTTACTGCAGCAACGTCCATGGATGTCAGTCTGGTGATTGTGGGTGCCTTGTGAGTCTCTGTCTCTCTCAGAAATCCCATGATGACCTTCCTTCTGAGGAAAATGGAAGACCACAGAGTTCCTCTTAAACTCCGCTGTCACCATTCTCTCCGACTTCAGGTAGATATTGTCATGGATCTCTCTGAATATACGCACCTGAGATGGAGGGATGAAACAGTTATTCCATGACTGAAATTTAGGATTATAATGTAATACCGCCATAATGACCGGGATAACTCTTTGTTGTATTTACTTTAAGTGGAAATTATGGAAGTAATACATTTTTTTTGTTCACCCAGTGCCCATTTCATTATTTCACTGTGCTATACAATCTGCTGTAATAGTTGCTATAATAACATCAATAATTTTGATCTTGAGAGTCTTATAATGTAACGAGATCCAGAACGAATCTCTGTGGGAATGCTTTTGTATCTAATTAGTTCAAATGATTTAAAAACAGCATTACCATAGAGCGATGGAAACAGCTCCTGCTACAAAATGTAACTGCTGACACAGATAATGTAGACTGATCTGATAAGGGTTATCAGGCACATTACTGTGGCTTGGCAAATAGTTGATTTTAACTTGATGCTATCAATACATGCTGTAGATTTACACACAAGCCATGGGAGGAAAGTCCTACATTACGCCAGTCAATCTGGGGGATACAGACATGGGGACTAGCTACAGATAATGCACAGTGAAGATAAAAATAGAAAATATGTTGTTAGCCACTAGACCCCAGGAAAAGAGTGTTATGCTGCCAAAGAAGGGCAAAAGGCAAACAAAAAAAGACACTTTAAAATTAAAAAGAAGATTACTGTACCTGACAGACTGTAATGATGATTGCTGGCAGAATGAAGACGACTATAGTCATCCAGGTCACATAGGTTTTGAGGCCCCATGGCTCAATAAAGTGGCCCCAGCACTCAAACTCCCCAGGGGACACTTCAGTCCGGGAGAAGATGAAGACCTATGAAAAAAGAGTTGTGGAATGCACAATATCTCAAATTATGTCACATACCAGATATAAAATAAGTTATTATCACTCATTTAGAGCAAAATATAAACCTTTATCACCCATCATTTACACTGCCTTGCCAAAAAAAGTCACCATTTCTGAAAAGCCTATATCCTGCAAAGGGACCAACTGTGGAATTTGGTTGAGACCTGTCCAACATATTAATAATAACATGGAAGGAGAGTGCAACTTCGCATAAGAAATGTGTTTGGAAAAAATAAGGAATCACAGGATTGAAACTATACACCTGTGTGTCCATAAGATAACCACTTGTTAGTCTGGCTAATCTGAAAATTTGCTAGGGAATATAACGATTGGACTTTAGAGTGGTGGAAAAAGGTCATGTGGTCTGATGCGTTCAGACGGACCCTATTCCAGAGTGATGAGCAGTAGTGGGGGACGTTACTTTTTAGAGTAACTTATTACATTACAAAATTACTGTCTTTAAAAAGTAATCAGTTTCACTTTCTGATAAAAGTAACTAGTTAGAGTACTTTTCCTTTGCAGAAAATGAAAACTCCTTTGTGATTCCGAATGCATGTTGTTTTAGTCAAGACCTTTATAATTATTCTACCATCATCACTCAGCGAAGTTTGGCCCATAATCTGTTAACTACTAATATCTATATATACCTATTTCACCTACGCGGGGGTGGGGCGTGTAGGACGACTTTCACACACACACACACACACACACACACACACACACACAATAACGGATTGGGAATGCCCGCTGTCTGGCTCACGGATTACATAAATTGTCTAAATAACGGATTACATTTTTAAAAAAAAATAACTGAGTACTTAAATGGCGGACCTAACACGTTAGAGTTCCTGTTTCATCAAAAAAGTAATCCAAATACTCTCACACGTTACTTTGTAACGCGTTACACCCAACACTTGTTTCCACTGTTGGGTCCTTGATGTATAATGAAATAAAATTGTAAGTCGCTCTGGGTACAGGTGTCTGCTAAATGCCCAAATCTATCTACTGATAGACCAGTCATACAGTACATAGTGTTTAGTGCAAAAAGCTTCTGGAAGCTGGTCAGGTCTAGGCTCAGCAACATTATGTGGTAATTAAATTATGTATAAAATAAGTCAGCTGACGACCCGGATGTACTGAATGACCAGGTTATCACATCAGTGTTTTTTTCAGAATGTTTTATTCTGGTGGCATGGCATATTCCACTCAAAAGTGTGAAAAAATGCTCCTGGAAGCAGGAATTATTTTCACATATGACCTGGCCATTACAGTGCATGCTGTAATCAAAGCTAAAGTTTAAAGGATATATTAAAATGTGTGACTTTGTTCATTTTCACATATGACCTGGCCAGACAGTGTATAATAACCCCCATGACGGCAAATAGTATATTCCAGATATAACTTGCCGGCAGTATTTCAACCAAGGACGGACTTCAAAGACAAATATGCTCATCATATCCTGTCCTTCACACCTGTGGTAAACTGAGAACAAGGGCCAGACCCCAGGCCACCATGATGGGCGTGTTCCAGCACGAAGTTTTGCCTCCACGGTACGCTTGAAGAGGGCAGCAAATGGCATAATGGCGGTCCACCGTCATGGCGACAATCATGTATGAGGAAGCAAACATGCCCACAATCTGCAAGTACTTGATAAAGCGGCACAGAGCATCGGGGCCCTGGAAGCGCTCTGTGATATCCCACAGCAGCTGTGGCAGCACCTGTGGGAGTAACAGAGATGGAACCAAGTAGATGAATGGCACACTCTGAAGCTCACTGCCAATTTATTGTTCAAGGCTTCCAACTGTGACTCTGAGAAACAATCGCAAGATCTCCAATATGTTCAGGATAGTGGCAATTACTTCCTGTATAGTGCATAGGTTCTCCAAACTTGCAGGAACATTGTTCCTGAGTAACCTTTCTGCGTTATTCTAAAATATACTGACATTTCAAGGATTGATCAAAAATGGTGGCTGCAATGTTTTTTTTTTATTTGTTAATTTTACTAATTCATTTTTTTATTGGTTGAAAAAAACATTTCTATCCTTATCAAACCTTTAATTTCTAAAATTGACATTTCATCACTTGATATGTCGCTATATATATATATATATATATATATATATATATATATATGTGTGTGTGTTATATATAGTGTATATACTGTTGCTGTGATAAAAAAATTTATATGGGACAGAATGAAGAATGAATACATAATGTATATATGTATATGTATATATACATTCATTTTCTCCTGTATCAATTGTTGTAAAAGGTGGTCATTAGAAATACTGTAGCCTCAAAGTGAATCTTTATGACTTATTGCTTTATGTTACTGCATGTTACTGTTGATTGGCATGATTGATGACATGAGTGTTCCTATTAAAGTGACCAGTAAGTGAATATTTACTTGGGAAGTGACAAAATCAACATTATTGAAACACAAAAAAACATTTTGCATCATCAGAGTCTTAATATGAATTGCAATAAATTTAATAGAATGTAATAAATGAATACAGTTTCCTTGAAGAAAACAACTGATTCCAGTTCAGGGTGATTCAGCCAGGACGCATTTAAATAAATTAGTTTGGGTCATTAGTACGGTTAAATTATTTTAGTTTTTACAATCATAGTCCTGTATCTCACAGCACACAAAAAATCTCCCGTCACACTGCGACGGTTCCCACGGCATCCTAAAAATATCGAGGAACGCATTGGGAATGGGGTCAAAAGAAAAAAATGTGCGTTTATCAAGTTCATACTACTTCCTAGCCACGACCCTGTCAGGTTCTCAATGTGTCTATCATGTTGTCACTAATTTCCTATCACACACACGATCAAGCGCTCACCAGGTCCATTAGGAGCAATGTAACAATGTAATTACTATAGACACAATGATAACCTGCTGCATGAGTGCAATAAATGTGGTAAGCACTAGAAGAACATAATATGAACTTAATGTGTTCTTCTGCAAATTAACATGAACCTACCTTGGTCAAAGCAAAGTTTTTTTTTTTTGCGCCCAATTTTTCCCGTCTTCGCCATGCTTGTAGTGAGTCAATGAAGTCCATAAGAGATGTTAGTTATGCTGTTAACTGGGCAAGGCTATTGTTACTATGTCCTTACATCCTTACTTATGTTCTTACCAGATTCTACAGTACGGCCTTCCTGCCAAATTGTTCTAAAAAGTTCTTGCATTTTACATTCACACAATTTTTGCGGACGTAGTGGGAACGTGGCTCAGTGTGACGGCAGGTAAAACTGCAGAGGTCTAAAAAAATATTCCGCTGAACTGTTAGCTGAGAAGAAGCCCAAACTTACTTAACTGAAAGGATAAAACAGAAACAAAAACCAACAGATGCTTAGACTGATTTATAATTATTCTTCTCTAAATGTACCCCCCCCCCTTCTTTATTTGCACTATCCATTATTCTTCATTTACAAAGAAGTACCTGGAAGAAGGCCACAACAAGGTCAGCCAAGCACAGGTTGATCATGAACAGGTGCATGGGTGCATGGTGCTTTCTTCTGCGCAGTAGCACCCACAGGACAAAGCTGTTGCCCAGGGTGGTAAGTGCCAGCACCAGGCTCAGCACCCCGATCTCAGCCTGGGCCAAAGCTGGGTCCCGTACCCTGGCTGCACCCGGGTGCGGGGTGGGGCTCCATGTCACCCCGGTGCTGTTCTGGGAGGGCAACAACCACAGGAAGGTCTCAGTGCTGCTGAAGCTACTGCTCAGGTTAAACAGAGACTGATTGGCCCGCGCTGAATCCCCTTCCCAAGAGGCTGCTGTCATGCCTGTGGCCTAGAAACAAACATCAAGAAGGTTAGGGGGAAAAAGAACGGGGTGCGTACCTGCACCAATTAAGACAAACTGTTTGCAAAAAACAAGCTTAAATCTTCCACAGCAAAGCCTAAGTCCAGTGAGATTTCAATTGTCAGATTGCTATTCTCTTGAATCGGTCCTCATTTGGCAGGGTACATACAGAGGCAACAATGAAGAAAAACAGATTGCATATATCAAATGAGCTCATTAAAAAATACATCTCCATCATGCTCAGCAGATTAACTGTGCAGCCTCAGCTATTGTTTTAGCACTGTTACACAGAAAGTGCTTAAGGCTCTTTTTAAATCCAATCCAGTCTTTCAACCAAAACATGAATGCAATTAAATCTCCATCATGTCCTGTGGATCGGTTCTGAGGCATTTTTCCCCTCACACGTCAAAGTCAACATGAGAGATGGAGGGAATGATTAAAATCGACTTGCTAAAAATGCTAAAGTGGCGTTCAAAAACTGCAAACTTTGTTTTTTTCTCTTGTGACTTCTGAACCTTTCTTGTCTACATTGTCTTCCTTATTTTGGAGTAAATTTCTGTTACGGGTAAGCAACCTTTTAATGCTTAATCATTAATGATTAGTCCGTGGATACAAATAGGAATATAAACCCTGCTGCTATGCCCTTTCCTAATTAAACATTCTGTTTTACTTGTTACCGTTTAAACAAACCCTGCTGTCAGATTGCTAATAAGACTAGGTATAAATGGATATAAATCTTACCATCTAAGATAGTTTAACTACCATATAAAAACATGGATACCAATTCAATGCATTTGAAGTTCTCTATACGTACATTAACGAATAAGCCACCAATAATAAATCTGGCCAGTCAGTCCTGCTAATTGATATTTATAGACCCCCAGGGCCAAACTCTTGAGAATCCAGAAGACATCAGCATTTATATCCATTCTGGACAAGGAGTAAATCAGTGTGTAGCAGGACCCACTCGTAAAGGTGTTCATAATCTAGATTTAATACTAACCTACGAATTAAATACAGGAAATATAGAGACATTTCCACAGTCCAAAACTATCTCAGATCATTATCTCATCTCATTTAAAATGTGTCTTAGTAAAAACTTATGTATTCAGGCGCACTACCACACTCACATCAACCACTGCACTGAGCTTTAGCAGTAATTTCCCGGAGTTATCAACTATAATTGGAACACCGTCTGACCCCACAGAACTTGATCAGATAACTGAATGTTTCGAGTCAGTGTTACACTGTATTTTAGATAATGTCGCTCAAGTATGACCAACACAGACACATGAATTTTTCAGGTAACATCATAAAAAAACAAAATATCAAGCAAAAATTTCACTAGATTAAATCTGACCTTGAACACTGTCAACTGTCCAAGTACTGTATCTTGTAGGCCAATACTGTATGAAATCTCGCCTTTGTATCCAAGTTCCTAGAAAAGGTTGTACAGTAGCACAGCAGCTATGCTAATATCTACAAAGAAACTGAGACACTGAGGTGAAGAGACAGGGCTGGTTAAAGTGGTAAATCACCTGTCTCCTTGCTTGTGTTGCTTGACCTCAGTGCAGCTTTCAACACCACTGATCATACTGTTCTCCTACATAGATTAGAAAATGTAGGAATTAGGTGAAGGGCACTCTCCTGGATCTGGTCTTATTTGACTGATCATTGTCAGTTTGTAGATGTAATTGGTGACTATTCTTTATCTAATAAAGTGTTCCACAGAGTCCTGTTTTAGGCCCACTGCTATTTCCTCTCTATAAACATAACTTTTAAAGCCAGGTGAAAGACACCAGCTTAATAGTTGAAAAGTTGAGAAATGTGTGAAGGACATTCGACACTGGATGCTTTTCAACTTTGTTTTAAAGACAGAAGTACTGGTACTAGGACCACATGCAACTAGAAGTAATCTAACTGATCACATAACAGTAAATCTGGATGAACTTTCTGTTTCATCTTGTGCAGCAGTAAAAGACCTGGGTGTGATTATTGATTCCAGTCTTACATTTAAAGCCCATATTGATAATATTACTACAATATCCTTTTTTGATCTCATGAATATTGACAAGATACTAAATATAATGTCACTATGTGATGCAGAACAACTTGCTGTCATTACCTCTAGGTTGCACTACTGTAACAGCTGTACTGAGTCCTTACTATAACCAAAAGATATACTGTATGCACATCTTCCCTATCTTATCCACACTGCATTGGCTTCCGGTGAAATTTTGCATTGATTTTAAAATGCTACTACAGTACTATGCTACTCAATAACCACGAAAATTGTCTGATGTGGGCAGTTTTTCTGTGATGGCCTGTGACTAAAGTCACTAAACTGTATAGGACTGAAGATCCCACAAACATTTTTGTACCTGAGTCTTATAGCACACAGAAAAACCAGTCACTGATTGATATCACTTGATATTCCCTGTTGAGTTTCCTCTCAAGATTGCTTCCTATTTTCATCTCAGGGAGTTTTTTGTCAGTGTTGCCACTGTCTTGCTCATCAGGGACATACTTTACTTTAAACGTATTTCCCTAGATCTTTATAAATTATTTCTATATTTTTAAAATTCTGTAAAGATGCTTCATGATAATTACCAGTTTTAAAAACCATATATAAATTAAATTTAAATGTATTTAATTTGAAAAATATTCATTAACACAATGTCTGCAGCCTTGTAGTTTATTTTTGGCCTTCCTTCCTTTTAGCAAATTTACATACATGCATTTGACTGGATAAGCTGATGCTTAAAAAGCTTTTTTTTTTTTTTTTCATATGTTTAACGGCTTTGCATCAGTACTATTTCAAGTTTGGTACCTGACCCATGGTTCACTACTGGATGACACTTGGTGAAGAGTAACAAAAAAACAATGCCTTTAAAATAATCTTTCTTAAGTGTTCTGTAAAGCTATTAAGTAAGCTCTCAAGAGATATTGATGAGAACAAGCAATGATGTAGGATCAACTGCAGTGGATTAAGTGAGAAATTTAAAGAAACAATCAATAAGTGCTGACAAACACTGCAGCTGTTCAGAATTTACTAACCAAGCATACGGTAAATGCATGTGTGTATCAGCGTAGTGTGTGGTCTTATTATTGTTAATGTTATTCCTCTTCCAGTGCTAAAACGTGGCTTGCTGACTGCAGATTCACAGTATGGCCACTAAGAAATCTGTAGCAATTTCACAACACAGATAAGGCAAATGTACATCACTGCATACACAGCGCCATGGTCCAAAAGCACACGTTGTGTTTGTATTCATCAGTCTTTATTTATTCCTGTTTATGAGTCTTTATTTTTGTTTTGTCAGGATGTGCACTACGCCCTTGTATGTTTGTGCTGTAGGTTTGAAATTGTGGAAGCACAAATAAATTTGTGTCAGAACAATTTGAATTGTCATTTGCTAAATGCAATTGGCACCTTTAAATAAACACCTATGAATGGCCTCTATCATGGTGGGTAGTTTAGGCAATATTCACATCAAATATTAGATAAATCTCACTGACTCTGACCGTGGTATATTTGTTTATGTCAGACGGGACAATGTGAGTATTATAAAAATGTACAAATTTTCACCTATTCATAAAATATACGCAGAATGGTGCAAAGAACAACAACAAAAAAAAGATCCGGTGAGTGATGTTTGCAACCCTTTTTTTCAGTTGTAATCTTTGATTATTGTTCTTTATTAACAGATGTTTGACATGTCTGAAGCTCCTGGCACACTCAAAAAAAGATTTTGGCCTCACATAGCTTTTACATATAATTTTGTCTACAATAAATTTGAAGTTTGTTAATATACTTAAGTCTCTGTAATGAGTCTAATTTAAACATTCCACATTTTACCATTTACAATCAGTTAGTGCATGACTTGCTAGACGACTAAACGGGGACACAAGTGTTCTTATTAAAGTGGCCAGTAAGTATACACTCAACCTTGATCTTGATTGTGTATTAAGCGAGTGACGTGAGTGCTTGTTCTTTTTTCTTTTACAAAACATTATAAATAAGTTGCGTAATCCATTCATATTAAATGCATTTAAATTAACTGAAAACATGAAAATGTAACTGATACACAACCCCAATCTTTCCATACAGCACTCTCAAGCAGACATCATACGCTCCTTTATGCCCGCACGCACATTCCCACCATGCCACTAGCCAAAGGCTTCCCGGAAAACAGATGCCTCTATTCGATCAATTTCCTGAATGCAAGCTCCGCAGGTGCTAAGACTGAGTCCACTGGGAATCTCAAGAGGTGTCTGCAGGAACTAGCTCCATGTAGTGTGCTAGAAATTTAAGCAGCCTTTAACTGAGTTCCAAAATAAAAAAAAAATCGTTAACATGTCTGTTTTTTTCTTCCTATATCTGTCCCATTAAAAACTACCTTACCATTTCATATTAGAGCCGCTTTCTCTTTCTGCCTTAGCGTTCTCTCTCTGTTTCTCTTTAGCCTGCTCAAGAACAGCGGCAGCCAGTGATAGGTTTCTAAATATACTTTAAAATCCCTGTTGTGCTCCTCTTTGGGGTCAAAGAGGTGAAAGATAAAAAGGACAGAGCGAGTAAGAAGGTCTGGGCCAACCGCTGAGACCAGAAGCATTTTCACCTGCTGCTCATCTGTTTATCTTCTGCTGCCGATCTGCTCTGTCTCTCTCCATCTTGTTTTCCCACCACGTTTTTGTGCTATGTTCTTTCAAAAATGCCCAAGGGGGAAAAAAAACCCAGCAATATATTATAAAGTGGGCTGTATCTTTGTTTCTCTTAAAACAGAAGTTAATAATGAAAGGAATGGATTTGAGAAGATAAAAAGGTGTGGATGAAGATTAAGCTGTTTTTTACACACTATACGCTATAATACGGATTTATTTATTACAATTTCAACAGTTAAAAAGCAGAGAAGAGATTCCTCACTTTGTCAGAGAAATTTCATTTCACACTTCCAAGCTCTATTGCTAAAGTAAAACCACCCCTGGGTTGCACGAGTCTCACAATTCATAGAACCTCCAGCCCTCAAGTCATGTTTTGTGCATCGCTTGAGAACGAAAAATCTTTATAGCACATGAAAAAACTGGGACATGTGTTTTACTTCTCAGCATCTGGTTGCCTCTTATGTTTGACTAACCCGCTTCCACCCATTTCCTCCTTTAATGTTCAACCTCATGTGGTCGGTGACCCTAAGGCCCTGTTCGGCGTTCTCCTATAGTCCTATAGGCAACCACACCTTCATTCCTTTCCCGGTGTTCCAGGATTGTGTTTAGTGACCTGGAGAGTTTTTTTCTTTCATGCACCTTAATGTGTAAAAAACTTTTTTGCAATTTGAGCATTTTGAGTCATTTTGAGAAAAGATGAAGAAGGCCAAACAACAACATAAGTATGTGCCAATAAAGCAAGCATAAAGCTGGAGGATAATTATACATGATGGAAGACGGAAGGAGAGAGAGTGTAGTGACCAAGCACAAACATACACTTGCTTTCATCTTGGAAAAAGACCCTAATATGCACTAATGACCAAAGCATACACATATTAACCTATCTTAAACTGCTACACTGTTGCATAATGTGTTACACTACACATAAAACCACTTCTTAATGACTTTCCCTTTGACATGGATGACAGATTGCTATTTCCCTGTTGCCAAAACCAAACCTTGTACGACCTTATGTGGCTTGTAGTTCAACCCCAAACACGAATGCAGCAGCATTCACCAATGCAACTTAGAAACCACTTGTCTCAAAGATCCTTGTCTCAAAGTTCTCCATAATGTTTTATTTATTTATTTTTTAAATCTACTTTTATAAAGATATATCAAGACTAAATCTCCAAATAATGCAGGGATGCACATTAAAGATATTAAATATGTTTTGCAATAAGGTAAATGAGTCAACATTGGTTTATCTTACATGTATATGTTACATTGCATGAGTTGCACACGCTGAATTTGCCCACAAGACTTCAGTCTAATTTACAAGCTTAAACCCAGTTGTATTCATGGTATAAAAAAAAAAGAAAAAACAACTATAAGATGTTTTTCCCCCCTTTTTTTTTACAGCAACATGCTGGCACAGCAGGTAATGTTGCTGCTTTACAGCTCCAGGGGCCCAGTTTAATCCTGAGCTCTCGTTACTGTCTGTATGGAGTTTCTGTGCATTTTATCCTCATGACCGTGTAGCTATCCGGTTTCGTGCCTCCTCGCAAAAAATAAAATAAAATACAGTAGTCAGGTATATGAAAATTGGCCCAGTGTGTGAGTGAGTGTGTGTGTGTGTGTGTGTGTGTCATGTTCGCTGGCGTCCAATCAAGTGTGTATTCCTGCCTCACACCCAGTGTAACCTGATTAGGTTTCGGACTCTCCCTGCCCCTGATCAGGATAAATCAGTTTCTGAAGATAAACGAATACTTTTTATAATTTTTTTTCTACATTAAAAGGAGACAGAAACGCCATTGGTTATTTTGGACGTTTGTATCTACCTAGTGCGCAACAGTAAGAAATGTTCGTTTAGTTGTGGTGGCCTTTAAAACAAACACATGTACCCACAGCCATGTGCATGTAGGTCAAGATCTCTGCATTCAGCCAAAGAAAGAGTAGAAAACATCTGTACCGTTGCTCAATTCATTAGGAGCCATCGACATCCTGAGTCTGAAACCACTGAGGCATCGATGCACTACACCTCACTTAACGAACAACTTCAGAGTACCTTCAAAAGCCTTTTAAACATTTATCGCTTTTTTACCTCCGGCAAACCTTTACTTTTTTACGTTTACAAACTGTGCCAGCTTAACACCTATGCCAATACAAGGCTGACAAAAACAGGCAAATGTGCTATAAATGACTACAGAGTCTGCTTATTACGCATGACATAACCAACACATACAGTAGGTCAGTCGCTAATGCACAACAACACCTAATTCAGTCAGTTAATTAGGCTTGATTCAAAGTTCATTTCACTGACGTCACTCGTACATGTCTTTAGGGCAGGAATAAGAGAAAGCAGGCACTGTGCATGGAAATACAGCCCTGCGGCAATGACTGTATAAACAATACAGCAACCTAAAGGCTTGTACAATTTTTTGTTTATGTATTTTTTTTTAATCAGGGTGTCTGCCAAAAGGAAACACCGTTTTCTTAAAATTATGGAAAACTTTGCCGGCTGTAGTGTGAATAGCTTATTGTTGATTTATTTCCACTTGGGATTTGTTTGCTGCCACGGTTTTTCATTGCTCCTTTCGGGATTGTTAAAAAAAAATAAAAATTTAAAACTTGCCAGGGCGATCAAGTAATGTGGATCAAATTACTTGTTTTAGTAAACATTATCATCATCAACAACAAAACAACATTATTATTATTATTATTATATTATTATATATAAATTTTTTATATATATATATATATATATATAGCCTATATATAATGGTACAGTATATATGTGTATAGTTGCTATACTACTACTTTGTTATTATCATTCTTATCATTATTATTAATCTTGTTGTTTACTACTACTACTTAATTTAGAAGTGACTTCTTGGAGCCAGTTTCTACATGTAAAAGCATCCTGAACTGGATAAACAGAGAGCGTGGGAATATCTGGGCTACGCAACCAAAACATCTGCAGAACATCAAAATACAAACTTACACCATCACAAGTTATTGTAAGAACATTTCTTATACATATACACATCTTTAAATGAAAGTATTCAGCATAAGGCATTAAAATATCACTGAAATCCCGTTAGTGTGACACAGATGGTGTAAACTCACTGAAGCCTGATCAGGGAGAATCTTCTGGGATCGTCGCTACATTCACTTGTCTGGAGCTTTAACTGCTACCCTGAGCCGTGTTTCTCACTGAGCTCCTCAGTCACTGTCCCTCCCAGCGCTCAGTGCCGCTGTCTCATCCACACTGCTGTCCTAATGAACACCGAGTCCGTGTCCGTCATGACTATCACCGCCTGAGCTGCGTTTACATCCCATTTCTGCCATCGGTCGGTTACCTGCTGAACTTTCATTCACAATTTTTTCGTCGGAAGTCCAACAAAACCGCCGAGCTGCCAATTCATTCTAGTGCTCGGACCTTCGCTACGGGATTATTAATGCACGATGGTTTCACACCGATGGTAAAGCTTAGCAAGATTTTATAAAATGTGAAAAAGAAAGAAAGCAAGCAAGAAGGAATAACAGGACCACGTTTCCATAAGCCATCGATTGTTGGCGTTCCCCCTCTCTATTTATGTGTCCTACCTAAACGCCAATAAACTACCGACTCCTCCCTCCAGTCTCTCTCTCTCTCTCTCTCTCTCTATGAAGTGGAAGAATACAGTTTTCCGGAAAAGAATAAATATTTCCTAACTAATCTGATCGAACGAAGTCAACCTTAAATTATCAGTTTAATAAGAGTCCATATTTATGAGTGATTTTTATACTCATTATCAGAATTAGGTCCGTAGTTTAATTAATTTACATAATTTACTATTATCAGTCATATGAATAATCAGTATCAATATTAAGTCGGTAGTTTAATTAGAATCAATATCATGTCAGTGATTAATCAGTATCAGTATTAGATTTGAGATTCAAGAATTTTATTTGTCACATACATGGTTGTACAAGTACAACTTGCAATGCAATTGCAACAAAAAAAGAAAAGAACTAAAGAATAAGCATGTACAAAAAAAATAAGACTAAGAAGACTATGATATAAATTATATACAATATAATATAAATATAAATTATACACAATTATACTGTAATCTGTCATTGTCAGTGTCAGTTATCAGTCATTGGTGAGGTTATGTGTTTAATGCCCTTATAGCCTGATGGAAAAAGCTGCTGTTCAGTCATATTAAGTATTAAGTCAGTAGTTTAATCAGAACCAATATCATGTCAGTGATTAATCAGTATCAGTATTAAGTCAGTAGTTTAATTAGAATCAATATCATGTCAGTGATTAATCAGTATCAGTATTAAATCCATAGTTTAGTCAGAATCAACATCCTGTCAGTGATTAGTATTAAGTTCAATCAATTTCAAATTAGTTCAATTCAAAGGAATCTAAACTTAGTACTTGCTAGAAGAGTGTGAGTAATATTACATCATTACCTAATCAGTATCAATCTTAGGTCAGTGGATCCATTCTTAATAATTTAGTTAGTCAGTGTCAGTATTAAGTCAGTATTAAGTTTTACTCACTCACTCATCATCTATACAGATTTATAATCAATTCATTCAGCCTTATCCTGGAGCCTGTGTGACTATTTCGATTAATGTGTATTGATCTTAAGTCAGTAATTTATTGGAATCAGTGATTTGATTAATCAGCATTAAGTTTGTAAAGTAAACAATCAGAATGATTATTAGCTGTGATTTGATCAATTAAAATTTTAATTGAATTACTAATTACACCTTATTTAACTAATAGTTTTAATAGTTTTAACCAAAGCAATATTTAGTCTAAATTAAGAACATATCTTTAGTAAGTTACCTGCTGCACCACTATGCTGGAGTGGTCTGCATGCAAGCTAGATTGTGTTGAAAGTTACTGTAACAGTTAAGAAATACAAATATACAATATATGCAGTAATAACTTTAATTAATGTTTGGTTCCTTTTTGACTTACAGTTCAAATTATACTCAAATTAAAAAATGAAAAATTACTGCTGTTACTGGTAGATCTGTGATCTGTGAATGTTAATATTGACTTTTTTTTTATCACCATATAGCTTTGCTTTTTGTAAACTGATAATATATGACAACAGTTGATGGTTTACTCACATGTAGGATCATTGGCAGTGCCTTCTCAGTTAAATTTAGGCTTCTGTGGCAGAAATAGACTCTGAAAAAAAAAAGCATGAGAAACATTACCTGATTTTCACAAGTAACAGGCCAATATTATAAGGCTTGATCAGCCCACAGAAGAGATGCCAAGTTTAGCATTTAAAGAGATTTAGAGACAAAATAAGTACGTTAGTTCAGACAGTTTCATCTGGCAATAGAATTAATCATATTTCATAGAATGGTGAGCATATGGCAATATTAAGTCATGTAACTTGAATATCCGAACACATCTCATATTATGTTTCTGAACACAATTCAAACACCTGCTCTTCTGACAGGAACCACACAGAAACAAAAGTGGAACAAATTCACCAGCTGTATTTTTTCTTTAGTTTGCATGAGCTTAAAACACTTTTGCATTAGCCAACAATTTTTTTTTTTTAATCCCCCTTCCCCACCCCACCGCTCAGGTCCTCATAATCTCATAAATGGAAACAAATGGGGAAAGAGCAGTATTGTTTTAGATGTTGAAATTGTGTTGCACTGGAGCAGGAGGGCTGGAGTGAATAATTGGGAGATCTGTGATGTTTGGCTAAGTACTGACCCTCAGTGGTGGATTTATGTGAACTTTGTACCCCCTTACTCTAACCACAGAGACACTGGGCTGGTTTGGCTGACCTGTTGCATGTGGCCTCCTGTCGCTTGTCGGCGTGTTACAGACTTCTTTCACACTTCAAAGACTGAGTGTGTGTACATTATGTGTTATGCATGCTCCAGTGTATGTGTGCTCTATCTACATGAGCTTTGACATTTCCTCCCAGTCTCTTCTTCTCTTTTCACTCACCCCTTTTTCATGAACAGTGATTTACTCAGTATTTTAGGAAAAATCCACCCTAAATGACTTTTGCATGAATCCTTACAATAAACACATGACCTTTGATTTATTACGTAAAAAATTATAAAATGCTGTTTTAAAAAATGTAAACTCTGTTCATTGGTATGGACTATTTAGACTTTGACTAATAACACTTCCCTACCTGATGATTGTATCAGCAGTAAAATTGAGTCCTTTCTTTATTTGTACCTAAAGGTTTGCTCACCTCTTCATCCGCATACTCTGCTCAAACTGATTGTACTGAATACTATATTTTCATCTTTCAAGCTAGTACCATTATCAACACCATGTTGCTTTTTATTTCCTAGACTGCTAGGAGAGCTGAGTCTCGGTGCAGTTATGTCATATGACTGCATTGGATTCAGTAATTTTGAAGCTGATTCAAAAAATAAGCAAAAATGAATAAAATATGGCACCAAACAGCACTTGAACACCAAATGCATAAAAAAACTATATAAACTGTAAATATATTTTCTATTTTAGCTCCATTGCTATGTAAACCCATTAAACTTAACATACTTACATTTTTTTTACTCACTTTTTCTATTGTTTTCCCTTTAAGTACATTATGATTAATAGATTATTATTCTAAGTTACTGTGTTATGTGTTAACATAACACGTGTTAACATCAACAGCATATCACTTACATCAGCAGAACTACCTTTTTTTTTTTTTTGTCTTTATGCATGTCTTGATATATGTCTGTTTTTTTACAAGCTTTCTTTATACATTAAAGCTTGGCCATCTTTAAAAAAAAAATACGCTGTTAATCAGCTCTCAAAAGGCTGAGTGGAAGTGCGTTTACACGTCAGCAGTGCTGGTAGAAATGTTGTTTCAGAGACTTGCACTGCTGCCTGAAACAGGAGAGAAACTAAACGAGAAGCCTTGTTAGATCAATTTGGACGTTCGTAAAAAAAAAAAATAATAATAATAATAAAATAAAATAATAATAATAATAATAAAAGCATTATGTTTTTTCTCATCAGTTCTGCTTTTTATTATTTATCCAAAACAAAGTTTGTCCTCTCCTAGTTGGCTCGGCGTTACTGTTATCATTGTTATTCTAATCAGCTCTCCCTCCATCCTCTCCAAATATTACTTGACGTTTAAGCGAGCTATACACCAAGGACTTGTTGTGCAAACACACATTTGGTGCACACATGGTTGAAACTTATGTAAATCAAATGACAAATGTGCAACACTTCTTTGTTTACTCAAACTGTTGGCAGCGGTTATGAGTCTTCCCTAGGAGGGGGTCACGTTTGTCTTCAGCCTCTCCAAAAATTCTCAGCATGAGCCATTCCCCTAAATCTCGACTGACATTATCTCTCTCTGTGTGAGAGTGTTTTCTGGAGACAGACATGATTTGCACTATCTTTCCTGTTCCTCTCTAGTTATGTTATGTTTTTTGTAATGTTCTGTTAGTGAGGTAATGCCTTCGTACGTGTCTTCACACATCCAACATACATCCACTACAGTATGTGCAGATGCTCTGACCCTCCCTGAAGTACGGCATACAGGATCTGAAGCATGATGAAGAATGCAGAGACTGCATGGAGATTTGTGTGCTAAGTGGAAAGTT
Organism: Leiocassis micropogon; assembly: GCA_028565275.1. NCBI lineage: Eukaryota > Metazoa > Chordata > Actinopteri > Siluriformes > Bagridae > Leiocassis > Leiocassis micropogon. Next base: position 11,339,786 of record JAOVVA010000019.1, read on the forward strand.
CCACCTGGGGCTTGGTTTTAAACTTACACAAGAAGATTTCTTATATTGTCTCATTTATCCTAACTCTTATTTCCTTTCCCTGCCAGCAAAAAAGCCTCTCAGCTATTGAATTCTGTCATTTACATTTTAGTAACCTCAGCTTAGATTTCTCCTGGAAGGAGAAGAAAAGATTGAAATAAGTAAACTAAGTAAATGATAGGCCAGTTAAACATGTTTAACATGTTTTTTTTTTGTTTTTTTTTTAGAATTAGTGGGTTCTCTCACATTCCTCAATCTTAAAATCATAAAAATATATAGTTTGCTGTAGTGTATTGACGTGCGGGACAAATTCTAGATGTCAAAGAATTCGACTGTGCTTGGAAAGAATTTGAAATGTGATCACCAACATTAAAAACATTATTGCAAATTTTAATTATTCAAAGGTGAATTGTGGCAGTTTTTAAGCAGATCGCAGACTTTGGATGTGGTTCGTAAATCTTCACAATAGAGTGTAGAATCCACAAATATGCAGAATGTCTTGTTTAATGCTAACATGGAAATTGCCAATACTGGGGCACTTGTTTAAAAAAAAAAAACACTCTCACACAGGAGGGTGAAGGAAATTTTTTAAACCTATTAAATAGCATGCTTTTATAAATACTACAGTATGTATGATGACATTTATTGATGAGGTACACAAGCCTTGACAATTCAAGCAAATCACAAGGTGTTTTAGGTACTTCAAAGGTAAGTAGAGTTTGGGATAGTTTGGGGTTTTCTGATATGCACAAGTCTCTATATAAAATGATACAACAGTCAGACAAACAAAAGGAAAAATACATAAAGAATTACACCCATTTACATTTTGTATGTGTGTGAGGGTTTTCTTAGGGGTCTTTTTTCTTTTAAGCAGTTTGGAATGTGAGAACGTCTGTAATGGTGGAGTGTTGTAATCGCTGGTGGTCGTGTTTGTAGACTCTGGGAAGTGGAATTTGACACCAATTCCAGCATAGATGATACATTAGGGAGTTTGTGGCTATTAAATAGTGAGATGTTTTGGAAGATCTACAGGCCGTACATGGCTGGTTTTTCTAAAATATACAAATGAATAGTATGAATGACTGATATCTACATTGCAGTTCTTAGGGGATAACAGAGGCATGGAATTCTGGAAGCAAAACTAATAGCTCAGTTCCAAGTATTGTAAAATGTCATTCCCAAGTTGGGCCTCGGGCTATGATTACACTGACATTCTATTAGAGATCTCATTTTAAGCAAACAAAAAGCTGTTGTCCATATTAATGTGAGCCAAAAAAAATACAAGGATCCAAGAATACAAGTATCCTAGGATATGGATTTTAAAAAATGTATTATTTAATTTTACACAACATAAAAACAATGTGTACACACATTCAGATTAATCGAACAAGCTCGTGAAGGCATGCACACTCCTTGTTTATGCAGTGACAAAGTAGCTTTTCTGTTTTTTTTCGTACTGCGTTCCTGTTCACTGTGTCCTCTATCACTGCCTCCTCATCCACTTACACACCAACTCACTCCCAGTCCTTTGTTACAGCAGTGCACCAAGCTTCATTAGTCATTTTTTGATTAATATATTGTGGGTTAATTAAAAGAGGTAGCATCTTTATCATCATCTCTCCACTTCAATGATGCTCCATTATGTCTATTTTAAATTGGTGCCTTAGTGACTAATTCTCTCCTTATTCTATGAGTGGTCCAATATTTGCAGCCAGTGTCTACCTAGGCTTATCTAAACGAGCAGTATAATGCAGCTCTACATATCAGATCAATAAAGCGTGTTGTATAAGTATTCAGAGTCACAGAATTTGCTGGACGTAGTGCACCTGTGTGCAAGCAAAATTGTCTCACTACTAGTACGTTTGTTCCTGAAAGGTCTCGTATGTTGAGCATAAATGACATACCCTTACAACCAGCATCTTTAAGATCGGGCTGTCTGAGTTTATTCAGAAAATCAGGACTTCTGTATTGAAATTAGCTCTCTTTTTTCACATTTATTTTGCAAAAATATATCTGTGTTAAAATATTAGGAATGGGTACCTTTTTATTTTTTATTTTTCACAAATGGCACATTCACACAAAGTCATATAGAAACCTTCAGCTCAGCCCATTACAAAGGCAACATACAGGGCACTATATTATATATATTTTCTTCATGTACCTTAGAGATCATTTTATCACATTAGCCGTTCTGTACTTGTGTGTGTGTTTAGTCATTCAATAAGACTAAAGTTGACCTTCATCTTAACAATTTGACAAAGTGCTATCTTTGGCAGAAACCCAACACTGCTCATCATCCTGAGAACACCCTACCTGCAGTGAAGCAGTAATAAATGTATGTATAAATGATGGGAGATGCGTTGTGTTGTGTTGTGTTGTAGAGATGCTTTCCAGCAGCAGGGACTAGAAAGAATAAAGTAAAATGGATAAAGCCAAATGCAAGGCAGCCCTGGAGGTAATGGTATTAAATATTAACCCAGGGGGGTTGTATGTTGGTACAACAACTTGTAAAATTCCCAATGAAGTCAGTGACATGAATTATTTATGTTGGATTAAAGAGTGTAACACAGTAAAATATTGGAAGTCAAAGGGGACGAATACTTATGCAAGGCATTGTAGAAGCCAGTCCTCCACTAGCAACAAGCATTATATTTTTGTCTGCAACACTGTTTATTCTTAGACTTGCTTGGCCCTCTGTAAACCATTCATTCACAGGAACACATGCTCCTTCTAGGGAATGCACCTTGATGCATCGGTAATCATAACCAGCATAAAATGGAGGGGAAAAAAATCTGACTAATACTACAGCATGTGATGTGAGTTAGACAGAAGGTAGGCATCTGTATAATGACTCTGCTGGGAAGTGTGTCAAGTGTTCCATTTACATTGCACTGGCTAAATGGATTTGGCCTTAGGCAGCAGTGCCACTGTGGGTTTCAAGGAGGCACATTGTCATTCAGTGTCATCTACCGTGACTGTAACAGACAATGTGTAACAGTGGCGATTTCTTTAAGACTGCTAGGGAAGCTCAGCTTCCCGTATAATGTCACAAAATTAATGGTCAAATTATGTACTATTGTATTAACATTTTATTGACTAAAAATGCGTTAGAAAAC
>JAOVVA010000019.1:11368533-11386540 GCA_028565275.1 Leiocassis micropogon
CTTCCCAGGAACTCCTTTAATGGGCCGAACATGTGAAAATGAAAATGACAATAACTCCCAGCTGCGTTCCTGTAATGTGCGAGTGGTGCCCGTGAATTAATGTGTGTTCAGTTCCCACAGACAGATATGTCTCTTCTGTAAGTGGACGACAGGTTATTTGTTGATTTTCAAGGATCAGGTGTTATATTTGGTGAATCGCTATAGGAACAGCTACAGTGGGCTCCAAGCCACCTCAGACAGGATCATCATTCATAGACTTACTGTCTTCTTTAAAAAGTTTGCACCATTCAAATGTTTTACTGTAAATACCAATCAGTTTTACACCTTCATTTACAATTCCCTTTGTAGTTCATGTATGAATGACAAAAAAAAATTAACAGTCACAAACCTCATGCTCTAAGCTGCTGTACTCTCCTTCTGTATTCTCTCTGATGATGATGATGTCTATGTCCTTGTGCCGGGTTTGGACACCAGGGAGAGTCTGGCAGTGCATCACATTAGCATATAGATCTAGCGATGTGCTGAGGTTTTAAACAAGGGATGATAGTATTTGTTATGTGAACTAGGATTAAATCATAATGCCAGTTAAACTTTACTTTTTATTGCTATTTTGTATTCAATTCAGCTGTATTTATAAAATACTGTTAACACTTACTGTAACCACAAAACAAATTTACAGATATCTGGATACAGACTTAGATTACGACTGCATGATTTGATTTATAAAATAAATCATAGTGATTATTTTGACACATATTATCACAATTTTTTCACTAAGAGGATGTTTGCCAATATTTCACGCAAGACTGTCCACAGCTGGAGAGACAAATAGAACTGTTTCTATAAAAACCCATTAATAATAATAATGTTACCGTAGCAAGTTGTTTCTGGACTTGTGAGAGGGTGAAAGTTTGTGATTGGTCTCTATATTACCTGGGGGAAAAAAAGTAGAGTAGCATGAATAATTGCAAGATGTATTTGCAGTTAAGAGCATATATTTTCAAATGAGTCCATCTCCACAACCATACCGTACCCTTGAGTGCAACCCCATTGCGTCTGATGGCTGTGACAGCATTATTTATGTCATCCTCTGAGGTAGCTGTTGAGTCGACGTTCACTACTTCAAAATCCACAGGGACGCAGGAGAACCTGTAAAGACCCTAAATCTGTCAAACTATCCAAATTTCCCAAGGCCCAAACTATGACTTGTTCCCAGACCTGAAAAGCTCCCGGACATGACTCAGAAGTTCAGGACCGATGCCGTCTCCAGGGATCAGGGTTGCTGTGTGTCGGCCTCCGTACTTTGCAGGAGGGGGCTGCAGTGTGGAAACGAGAAAGACCGACATAATGAAATCAATATATATTATAGGGACAAATGGATTTGCACTTCAAAGCTGCTGTAAGTGTTAACATGCAAATACTCTAATGCTAGTTAAAAACCACAAAAAAACTCGTATACGCCACTGCACACATGTGCTAAAGACATTTTTATTTTAATCTGATTTAGGTAGAAATGAAGCATGTTAATTCTTGTGTCTGTGGCACATGTCTGCCATCCGCCACTATATTTTGAAGGTGCATTATTCTAAATAGGACTTGCCCTTATTCAGTTAACAAAGGGTGACCTTTAAGCTTAGTGCACCTTCATAATATAGTGGCACAATGCACTACATCCACACACAGTACTCACGATAACCCTTTTAGGGATTGAAGATGGTTAGATGATTAGATGTGCATGTGATGAAGAGAATAAGTTAGTCATGGGAAAATGCAGAATATTAGAGTCAAAGCTAACATTTCTGAAGAAAAAGCAAAGCATGCAGTTTTAATATTTCCCTTGACTGAAACTAAAGAACCCAAACCTGTTTCATGACAGTGCCATTGAGCACAATAAAAGCTCTTTGAAGGTGTGGTTTGGCAAATGTGATGTGAACCTTGACCTCATCCTTAATAAACACCACTGAGAGTTTAGAATTCGAGGGAATTAGAATGCTTAATGGATTCCTCACAGTGACTGACCTCATTAATACTTGTGGGCTGAATAGGCAATAGACAATCCACACGTTTCAAAATCTAGTGGAAAGGCTTCTTGGAAAAATGGAGGCTGTTGTAGCTTTAACGTTGTGTTAATGTCCGTGGTTTTGGAATGGGTACATACAGTAGGAGTGCAAGGTCAACATACTTTTGGCCATAAAGTACCTGTTGCTATGTATAATCTGTCAACCCACTTTCTTCCCATTTCTCTCAAGGAAAACGAACCGCGGGAGGGACATGATGAAGTCATACTTTACTTAAATTTGGGTTGTAAGTGTCATCTATCTCCTCAAGTGTCATCTGTAATGTTCATGCTTTTTTCCTGTAACCTGTGTGTAGTTCAGGACAGAATTTTAAATGCTTCTTAAAACTGGTTTGCTTTCTCAACCTTAAAGTACAGTTCTAATTTGCAATTTGTGGTAGTCCAGTTAGATGCTTTTCCTGTTCTCAAGGTATTTAAAAATGCAAACCAATTTAGGTCGTGTGTTTACTTATAGGTTTTATAGATCAAAGGTTCATACAGTGTGTTGTGGAGAACCATAACTTGCCATGGTGCTCATTCATTTTTAATGACATTCCCATCTTTTCCTGCCTTTAATATTGAAAAGTTGGATATATCTAAATATTTTAAATATATACAACATATAACAACATTGTTCTATGTATAACATTCATATATTCTGTTCAATAATAATGGATAATCAGTCATTTGTGGAGACAAACCAATAAATAAAAAGTGTCTGTCTCTCTTTTGCTTTGTGAAATTTGAGAACCTCTGCTGTAGGATATAGAGTACATAAATAGTTTACTACTGTACTAGAGGCAATGGGAGTTTCAGCATAATTTCTAATATGAATAAACTTGAGCTTACAGTAACTCTTAAGCACAAGTAACTGTAACGTGGCTTTTACCATGGGGGTTTCCTCTGAGGTCTACAGCTTTGTCCAACCTCAAAAAAAGCACAAGGATATTCTAATATAGGCCCATAGGCCTTAACGTGTGTATGACATGTGCCAATTAGCCATAAGATTAAAACCCAAAATTGTGTAGGTTCCCCTTGTGCCACAAAGGCTGCTCTGGCCCATTGGGGCAAGAATCACTGGGGGTGTGCTGTGATGTCTGAACTTGGGATGTTAGCACTGGTCCCTTTGAATGATGTGGGCTAATACCTTTTTGTCACAGCCTGCATCAGCTTTTTTTCAACAATTTATAATAATTTTGGCATTTCTGTGGGATCAGATGGGACGGGCTAGTCTTTGCTTCCCACAGCCATAGATTCTGTCACCAGTTTACTGCTATATAATTGATAATCAATTTTATTCAATTTTCAATTCACCTGGCAGTGGTGTTAGTGGTGTGGCTGTATACAGGACAGTGTGAAAGTCTAACCACACCTGCAAGCTATCATCAAAGTAAAAGGTGGCTATTTTTGAATATAGTGACTGTACACCAGTGGTCATTGCTAGAATCCCCACATCTAAAATCCATGTCATTGGACTGTGGAAGAAATGAGTATACCCAGCAGAAACCCACCAGGCACAAGGAGAACATGAAGACTCCACGCACACAGACCAGTGGTGGGATTTAAACCCCCAACCCTTAAGGTGCAAGGCAAAAAATGCCATATACAGTATATACAGTACACAGACTCACACTGAACAACAATATGAACAACAATGACAACAACAAAAAGGCTTCCAGGGCTTTAGTAACGGTATTGTGCACAAGTCTTAGACACCCAGTGTTTTTAGTACAAACTTTGTCAAGTTCACTGACCTTTTTTTTTTTTAAATTATTATTATTTACGTATAACTTTGAGACAGAATGTTGAGACATTTCTGATTTCGAAACATGAGTAGCCCACCACAAAGTTAAAAGACAGAAAACTATTTGTATGCCAGAAAAAAAAAGCTGATTATTATATAAGTGACCCCTTTTAGAAAAAAATGTAATAAAATATGGAAGCAGCTGGGTTTGCATGCACAAAAGAAGCAGATGCAACAGTGAAATTCCTCAGAATAACTTTGGCTGGTTCTGCAGATTGCTCAGTAAAACTAATTATTAAACTAGTAACTAATTTCCCTATAAAACTGTGTAAAATGGAACCTGACACACCGCGTTGTCACCAAATACTGACTTTGTTAAATTAATTCATGTTTACTGGAGGAAATAAAACAGTCCATGGCAGGAGACTTACAGTGTAAGAAGAGGTCTCTCTCCTGCTGCATATAATTGGTCTTATCACCTGTCGTTTAGAGAGAACACAGGAAGACATATAGATAGACTGCCATCAGTTTAGTTGATAAAACAGCAGGTTTAATGTCTTGGGGTAACATTTACTCCACAGGAGGACATGGTGTCGCGGATCTAATATTTGCATGCGGTTTGTAGACCACAGGGGTTAACGGCAGCTTTAGCGCTCCAGTAATCCACACAGCCGCCTTGGCATTTAGGAGGAAGTAACAGATCACTAAATGTCAATGACCTTCAGACGTGGCCGCATGAAGCCACACACTAGCGTGCACGTGGCCCTACAGCCACTCTAATGAAACATATGAGGAATATCAGACATATAAAACCATCGGAATCATACGGAGAGTCTTACATTGACCGTGTTACCCTTCAGTCCGGCCCAGGGCTGGAAAACCTTGGAGAGAGAAAGCACTGACCTAGCAGGTGACATCTGACTTCCAAATATCAGAATATAAATAATAAAAACAAAACAAAAACAGTTCGCCAGCAGACCCAACAATGTACAATAACGTAAAGACGTGTCAGAATCCGTACAAGGACAATCCTTAAGGACTGTTTGCCTTTTGGAAGGACGCTTTTACCTCAGCGCCACCTGCCGTCTGAATGGCGCAACTGACGAAACCTTTAAGCCTTCTAGACAACAGGAAAGGAAGAAATGTAGTGCTGATAATGACGAAATTATGGGTATTATAATTTTAATCGAGTAAATACTTGCATTTTTACATCATTACGTCATTTAAACCATGCTATATTCACCATTTGCTGTCTATAAACTAGAGGTTTGTCATTTAACTGTCACGTGACTGAAATAATGCCAGCTCATCGACTTACAGTAAGAACATTAACGTTCTAATCGAGCTCGTGGAGGTTTTTTTAAAAAAAAAATTATTTGCAACTACTATATAGAACCGTTAAAAGGAAATTCTGTTCTGAAAATGTTCCAAGACAAATTAAACATTCAAATCCTTCATAAAAGTGTAAAGCTGGGTTTTATATCTGAGAATAGAACGTGCAGAAGAACCTCCAAAATTAGAGGAAATAAGATTTATTATTATCTGTGGAGATTTGAAGCCAAAATGAGGAAGAACCTCGTATATGAAAATCTGAAAAACTATTAGCTGTTCCTATAGCTTAAAACATACAAGATCTCTCTCTCTCTCTCTCTCTCTCTCTCTCTATATATATATATATATATATATATATATATATATATATAATTGTAGCACAAAAATATAGGAAGGTCGAACCAAAAAGTAATCTTATTAACTACATTTTAATAGTTCACATCATTAATGACATTTTAAGTCATTTCTAATACAGACTACATTTTCTTAAAATGCAAAGTGTACAACTGTGATGTGTCCATATAGAATTTTAATATATGCTGAGTTAACAGACAACTTTTATTCCTAAATGTGAATATTGTACCATTCTCATGCTGCTTAAACAGAACATTGGATACTCATAAAGCTCGTATTACAAAATAATGAATGAAACTTGCAGAGATTTAAGTTATTTCTTAGGCGTAAACCTGTGCTGAACACACATACAACAGTAATAAGCATGGCTGAGTGTTAGGGCAGGGGGTGGACACTGCAGTCTGTTCACTGTTTGTAGGCCACTGTTGGTCATCCAAATTCAAAGGTTCGATTGACTTAACCAGATACATAATCAATTTACTTCAGTCGTGAGGACAACTTAAAATGTATTGTTTCGTGTTACGGATAAACCTATATATTTTGAAGATACTATTCATTTTTGGATTTGTCATGGAATCGAGGTCACTGGTCAAGATCTTGGTAATTGTAGTTTTGTACGCAATCTTCTTGCTGCTGTTAATCAACCATACACTACATCTCCCAGAATGCCGACAAACCAACTCCTCCCATTCTCCGCGCTTAGCACCACGCCCACTATTTCTTGGTCCGCGGGGAAGTCGCAAGATGGCCGACGTCGCTTGAAAGTACGTTCCTCTCCTCAGTATGAAGTTGTGAGTGAGATAGAGAGCGAGGGAGCTTACGGTGGCGTTTTCTTTTTGTTTTCTTTTAGTTATTTTACTTTATTTTATGTTTATCCAACCATTTCATTCCGAAGCGCACATGTCTCAGATTTCTTCAAGATAGTTGAGTCGACAGTCACACCGGGCTAACGAGCTAAGTCAGCTAGCTAGCTGGTGTGTTCGCTGCAAAGCTGCAGGTTTAGGTTAAATCAGTTGGCTAGCTTCTTGGCGATTTCAAACACATTCGGTTTAGACTTTACACACTTGAACGATTACAATCGGATACTAAATTGGGAAACTGTCCAAAAAAATCGACTGCCATTGTTGTGTTTGTAAGTTAGCTACTGTAAAGTTTGCTAGCATGTAGGGTTATATTTTGGACCTATTCGCTGCCGTCGACATCAGTAGTGCCGCCGTTATCTCCCACCGTAACGTTGTAAACTTGGACATGCTTTCTCACCGGGCGACATTATAATCAATCCATTGGTCTGTAATTTGGACAGATATTCTAGCCGTTACACTAAAACGTAGAGTGAAGAATGGATAGACGTTGCACGTTTAGATTTAGACCATAACCTCGCCCACGACTAGAATTTCACAGATTTTCACGCTCAGTAGACACGATTATTATTTTTTTTTACAACCCCGTTTACTAGCTGCACACTTCTTTACTCAAATAGGAACGATCGATTAATACACTGATTAATAACTCTGTAAAGGGCGTGCTCGCCTGCCACATCTACTACGCGCGCACAAACGCGCACACACACACACTCTTAAGACGTAAACAGGACCGAAGTGCGAAAATATGGGAGTGCAGGGCTTTCAGGAGTATTTGGAGAAGCGATGCCCGGGCGCCTCGGTTCCGGTAGATCTCCTCAAACTGGGCCGAACCGCGAGCCGAAATCCTCCGCACCACCACCATCATCCCCATCCCCACCATCATCCTCATCACCCGAACGCGCTGCCCGCGCCTCCTCCTCCTCCGCCGCCCGCACGCATCCTCGTGGACGCGGACTCAGGCCTGCAGCGCCTCTACGGCGGCTACCAGACCGACTGGGTGTGCGGCGGCGAGTGGAACGCTATGCTCGGCTACTTGGCGGCGCTGTCGCAGGCCTGCCTGTACCAGGGCGGCCTGGAGCTCGTCGTGGCATTCAATGGCACGCTGGGCAAAGAGCGCTGGCCCGAGTGGGCGCGCCGAGCACAGGCCCACAGACAGACGGCGCAGCTCATCGTCAACCACGTGGGCAGCAAAGGCACACCGCCCCCGCGCGCCTGGTTCCTGCCGCCCGCCTGCCTCAGCCACTGCGTCCGCCTCGCCATGTTCCGCTTCCGCGTGCGGGTGAGTGCGTGCGCTTCATAAGACATACTGACTATTGTGAGTTAGTTACACTCTGATTTATCCCCCCCATTATAAGTTTAAAATGGACATATTAAAGCGCCTTTTAGACCAGCCACAGCTCATTTCTCTCTCAATCTGATTGGTCAGAGGTGGTGTTTAATTTTCTGTAACATCATCACACAGTAGTTCTGCTGCAAATTTCAGCTTTTTTTACATTATACTCTTTCTTATACCTTATTGTTTCTGCAATAACTTGCACCGGTCTTTTATTTTAATTCTCACACAGTCTAAGCTTACTAATAAGCGTGTTAGAAGTAGTATTTACCAAAAAAAACTATTTAATCCCTGTTGTAGTCAAGGTTTCTGTTGGGAGACATTTAACATTCATAGAGTCTCCGGTGTCAACGAATTTGTAAAGGTCAGTAAGTTTTCCGCAATAGGAAAGTTTTCAAAGCAAAGGAATTTCTGCTTCCCAGGTTTCTCTCAGTAACATTGAAAGGTATGTGTGTGTGTGTGTGTGTGTGTGTGTGTAAGAATGAGAGAGCGAGCATGAGAGTATTTATTTATTTTTTACTTAAGGATTGAGAGAGCCTGCTAAGGGTTTTGTGTTGGTAATATCACACCCATTAAATCATTGGTCATTGTCCTATAACTTACCTCTGTAATTCTTTACTTAGCGTCATATAAAATTGTAAAAAAAAATGTGGTGAAAAAACATTGACAATTTTTTCCCTACAGCAATCTAGTTTAGTAGTTTATTAGCCGAAGCAAGCATATGATGTTTAGTTGTTGCACTGGATGTGTAATGCTTGTATTATTTACAAGTAAAGTCTGTCTCGCCAAATCATTTATAAAGATATATCATATTTTGTAGCCATTTAAGGAGATGTTAATTTGTCATCTGTGTAACTGCTTGTTGTCGGGTAACAGCCTGTGAGTTTGCCTTTAATCTTTGGTAGGCAAAGCTTAGAGGGCAACATTATACAAAATTACATTATGGCTTATTTACTTTGACAGATATTAACACTTTGCCCAAATGTTTCACTCTGATGTAGTTACTCAAACATTTCTCTTAATTTAGTTCTACTTGGTGTTTGGTTGAAAATGGTTCATGGTTTAGTTTACAATATTTGTAATTGCTGGCTTTATTTTAGATTCTGTTTTGGGAAAAAATAGTTCACCAGAGCCAAGTCTAAACCTGATGATACACAATTCTCTAACAGTCAGCCAGTCATTATTCTGGATGAATAAGAGACAGTGTCTTCAGCCAAACAAAACAAGGTACCTTCTAGCTTAAATGAAAGAAGCGCACACTGAACCTAGCAGACTTCACCTGAATCAGGAAACTGGAGCTGTATGTTAGGTGTCATACTGATGTATTATTTTCAGGGATGGACAAATCACTAACCCAGGCTCTTGGGACAAGCAAATTATATACCTGGGCTGTCTTTTCACAGTTAGTATCTTGGAAACACTGAGAAAACAGAGCATAATACAGTACAGTGTAGCACAAGACATCATGCATCTAAACCAAATGTATAACATGCAATCAACTCACAGCTGAACATGCTCAGCAAAAGTGAACACACTAGCCCGGCTTGAAAAACATCTCTTTTATGTATTGCAAGCAGAAGCAACCGAAACTCCGTTCAATGTCTTGCTGTTGTTTTCCGCAGGTCCCAAATATGATTTCCTACATTAAAGACATTACCTGGAAAGTATTTCTAATAACTAAAACTTTTCACTTCAGGGAATCCTTGCGATCTGGTATTGTGTTTGTCAGAAAATCTTTTAAACATGACTACCAATTTTATTGCAAGTTTTATGTAAAATTACATAGCTTTGGTCAAGAATTTTAGGCCTCATGTAGTTTTTGTCTTGGGTCCAATATTGCAGTGTCAGGGCTCTCGAACAGTATTTACTCTGTGAGAACTTGGACCCATGTCAAACCTAATTGATAACCCACAATCTTTTCAGATTTTTAAAAAGATTTGTGAGTGCTTAACTCATTGATAGTGAGGTCTTGGGTAAATAATGATTTATCAGTTTCTGTTGAGGAAACTGCTAAAAGAAAATAATACGGAGTCGGAAATTTGTTCATTACTCCCATTTGCAGCAGTGATGTATAGACTCTGTTGAAGTATATGCCCTCAATCAGCCCTCAAAAAATGCCTTATTTCCAGATTACTGCACAGTCTGGGGTGTGTTATTTCACGATACGTGTATACTAGACAGCGATTTGCCAGTGGTTACAATTCACACTTTAAAGGTTTGGTTAGATTTCATACTCTGGAATATCTGAGAGAGAAATTAATTCCTAGTCATTCCATTACCAGCCCCCCCTCCATCTGAAAAACTTATTTTATTGAGGAATAGGATAGTGTAAACTTGCATGACCTGAAGCCTTTCCTATGCTTAGACCTGAGACTTTCACCAAAGACAAACTCATGCCCTTCTATTACTATAGAACTATAGAAGCAATAATGCATTAGGAGGAGTGTGATAATATTAACGTCTTGGTCATCTTATAACCAAAGCTACTGTTCAAGCTGTGCTGTTGTACAGAAATAACGCATACTTTCTGACCAGTCATGGCCTGTTTTTTTATTTATTTATTTTTTTTATTAATAAAATTTTTATTTTTTTTTGTCTATGACAAATCACTAACCCAGGCTCTTGGGACAAGCAAATTATATACCTGGGCTGTCTTTTCACAGTTAGTATCTTGGAAACACTGAGAAAACAGAGCATAATACAGTACAGTGTAGCACAAGACATCATGCATCTAAACCAAAAACGCATACTTTCTGACCAGTCATGGCCTGTTTTTTTTTTATTTATTTATTTATTTTATTAATTCAATTTTTATTTTTTTTTGTCTTAGATTCATACCCATGAGTTGAGCCGTTGTACTTATTGTTCAACCAGAAAGGAGTATAATATAAGGTAAATAAGGCAGGGAAATTCCTTGGTTATAATCTGTTTTCCTTTCTTACTACAGGTGGTTCAGACCCTTGAGGACCACCACCAGGAGGTGCTATCTCTATACAGAGACTTTGGATTTCAGGGCCTGATTGCACAGGACTCCGAGTTTGCTCTATGCAATGTCCCGGCCTATTTTAGCTCTCATGCGCTTAAGCTCTCCTGGAACGGCAAAAATCTGACCACTCACCAGTACCTGCTGTCTGAGGCTGCTCGCCAGCTGGGCCTTAAAACCCAGCACTTGCCCATCTTTGCTGCCCTACTTGGTAAGTTACTCACCTCAGTAAGCAAGATAACAGCGCTGACAGGTGTCTAATACATTTAAGCTTGTTTTGAATGATCTTATCTAATCTTACTTCTTTTCTCAGGTAACCACATTCTGCCAGATGAAGACCTGGCTGCCTTTCATTGGAGTCTCTTGGGTCCAGAACATCCTCTTGCCTCTCTCAAGGTTCTGTTATTCTTTCCCTTTTAAGATATTTTTTTTCCATCTACCCGCTGATAACTGTTAATATGTAAAATGTCAGTAAAAGAGCTTTAATTCTTATTGTCTCCTGTTTATTTTAGGTAAGGGCTCACCAGTTAGTCCTCCCTCCCTGTGAGGTTGTGATTAAGGCTGTATCAGAGTACGTCGCCTCTATTCAGGATCTTGGGAACCTAGATGCTGTGGCCAGAGATGTATTCAAACAGTCTCAGGTACATCATAATTCTTATGTTCCTTGATTCTTCATGACGGTGGTGCCATGTTACAAAAAGAAATGGAAAACAAAATTAATTGTCCTGTGATAGAAAAGTATATTTGACTGTCATACTTATCCCTTGCTTAGTCTCGGACCGAAGATAAAATCGAGAGATTTAAGAAGGCAGTGGAATATTTTTCAGCGGCCAGTAAACCCAGACCTCTTACCATGGGACCTTCTCCTTACCTCTGTGAGTATTTTTTTTATTTTTTTTTATTTGATGCTTTTGTGAAACTGGATGGCTTGTGTACTGCCTGGCCCAAAAAAAAGTCTCTCTCTCACTAGTAGGGCTGCACAATTAATCGAGAAAAATCTCGATTTATACACAAATGTGATCTCATTCCCTGCGTTCAGATCACGCCTGATTCACATGTTCGCTTATTTACTTGACAACAATCCCAGCTTGCTATATCAGTCACACTCGTTGGTCACACTCACACAGTGTAACACAAAACACTATTAATTCACCGTTCATGCCAGAGATAGGCGCATAATTCAGACTTACAACTCATTCACTTCTCTCGTCTCCCTGCCCTTATTCACGGCATTCCGCTGTCACTCATGTGACAATGAGCCAGACGTAAACATACTAGTCAGTTTACACTCTCTCTCTCAGGTACACACGCTTGCTCGCTCAATTTCGGTCAGTCAGAGGCTAGAGGAGGGACGTTACAACCCAATCAGACTCTTGGGTGTATATTCTGACAACCTGTTTCTGATTGACTTCTTTTGTTGCTCTGAGACATAGAATATGCCTGTACCATTAGGGAAGAAAGAAAATCTGCTGATGTGATAATCTGCCATTTAGTACATTCAGAAAGTCAGCTGACTTTATTTTATTGCCACATTACACTGCTGAGCCTAGATCTGATCAGCTGAAGCAACCCCAGATCAAAACACTGCCTCCATAGGCTTGTACAGTGCGCACTATGCATGATGGGTGCATCACTTTGTGCACCTCCCTTCTTACCCTGATGCACCCATTGCTCTGGAATAGCGTCTCTGACCTCATTAGACCACATCATCTTTTTTGATTAGAACTTACAGGATTGGGAGGCTAATCACATTGTGCATATAGAAATTCTTACTTTCCTAATAAACATTTGTGCTGTTGATTTATTTCTTTTCTTTTCTTTCTTTCTTTCTTTCTTTCTTTTTAATGATGCACCTTATTTTTCTAGTATGTTTTACTGCTATTTTTCCAGGTTCTATTAATGTTTTGGACAGTCCTTAATCAAGTTTCTGTAATTTCATTAATTATTTGCTTGTTGCAGGCCAGTAATTTGACCCTTCTGAAATGCAGTAACATCTTTTCTGCAATCAGGGGAAATGTCTTCCAATCATTAAATAATTGCTTATTTAAATTCAAATGGTCATTTCGGGTAATGTTCCTGTCTGACCCCTTGTCTTAATCGGAGTGTGTACAATCTTACTGTTTTTCATTTTCATAATTAGTCTTTCCTTTTCTCTTTGTTCACAGTGCCAGGTTTTGGGCCTTGTCAGTTTGGTGGCCCTCTGGGCCACATGGGGACAGTACAGTCTGGGAAAGCCCAGGTAGAGTTTAGTATAAAATTTATAATCTCTTTATTTCCAATAAGGATTTTTTTTCTCTCTTTCTTGTTTTCAGTTCTTCTTAATCTTCTTCTTACTTACATTTTTTTTCCTCTCTCTCTATAAGGTTGGTCCACCCCAGGTATCAGGTGTTAAGGTGCCTTATCCCGGTGGGCCTTATGGCCCTGGCCCAGCTTCTGCCCTTCTGTTCCAGAACCCGCCTCCACCACTGCAGGAATGCAACGATTCTCTTGTTGGAAAAATGGGATTTGGTGATTGGTCCGCTCCTTATGATTCCACTCAAGTTGGCAACCGAATGCCCAATCACCACGCTGCTGCTCCTTCAGGCCCTTCTCCATCACCGTCGTCTTCTTCAGATGGGGAGGAGCAAAATGACACCAGCACTAAGTGAGACTATTTCTGAACATGCATCTCGGTGTTTCCCATTTGTTCTTTACATGGTCACTATTAAAAAAAATAGTGTTACACATTTATTCATGGTGGCCTACTATGATATCAGCCTTGACATTACCACGTGGGTGAATATCATGGCATTAAATTAAAAAATGCACCAAAACAAACAGCTCATGACGTTTTTTTTTTTGCCCATCATGCAAGAGAGAGTGATGCAAGAGAAAATTGTTTGCCCCTAATAATCGGAGATCACAAGTAAATATGCTGGATAAGTCTTGGGAGCTGATTGACTGTGCTCGATGCGGCGTGGCATTTTTACTGCATTTTCCGTGGTTGGTAGCTGTTGGCAAAAAAAAGCTAATAACCTGGAGCACTTTTATATTTTGAGATTTGTTTGAGTGTGAGAGAAAGTCCTGTAACTTGTAAAATTTTCAAGAAAATGTTATTTAATTTGCATCTCTAGTTAAATTAGTTTCAAAAGCCACATGCATTAACAACAAAGTACACAAATGAGTTTCAAAAATCTTGTGCATTAGTCTTGAAACTTCAGTTTAAAAATCAGATTATTGATTTCACAGTAACAGCTGTTCAACATGGGCATGTTCTGACATTTAACACTTTGGAGGTGGGATCAGTGGCTAATGTCTCCACTAAAGATACGCTGGTTTTCTTGGCTGATACCGATTTTGGCCGATTCAGATTTTTCTTTTATTAAGACATTTTATCAGAAACTGCAAAAGGTTACAGGACTTTCAATTGGACAGGGAGAATGAAGGCTGTTATGTGCTTCCTCCAAGACGCTAGCTTCTTGACCTGCTACACATGCACCATTAAGTGCAGGAGTAAAGCACATCCCCAACCGATTAACTAGTGCTAATATGATAGATGTGTGAGTGCACCACTCCTTTTGAGAGTTTCTGGCTACAGGTAGTGATTGTAGTGGTATTTAAACTGGGTATCAGCAAATGTGTTGCATTTCAGGAGCTTTTTCTCAAATATAGGAACTCGTAGAATTATAATTGTCCAGGTAAAGCAAGATTTACAATACAAGACCTACAATGATGCAGAAACCATAAAAAAAAAAAAAACAATTAGGATGATTTGGGAGTGTTTATAAACACAGCAGGAACAGCGCTCATTTGTCCTTTTATTCCCAAGCGTCAGGGTCAAAAGGCCACATAATGAAGTTTAGGTTTTATGCTGTATCTTTTACATAACAGTAAAAGGATAACTTTATTTCTCATAAAACATGGTATTGGTTCTAAAAAAAGGTTAAATATAAAAGTTAATTTTTGTATAGGATCATTTAACACCACTTTTTTTTTTAGCTTTTACCAAAAAACATCTCTCATGCAAAGCTCTGAGGTAGCAATTTTAACTGAATAAGCTATAGTTTTCTATGTTTTATGGCCACATAAAGTGTCTAATTTGGAGCATTTAAACAAAAATACTGTTGGTAACTTGGGGAAGAAAATCCTTAATTTTGCATGCAATGCTTTAATTAAAGCAACAATTTTTACAGGTCATATTCTCTTCGAAGCTTACTTTTTAGGTATCAAATCTCATAAAGAAATATGAATAAAGTGCATTTTAAATTATTATTGTTTGAAGCGAGACAGTATAACGCTGAAAAATGGCCATTTTTGGGGCACAAGATCAGCCATGTTGAAAAAATTATTTTAAGTTAGCAACTTGATATTTTTAGGGAAGATTGGTTACTTCCGTGATGCATAAACTTAAGTAGAAGCTTCTTTGACTCATCCATTTTCTGTATTATATATATAACAAAACAAACAGGAACGATACTGTGTTTTGGATGATACCATGTGTGCATATATATGTACTACCATGATTGATTAAGGCATAGAATACTTTGTTTGTGCCTTCAACCATGTCCTTTCTTGCTTCTCAGTCATTTGGCTGACAAGTCCTCTAGATGGGAAGAGCCCACTGGCCGTGGGGGTGGCACCTCCGGAGAGGGTCCCCAAGGCAACGGGAGCGGGTCATCTATTCCGTCACTGCTGTCCATGGCAACGCGGAGTCACATGGACATCACAACTCCACCCCTTCCACAGGTCAGCGCTGAGGTGCTACGAGTGGCAGAGCACAGACACAGAAGAGGTCTCATGTACCCACAGATATACCACATCCTCACCAAGGTACTGCAGTTTTTCTCTTCTCTGTGGTTAATCTGACTTAAAATGTAAATGTTCAAACTGTCATTACCTTCACTGTTCCTTTTTCTTCATGGAGCTTTTGCTTGTGACTCTTTTTTTTTTAAAGAATTGTTTACAGAGGACGTAATGTTGGGCGATTTTCTCGAGTAATTCGCTTAATTTTAATTAATGTGTTAACATGATTTTCAGAGTTTCTATACAGATGTTCTTATAGATTTATATTTTCAAATCAAATCATCCAGGAATATTGTTAAAATGTAAAAAAAAACAAAAAACATTTCAATGCACAAGCACAGAGAAATAGCGAAACAGACCACATCTCATTAAAAGACAGACCTCATAGCAAAATGTTAACGAACGTATCACTTCATTTAGAGGTTTAGAATTGATACTGGTTTAAAAAGTCATGTTTATTTATAACATAATCCAATGCATTCGATAGGCTGAGTGATGTGCTAATGTTCGTATTTATGTAGTAACATAGGCAGCTAACTCAGATGAGTGAATGATAAATGTTTTTCTTCCATGGCACATGTTTTTCTTCCATGGCACATGGCCCTGTATCCTCAGGGTTTTAGATTTAAGAATGTGTCTAGTTTGATTAATCTAAATATAGTATATAGTAAATATATACAGTATACCTCAGTTAAAGGTAAGAGGTTTTACTTTATTTCTGATTCTGTGCTCAGCCATGTTGATTTGACATCACTTCATGAACTAGGAAGCAAACTCGGAGTTGGAAATAATACACCAGGTTGGTGTACCATTATTTGCACCATTGTTATGGATTGTGCGGTTATATTTTTCAAAGTCCATCTAATAAATAAAAACACTTGCATTTTAAAACAATAAAAAAAAAATCTAGATAATTTTTCAACCCTAAGGGGAAGGCGACTAGAGAGCCACAATATTAGACAAAAATCTAGATTATAGTGCAACTCTTCTCTATAGTGCATAATCTTCTCTTCTGTCTTTCTGCATTTATACTTGGTCCTGTTGTATGTACAGTTATATCGAGATTTTCGAGATTTTACTTGCAAATCAGCGGCATCTGGAATGGGCTTTGCACTTTGCGCGCGATCAGCATACATGAATGCATTCACAAAACATTTGTAAACCCAGTAGAGACTTTTGTCTGGTTTGGCTTATCCAAACATTTACACAAAACTGTACAAAAGATTGAAGAGCAAGGCTTCTGGCTGCACATATAAGTGCTTAGGTACAAAAACTCTTGTTATAGACATTATAACAGAAGGATTAGTGATTAGAAGGATCAGAACTGATTTGATGAGGCCAAATTGTTACGCCTGTTTTAACAATTTTAATAGAATTTTATGATGTTTGCATTACTTTCTTATATTTCGCGTTTACAAATCTGATACTTATGCAGTGGTTCCACATGTCCTGAAAAACCTTGAAATGGTTAGGCTAATTTTCAAGTCATAAAAAAAACTGGGCAAAGTAGATAAAAATATTAGCAGATTCCTCAGAACACATGTTAAGGTCCTACCATGCTCCTTGGACTAACATAGTATTAAAAATCATATTAAATTTTATGATCTGGGGAAATAAAAGTCAGTATCCAGATCCTATTATCCATCTGAATCATTATGCCTGTATTTATTTAGTAAAATTTATTTAACAAATAGTTTACTTGTTTTACCACCTGAAACCATTCCAAGTCTTTCGTCTCTCCTTTAAAAAGATCTCTGAACTTGAGTGACCTCTCTGTGTTCTAAGGTGTATTCTACTACTGTTTCTTTTAAATACAGTTTATGAAACTGTACTGACTTTTTTTTCACTTACTGGGCTGTTGTGATTTGAATGTTAATGATTTCCACAAATGTAAGTCATTCCAAAGAAACCCCCAGTGAGCAATGTCTGTCATCTAACTCAGTAAAAATAAATGATGAGATATCTGTCACTGGTCAAAGCCCAATTCTTGGAAGATCTTTACGACAAGGAGAGTTCAGCATGGGTACAATCTGTATTATAGTTTTTCCACAGCAGCAGTGATGGCCCACTGCATTAAATAAAAATAATTAGATGTTCAGCTTTACAGTGTCACATTTTGTTAAAATCTTTTCTGATTGCTCACTGTGTAACGTAGGGGGAGATGAAAATGCCAGTATGTATAGAGGATGAGTGCAACCCTGACCTGCCACCTGCCTCTTTGCTGTTCCGCTCAGCCCGGCAGTATGCCTATGGCGTGCTGTTTAGCCTGGCTGAGACTCAGCGGAGATTGGAAAGGATGGCCATGCGCAAGCGTGCTCCACTAGAGGGTGAGTGTTGGCTCGAGAGTGTAATTGGAACAGCTTAATAACTGTAGTTTATAAATGTATACATATGTTTGTGTGTGTGTGTGTGTGTTTGTGTGTGTGTGTGTGTGTGTGTGTATGTATGTGTGTGTATATATATATATATATATATATATATATATATATTATATATATATATATATACACACATACATACATACATACATACATACATACATACATACACATTATATATA
>JAOVVA010000019.1:11386640-11407418 GCA_028565275.1 Leiocassis micropogon
TATTAGTGTGTATAGTAACAGCGTAACGATCCTTTGCACGGATCCTCCCACAGAGACACGGACACGAGACAAGGTCTTACAGGGGAAAAGAGAATTTTATTTTTTAAAAAACAGGAAAGGAGAGGGTTAAAGGAGCGAGGAAGGGGAAAAGGGGAGGAAAGGAGTAAAGGTGTGCATGCACGTGTGGGTCTGGAGGCAGTGCATAGCTGGCATGCGGGCAAGGTAGCGCTCCTGCACGCTCCCTAAGATGACCTCTCCCTCTTGACGTTTGTCGACTTGGCGGCTCTACCGTCTGGGATCAGGGGCCTTTATGTGATCCACTAGGCGGCCTTTTCCTTTTCTGCGGCGGGGACGCGAAGGTGAGTTCTGAGCGGGAGTAAAGGTGCCGCAGGAACTCGCGCAGTTCTTTTTCTTTTTCTCCTGTCTTACCTTTAAAGTCTCTGGGACGCGCAACATCGCCCCGCGCACATGACACTCTCTGTAGCTCCACCGCATGTCCCCTTGCCTTCTTCACGGACCCTGGACTAAACTCTGCGCCTCGCTTTTATAATGCGGAGAAAGCCCGAGATTCAGTAATATTAATTATCGCTTGGAGGCCTGCCCCTTCACACACCTTTAGAAGGGGGAGCTGCCTGCGTAGGGAGCCTACGGAGTAACCAATGAGCAATAACGGATTGAGGGCGCACGCACACTGTGACAATACGTTGTTATAGATAAAATTGTATTAGGGTGGCTGTACTTGCAGTTAGAAGTTTAAATGCACTCATACTTGAATGCAATGGCAGTCTTGGACTTTAAATGATTTCTGGTCTTTCTTGCAGAGAGGCAGGGAGGGTTTCAGAATGATCACACCGCATATATTTGTAATAAAATAAAACTCCAGTAATTCAATGTTTATTTTGGTTTTTTTGGAATGTAGATTCACACAAGTTATATTAATAAGAAATAAATAAGATTAAGCACCAAATTCTTGGGGTTTTCTTCTATTTAATATGTTTGTTGTACAATCATTCTGCTATCTGTATTCTGCTACAGAAAAAGACCAGTTCAAAAATTTTTAAACCCCAATATTGGTATCACATTCATGGTAATGATGAGGGTATGTAGATTTCTGACTGCAGCTGTATGTGTAAATGTGTACATGTAAGGATTGAATCAGCGATGAAGCAGTTTTTTTCATACTTTGCTTAAGTTCATAACAAAGTTGTTAAAAATGATGCACTGTTCAATGTTTTCTTTTGGGTTTTATTACTTTTACGATGTTTGCAATTAAACAAGCTGTTCACATAGTTTAAAGAAAATTGCTTATATATAATCTGGCTCTGGCTTACTCTTTTTTTTGAGCAATATGATGTACCAGAGTTTTCCATTGGTTCTTTTTGTAATATTTGATTGAAGCAAGTTGTTTCTCTCTCTCTCTCTCTCTCTCTCTCTCTCTCTCTCTGTGCCTCCACAGTGCCCCCAGTAATAGTTAAGGAGTGGTGTGCCAGTAAGGCCAAGTCAGCCTTGACCCCTGAGCTGGTTCCAGCCATGTGTTTCCGTGAGTGGACCTGTCCTAATCTAAGGCGCCTGTGGCTTGGTCGTGCCTCTGAGGATCGCAGTCGACGCACGCGAGCCTTCT
Organism: Leiocassis micropogon; assembly: GCA_028565275.1. Classification (NCBI taxonomy): domain Eukaryota; kingdom Metazoa; phylum Chordata; class Actinopteri; order Siluriformes; family Bagridae; genus Leiocassis; species Leiocassis micropogon. The sequence goes on from JAOVVA010000019.1 coordinate 11,388,262, forward strand.
TGGCCTGCATGAGATCAGACTGCCCTGCCCTGCTTAACCCGTCCTGTGTGCCATCACACCTGCTGCTCATGTGCTGTGTACTCAGGTAGTGAAACCGGATACATGAATTTATGATGCATAGTATAGCTTCTAGTCTTCTTTGTCTTTCGACTGTTCCCTTTTAGAAGTCGCCACAGCGAATCATCTATCTCCATCTAACCCTATCCTCTGCATCCTCTTCTCTCACACCAACTTGATGTCCTTTCTCACTGCATCCATAAATCTCCTCTTTGGTCTTCATCTAGACCTCCTGCCTGGCAGTTCCAACTTCAGCCAGCCAATATGCTCACAATCTCGCCTCAGAACATTTCTAAACCACCTCAATCTGGCCTCTCTGACTTTATCTTCAAAACATGCAGCTGAAAGACCAACAACATTTTAAGTTTGTCTTTTATAAGTACAATTATAGTCAGTGGGAATGACGGGAAATCTTTTTCCTTGCATGCAGGTATATGATGCAGTGGCCCGGTGGCCGCATTCTCCAACGCCATGAGCTTGACGCCTTTTTGGCTCAAGCGGTGTCCAATCAGCTCTATGAGCCTGATCAACTGCAGGAACTCAAGGTAGGTGTCCAAAAATCATAACTCAATTGCACTGCATGGCATTTCCATGTATAGAACACTAGTGATTGGTTGCTTGCTTGTAATAAAGTGAAGTGGATCCCTATGTCTGTGTCTGATATTGCAATGGCTAGGTGGAGAAAGTTGACAACCGAGGTGTGCAGCTGGCCTCTCTGTTTATGAGCGGCGTGGACACTGCTCTTTTTGTGAATGATGTGTGTGGCCAGCCTCTTCCTTGGGATCACTGCTGCCCATGGGGCTTCTTCGATGGCAAACTATTTCAGAGCAAACTTGCTAAGGCTACCAGAGACAGGGCTGCTCTGCTGGACATGTGTGAAGGCCAGGTACAGAGCCCATCATTTTTGTTTCTGCTACCTTTTAATAATCTCAGATCTTCTTTTTTTTCCACACTGATGGTTTTTTTATGATTTAAAAGACAAAGCTTCTTTTCTCTGACAGGAGGAGCTGGTGTCCCGAGTCGAGAAGATGAGGCAGGCTATTCTGGAGGGCATCAACCTCTCTCGGCCTCCTCCACCACCCCCACCTTTGCCACCCCCAGCCTTCCTGCCCCCTGCTATGGTGCCACCATTCTACCCTATGCACCCACTGTACCCACCTCGACCCTTGGGTTCTATGCCTCCTCCTCACCACCAGCACCGACCAAGAGCTTTCCCAGGTCTGATCACAGTCACACATTATGATTAAAGGCTCTGTTTAATCAGAGCCAGTACTTTTGATCAGGTGAGATGACGGGTGAACTACTTAAGAAGATATTCCTGTACCCTTGAACCTAATGTCTATCCACAGCATTTCTATTACCGAAGCATAGAATTTGTACACGGTTCCCTGAACTGACAAAGAAAAGAGAACAACACAAAACAGAAAAGCTGTTTGTTTGTTTTTTAAATGCTAGGTTGGTGCAGTTGGTAAATTTTGGCCCAAAAAAAAAATCCAATTTTGAACATGTGTGAATTATATATCTATGAACAAATTGTGTTAAGTCGGCTTTTCTTGTGAAATATGCAAATTCAGTAAGGCTTTCTTGTTTACCTTAAGATATGATGAATGTGAATGTTAATTCTCTGCTCTGAAAAAATAATCTGCCAAAGCATGAAATCTATTCTTTCAGTTTTTCTGTATTTGTTTTTCCTCAATACAGGGAGATTCTTGTCTATGGTAATTGCACATATGCCGATGCAAAAGTTGAAGATTAGGTTAAAAGCAATTTTTAATGACTTATGCTTTAGCCCACTTGCCTTTGTTGGAATGTACTTATGTCCTTATTGCATTTCTTAACAGAACAATTTATTTACTTAGAATCAGTAGAGATGGTATTATGAAGGTCCTTCATTTTAAACCAGTATGATGTTTTAAGCTGTTATATCATGAATTGCAGATTTATCAAGATGCTGTTTTGTTTACAAGTAATTTTTGTTACACTGTAAAACTTTGACACTGTTTTTCAATGACAGGTATCCAGTCTATACCTCCTCAAGGTGGGAAGCTAGAGATTGCTGGCATGGTTGTTGGCCAGTGGGCTGGAAACAAGCCGGTGCGTGGCAGAGGAGGGTTTAATGTACAGGTGGTATCAGTGGGAGGAGGAAAAGGGTAAGTTACCTCAGCATGAGCAAGTTACTTTATTTTACCTAGAGTGGCAAACTTAATATCGAATATCGAAATATGCATATTTGCGAAAATGCAAAGGACTTGAAGCATTCTGGTCTGTCTCTGTTATAGAAGGGGCAAAGAAATGATACCCAAAGGAAGGGGAGGAAAGAAAATTAACACAAATCGACCACAGGTAATGAAAATATATGCTTTCTAATATAACTCGTACTGATAAACCTTAGGTCATCATTTTACAAACATGCGAAAATTCAAAAGCCTTTTTTTCTGTGACCGCATGTACACATTACTTAATATATAAAATATCTTTAGTCATATTTACATAGAAAAAGCACAGTGAGAAGGGTCAGTTTAAGAGTTGAAAACCACTAAGCATTTAATACATTTTTGAGTTGTTTTTGTAACAGATTTTTTTTTTTTTTAATTGGTACTTTGTCCAATTTCTTTTATTCCCTACACCATTCATTTGATTTCTGTCAGGTCAACAATTTATTCTTAATCAATTTATGATAAGTTTAACATGACATTTCCCTTCACTTTACTCTCTTCCTCTGTAGACTCTCTCTTCCTCACCTCCCTCATCCAGCCCCCCAAAGCTGGCAGAGGAGCCAAAAACAGTGGGGCGGCCTGCTGAGAGAGCCGGCGTCGTATCCCAGCAGTTGAATGGCAGTTCTTCAGGAAGTGCCACTGGCCAACCCGTTGACCTGCCACCACTGGCCCAGCCAATCCAGTGTGCCTTAGCCAGCAAAGAAAACCAATCAGGAGACGGGGTGGAGGTGGAGGCCCCATGTTGCCTTGACGACTGCTCGTCAGATGGTGCACTACAAAAAGAGGAGTAATTACATCCCATAGTTTAACAAGAATGATCGAGTTGAGAGGAAATGTTCCAAGTTTGACTGCCTTTTTCCTTGCAAAACATAATTAGGCACAGTAGCCACTTCGTGTTGTCGTCATAAGAATAATTTATGATGTTACAGATGCTGGAAACTAGAGATGGACAGTGTGAGAAGGGGTGCGGTCTGTGTCACCTTAAGTAGGTTCTGATTTGGAACTGAGCAAAGTTAAAAATCACAACCTTTTGATTGCACATTGCACTGAATCTTTTTGATTCTGGACCTCAGCCTTTCCACTGCCCCATCAGGGTTGTAGCATTGTGACAAGCTCTCAGTCTTTTCACCTTTCTAGCATTTTTTTTTTTTTTTTTCCTTTTAGAACACTTTAGGTTCCTGGTAATATTTGTAATATTGTCTAAAAATGGCGACAGTAGGCCCCTTTTTGTCCAAGGTATATTCTACTTAAATCCACACTTACAGTCAGTGCATTTTAAGAGCAGCATACTTACCCTTAAAGCCCCAAAACATTTTTGAATTGATTCTAGAGAACCCAGCATCATCTAACCAATGCTGTTTATCACCCTGGCTGTCAGTCACACATCACGCAACTGACAGTTGAACCATGAGCCTTCATGCATAATTAGTGCACCATGGCTTCGCCCTTCATTTATACACACAACATTTAATTGTTGGCATGAGCTTTGTATTTAATATTACTTTAGTATATCAAACAAATTGCATTGATATTTATTATATGCATCTAAAATGCTTAGATGTAGATATAGATCCCTCTTTTTTTTCTTTTCTTTTGATCTTTTTTTAGTGATTTTAAGCAAACGTTGTAGTTGTGGCTAATTGGATCGCAGTAGCTATCAAAACCTGCACGGTTCTTTTTTTTTTTTTTTTTTAAATGTTCTTTGTGTTCCAACTAATTCATAGAAATTAAGCAAAAACCCTGTTACTGTATTGTAGCCAAGGTAAATATTGAAATAGGACCCTGTTTAGAGTTAATAAGTTGTCTCTGATTTGAGCAGCGCACAAAGTGAGACACTCCAGCGCCGTCGTAGCTTAGCGTCAATGGAATTGTCCTCACGAATGGTGATTGTGGCTACCAGTGAATTTATAGCTGCTTAACAGTAAGGATAGCACCAGAATTTATTCATCAGGCAGCCACACTGTATGTTTGAATTATCCCTTTAAGGGGAATGATATTTCATAGTTTGTGTTTTTACAATAGGGTTTTTTTTTTTGTTTTTTTTTTTTAAAAACGCACCTTATATCCCAAGATCTAAATATTGATGTGCAAGCCCCAGCACCAAAAAGTTAAAAGAAATGCCCTATGAAACTGATTGTAACCCAACGTAAAGCACTTATGTTATTTATGTATAATTATAGATCAGTACAACCACAGTCACCAGTCCACGGACCAAGAAATTGGGTAAAGAAGTTGAACTCCTAAATTTCTGACAACTGGGTGAAAAAAAACAAAAAACAAACTCACCTTCTAGTTATTTCATTACATTAATATATATATATTTTTTTGTGAATTTAAGCCCATATGTGTTGTTTCTATGACTGCCCATGGACCTTGTGCACTTTTGTGAGAGCATTTTATTGAGGGAATATGGGTTTAAAGTAATCCATCTAACATGAAAATCCTCTAGCTTCAAAACAATCTGACACCTTCACACAAAGGAATTGCTTCTTTGTGACCTTTTTTGTACTAGTAATGAATGGGATGTTGGTAATGAGCTTCAATTTGTATCAAAGAACAAATACACTAGAGAGAGGATCTTTTGACAAATAATTTTAATTAGAAATCTTTAATACTGATTTTCATTAGTGTCTGTGCAGGCATGTTAATAAGATGCACCTTATTTTGTTACAATATGGATAGATGATAGTATATCATGTGCCACAAATTGTATATCAAAGCTCTAAATATCGCAGAATGACAGACATATTTATGTTTGTATAGTCTAAAGGTTTTGCTGAAACCCCTCCATTAGCTTAACTTTAAGTTTATATACGTGTACGCAGAGAAATACACAAATAGCAACTTTTACGCAATGCGTTTGTTATTGGCAACGACATGATGTGACCGTCTTGGACATAACATGAACTATGATAAATCGGTATTAATCGAGACCGTACAATTACAAGTAGTGTATTTAAGCCCGATACGATACTGTACTAATCATGCACAACCAGGCTTCGGTTGTGGCATTTAATAATAATTTCAGCAGTGCTCATAATGGAAGAATCTTCCATCATGAATTAAGCACGCTAAAAACGCACCTAAACATACACACATACACTTGTTTGTACCTTTTAAACAAACAACTTTGAACTGCTTCAGACTTTCTGTAGATCATTGTTTAGTGTTCAGTTTCCATTTACAGTAGATACAAAATTTCAGTAAGTTCATTAAACAAATGTAGATCGTCATAGATTTACCAGACATCAAAGTTCATTTAACTTAATCTTAGTCTTGAAGACATTAACACACCCAGAAATGGACATGAACATGTACACATGCACACATGCACATATACACATGTGCACACACACACTCACACACATGCATATGTAGATGTTTTCTTTTAGAGAGACACCATTTAGTACAAGAGAAAATGTAACGTTATTTAGGATTTCTTTTTGTATTCGATATAGTTGATTACTTGTAATGCTTAATTAGTGATTTCAGATGTGTGGTTCCCAAGTTACTCTTTGCAGAGCTTCTTATCTGGCTTTTATGTATTTTTTTCCACTGTTCTAACCTCTCTTATTTGCCATTTTAATCAGACATTTGTTAAGAGTTCACTATACCCAACCTAGCTGCAGATGTATGATAATTTACAGTATTAAGTATATTAAAGGATCTATGTTTCGGATTTTTGAGGTACAACTAAACCTTTTCCCCCCCTTATCCTAATCGGTCATATTAAAAACGGTGGTAATATAGAACATGTGCGGATTTATTCATATGGCGATAGTTAGTTCACTGCACTATTTGTTGCTGATTTAAGAAATCATCCCTGTCTTGGTGTTGAATATATTGTTACTAATACACACTCTTAAAGTTCACATGCTCGCTTTCTGTAGTTTTAAAATAGCAACCAGATTTCCTCCATATCTATATAAAGGAAAAAAACACACCAAAAAAAGCCCGTCACCTCTTCTTCTTTCTCTTGTTCCATCATGTCTAAACTCTTTTGTCTTTTCTCTTATCATGTCTTGGTTGTGGATTTTCTTGCTCCTGCTGCAGTGTTGTCTCCTTACCCCATCATACTAACAGTAAAGATATTACCGACAATAATAATAACGCTTATTATCAGTCTGTATGTAATTGTAGCCAGAAGTTGGAAACGGATATTTTTCAGCATCGGAAAAGAAAAACAACCAAAAACAAACAAAAAAAAGTAACCTAACCATCTTTGGTTTGAAATTGTGAAAAAACTTTTTTTTTTTTTTAATATATATATTACTTCTTTGACCATTGCTACAGTTAGTATTAAATACACTTAGCACAGGTAGATATTTGAAACTGTAATGATTATAGGTATCTTTACCTTATTGCTATTGTTTTAAACCACTTCACCATTAGGGTAAAATTGTAGCCATCAGACTAAACCACAACTTTGTCAAACATTTTTGAGATGCAATTAATCGGTGAAGATCTTTTTAAAAGCTGATAAATTCAACATTTAACCCTTGCGTCCTTGCACAGAACAGAGTTATCTCTGATACTAAAAACCAAAGTGCATACTATCTTACTATTTGTCAACCCAAATTCCACTTTCTTTCATTTGTGGAAATGAGAGTTCTATTCCTCGGTAATTAAAATCATAACCTATATTATGGGTCCATTTGCAAATATTAAATGAAGGAAACAATGTATTTACATCTTTTTGGTGAAATGTGGCAGAGGCATGTGTTGTCCGGTTTCTTTGCTAACAGTTTTTCCCTTTTTATGAAGTGTAGCCTTAGATGCAAGTCTTTGATGCGGTTAAATCCTAGCACCCACTACAGTTACAGTTTGGAAAACGAAGCTTTGTCAGTAGTCATGACTAGGGTAAACGTAAGCGCCTAACTGTTAACAGGTTCTGTTCACAAGTGAAGAATCCTCGCCTGTGCATTCCTATAGACTTGTGTCTGCAGATTTGATTTGATTTTTGCTTTGAAAAGTTTCCCTTCTATCCTAGCTTTGAAGCCCTTCACCTCACAGGACCTTCTGTGTGCTTTTGACCAGTGTTGTAAGGTTTTGAGCCCGTTAGCGATAACAGCAGTGTGTTGTGTATAATGGCTCCCTGCCATTCTCCCCTACGTTTGCTGGACGAGTGCCCTTGTTTTATCCTTATGTTTTTAGAGCATGTTGCCCCTGCAATGTTGTCAACATTTTCAAGTGACGACCCAGTCTCATTTGTAGGCAACACATTCTGTCATCTGATCTGTTCACCAGGATAAACGCGTTGATGCATGCATCAAGGTCTCCAAAAGAACTTGTGTAGTGGAGGGTAAAACTTCATTATTATTATTATTATTGCTGTTATGGTTATGATCGTTATTAACAGTTTCTCATTTTTAGTCAGAAGAAAGCACCAGGTTGTTTGGGGAAAGAAATCTTTTTTTATTTGTCTTGCTGTTGTGGTCTGAATTCACGATGCATTGAGAAGAAAGCCAAAAGGCTGAGAGAGAAAGAGTTGAAGTTGGCAGTCATGTTTGTATGGTTGGAAAATGACTTACAGTGCTGAAATAAAATTTATTCTTTTAGTAAAAGTTGGTTTTCCTCTTTTTTTTCTCTCTCTTGAGTGTACTGTATGCATGTTGTGTATTTCCTTATTTAATGTAAGTTTTAATTTAAGGCTAAAGAGTATACTGTTAGACGTTCTTGAAGAGCTATTATTTTTGCATGCAGCATGTGTTGTGTGAAACGTACTGTATATACCCTCGCTTTGTCAATATCTTCCTTTATTAAATGTCCAAATCATTTTTAGTGCTAAACATTGAACTTCTCGAAGTTCTGGGTAAAATGCCTTGTTGATGACAGCGGTCAGAGGAGAATGGGCAGACTGCATTGAGATTCTACAACATTAACTCAAATGACGCTTCATTATAGAGGAGTTATGCTGAAGTGCATCTCAGCATACACAACCTTGAAGCAGATGTGCTACAGTGGAAGAAGACCACACCATGTGCCACTCCTGTCTGTTGAGAACAAGGAACTGGCTACATTTGCATGGTATGGTCAGAATTTGGTGTAAACAACATGAAAGCATGGATCCATCCTGCCTTGTATCAATGATTCAGGATGGTGGTGGTGTAATGATGTGAGACAAAATTTCTTGGCGCACTTTTGGGCCCCATGTCCATGACCACAGTCTACCCTTTTTCTGATGGCTACTTCCAGCCGGATAACGCACCCCGTCACAAAGCTAAAATTAACTTGAACTGGTTGCTTGAACATGGCAATGAGTTCACTTTACTCCAAATGGATTTCACAGTCTTTTAGTAGAGAGGACCTTGTTGAATCTATGTCAAGAAGAAATAAGGAAGTTCTGTATGCAAAAGGGGGTAACCCAGTGCTACTGTAGCAAGGTAAGTGTGCATGTGTATGTGAGGGTATATATGGCATAACAATTAGTAAAAAAAAAAATAAAAGATGAAATTTTGTTTTAAAAATGTTGGTTCTCTGATTAATGAATAACATAAGTATCCCACATAAGTGTTCAAACCCATCCCTTAGTACTTGGTTACAGCATCTTTGGCAGCAATGACAGCCTCAAGGCTGCTTGCAAATGATGTTACAAGCTTCTTGGCAGAAAGGTCGAGCACAACCAGGTTGCATGGGCAACGTCGGTTATGTGTAAGCCATCAACCCAAACTATATACATAAATATATTAATTCATGAGCACTCTGGAGAAGGCTTTCACTGAGGATAGCGCTATAGTCTTCTGCATCCATTTCCCCCTCTGTACTGACTAGGCTCCCAGATGCAAAAATACATGATGCCACCCTATTTGACTGTCGGGATGGGTTTAATAAGGTGATGCACAGTGACTGATTTCCTTCACACATTGCATGGGGAATTGTGTGCTCAGTCCAGTGGATTTTGTTTCATGGACTGAGAGTCCTACACAGGCTTTTTGGCAAACTTGCAGAAGGCTATTACATGGCTTTAAAAAAGCAATGGCAATATAAGCAAGTATCTAATGAATACACTTCAATGCCATACCATTTCTGAAAGTTGTGATGTACCTGTCTTGTGCTGAGAAGTTTAACCAAGTCATAATGAAACACTGTTACAACATGTTATAAATACTTTAAGTATTTAAGCACCCTCCTCTTTCGTGGAACCTACTTGCCATGGGGACTCTGGTGGTTATGATATTTAAATGCAGTTACATTTGTAACTTGTGTTCTGTTTCACGCATTTAACTTCTTTAAGGGCTGTGTCTAACATGTGGACACATCCTGTCTTTGGCCAACTGGCAAGGTGTCTCTTCCTAATTAGTATTCATGAGAATGAAACACTCCTGGAATGGCACACCACAGTGGGGAAGTGGTGGTCTTTGAACACCAAGTCAGATATCCTTTGCTACAAGGTTATAAGACACCCAATCACATGTGGCCAACTTCATCACACTCGCACTACTAGGAGGAGCAATGAATTGCTGAATTGCTCCATCATCCCTAGCAATATGGTCAACCACATCTCCTCAAGAAGATAAAGGTTTTTGTACTTTCATTACTCAGAGTTGCTCTGAGAAGTTTCCTTAATCACTTTTAGTCTAGGAATCCCAGCTAGGACTTTTTTTAAGATAAGATAGGAGCTCTCGAGCCCTGGAGTATTGCCCCAATGTAGTTAAAGCAATCATGGAATGCAGACCATTGTGGGTGCTGCATGTAGTGACAGCCTTGATTACCCAGTGGACCAGTCTTTGCGAAGACATTGGAGCACCTAGTATCTTTGCATTGTGACCAATGGAAGACCAATGTGATCTAATGACACCAATTTCAAATTCTCATCCTGCATGGGTTTCAGCATGAGCTTTGTGGAAGGAGGCACCCAGCTCCTTTCAGAAAACTGTTGTTTTATGTTTCCACCGTGGTGCCCTACACTGTGCTGTAGTAAACTAAAAATATCTATCTTACACATTGTCAGTGGGGACTTGTCAATTTCCAGAAGACCTTGTAAAAATGGCAGCACTTTAGACCAGCTGATGGGTTAAACTTCATTTGTCGACCAGTTCTTAGGATATACAGTATAGCCTGGACTGCTATTTCACTGTCTGTCCCACTCTGTGCGGCCAAACCCACAAACATAGTCTATCAAATTAAGTGTTCTGCATCCCTCTTTTTTCTAGTCTTGGTGTTGGAAGGTTGAGCTGCTAGTGAGAACCAGATTCTCTCTGGCTGTTTTGATGGCTCAATGCTGTGAGGATGTAATAGAGCAATCTCTAACACTGTGCAGTGTAGGCTAAAAAGGAAATGATCACAGCTTTGGAAGACGAAAGTGAGCACTGACCATACTCTTAAACTGCACAGAAGAGCTACAAGATCTAGTGAAAGAAAGGAATGTGATGTGGCATGAAGGTATTTATAGTAAATACTGTCTTATTGTCCCTTTATGGATCTGTTGGTCCCAAGTCTTACCCTTTGCTCTCTGTAGCTCTGGTTACTCAGCCTAGTGCACAAATGCATATCAGACAATTTTCTATACCATCTATAAACTATTAAATTTCTCCAAATATGGCTGTTTTATATCTCTCCTTGTTTTGCCTGCTGTACTAATAATGGTTATATATAGCAAGAAAGAAACTGAGAAAAATTTTTTTTCCCGTTATGCAATAAACTTCTTTTGCTTCTAGAAACTGTGAAGTCTGGAATGTACTCTGTATTATAAACATAGCCTACAATATAAACATAATCACTTACATACATATATGTTTAAGAGTATGTTTTACTGCTGTATGAATGTTTTGGTCGGTGAAAGTATCAGGGAATAAAATATTAATTCGTCCATTGATTAGTTGGATGAACAAAAGAGAACATAGTTGTTAAATGTCAAGTTAAAATATCATATGAGAGAGTGCTTCTGTTTGATTTAGTACAACAGCACGATTATGAAAATATTGGTGCTTTTATATACATCATATAAACATCATGTAAACAAAAATTTCTACTCCGAGTCACTGCCTTCTAAAACACAATATGGCCAAGTATGATTCTCTATCATTGAAAATAGTTTCCAAAGAAGCCACAGCTGTAGAGCAACTTGTGTTGCAATATACAGACCGATACATCTCATAGTAAGTGTAGGAGTAATGCTTTTCAAACGGAGGCAGGTGGAGTGATACAAGCTGGGAGATCTACTAGTACTGTTATAAGAATAATCAGCACTTTTAAAATGATGCTTGTCTAATTAATTTGGTGGGTCGTGAGAGGAAAACTCATTTGGTAACCTACCCTTCCTGGCCAAAATAAAAAAAATTGCCATTTCAGGTGGTCAAATTATTGGGCTGAATCATGCAAAGAGAAGAAGTAAGGAGTTGTGAAGTTCCTAACACTGGGTTAAGAACCCTTCAACCCATTATTAAAACCTGGAAGGACAGTGCTGACCATCAATTTTGTGAAAGATATATGATCGGAAAAAGTAATGAATGGAAATCACGTAAAGAATTGGTGAAGTTTCAAGGTAAAACAAAGTTCAACAGTGAAAAACATAGCTATGTTTAATAGTGAACATAAGAGCATTTCTGAACATGAGTCCAGACTCAAAAACATTAATGTGGTAATGAAATGAAGTCAACTAACGAGCCGAATGTACAGAATGACCAGGTTATTACATCAACTGAGTTTTTCTTCCCTGATGGTACAGGGATATTCCAGGACTCAAATTTTGAAACAGTGGTTCTGTGAGCATGAGCAAGCATTTCAACACATGAACTGGCCACCACATTGTGCACTGTTAATCAAAGCTAAAGGTGATTGAATTGAAACCTTAGAGGTTTGTGCGACTTTTATTTTGGCCAGACTGATCTAACTTGGCTGCAGTTTTCAGTGTTCCGGTTTCTACAGAAACGCCCCCTTATGGCCGACGCCCCCCCGCTGCGAGAATCCAAATCTCGCGATAGGATGGGATCGTCTGGCTGGCTGCTCTTCTAAGATGGCGAAGACATGTAGGAGTCAGTGTCTCAGGTGAGCAAAATTAAACCGTTTCTTTATTCAGTTTCAGGTTCGAGAATGTTCGAGAGCTGCTCTTCCTTTCTGTTGGCATTAATTTGGAAATAAAAACGCGGAAGGAAACATCCGGAATGGAAAGGGCGGATCTCTGAAACGTGCAATTTATTGCCCATCATCTTCAGCGGCCATTTTTAAAATAAAAAATACGTTAGCTAAATGATTTATCAGCTTGTACTAAGCTAGCCTTAATCAGCATATTTTCCAGGAAATATCTATTAACCTTAGACGCTTTACTTATTTGTGTATCTTTAATTAAGGCGTATAACGTGAATAGTGCTGTTTTCACCGTTTCAGCGTGCTAAGGCTAACTTGGCTGAGAAAAGCGTGAGGATGAAGCTGTGATTTAATTTACAGCTTTATACTTGTATATTGGCCAGTTAGTAAAATTAACCAAGGCATCCAGACTCACGAAATATACAGTTTATAGAGCTCTACGTTCAATAATCAGACAGGTGGGATTATTCTGGCCTGTTAACGTTACTGACTTAAGCTAGCTAGTGACTTTGGAGTTTTAGCATTGAACTTGGTCTGTTATCTAAATGTCCCTGTGTAACGAGTTAATGCACGGATATTCTAGCATTGTGTTCATGTTCAGGAACCGCACATTCGACTCTATGACTTAATAAGCCATGTGAGGTTTATCATTACTGTATATAAACCGTATACTAATAATGGGGCGCAGAGCTTCTGAGCCGAATGCAGAACAGGACACTGTACATAATACACTACCTATAGAAAGCAAAATGTCTGTAAGCTGTAGGTTCTACCTCATCTGGCACTTGGATAGATGAAAAGTTAAACAGCAAGATGTGTAGTAAAATGCATCTCTGCTGTAATGCAATCTTGTCTAGTAATCACTATTTTAATCTCTCCTATAATTCAGTGGATTTATCATCACCAGTGAAATTGCCAGAGAGGCCGTGCTCATAGAGAAAGAAAGAAATGACACCCACCCGCCCCTGTCTCCAAACCATTGTTTTGCCGCTATGTGGCTACATTTAGAACTTTTTCGTTGATTTGTGTCCTGCCCAGGAACGGTTGCTCCACCGCTGGCCAACATACACAATGTTTTTTGTTCTCCATACTCGGGTACACTTGCGTATTTACAGTTTCCGATCAAGCAGGTGCATACTGCATCCTGCTGTATCTGTGAGACGCCATTAAACACAAGGGAAGATTGGAATGAGTGAGTTAACCTTCGCGCAATGCCCAATATTAATATTTATGAAAAAAAAAAAGTCGAGCAGTTTTATCATGTGCCTTCTTATTTTATCAGCTATGCCTGTGTAGGTTCCTGAGTGTGGACCAATTGTGTTCTCACTGATCAAAATGAACCAGGGGTCAAGTGTTCTAGGAAACGGTCCCAGGGCCCTAATGTGAAAGCCCCCTAATTATCCCTGCACATCAGTAGACTTGGTAACACCAGTGAAATCGCCAGAAAGGCCATACTTGTACAGAGACAAACTCTTAATTTTCTGCTTTAACCACATTTAGTCTAATTACATAATTTATTGGGTACATTTATCTATTATTCTCCAATATTCTAATAATATTGATTTCGAAAACTATAAAACTACAGAAATTTCGATATGGCATCTGGTTTAGATTAGAGCTTTGGACTTTAATGAAAACTATTGGCTTGTTTAGGTCGATGTTCTGAGAAATATGACTGAATTTGTTAGGAGATGTTAGCAATTACAAAAAAATTACCAACAACAACAAAAAAAAAACATCCTGCCCATATCTGGGTTAAATACAGATACAGATCAAATACACTGCCTGGCTAAAAAAAAAGTTGCACAGATTTTGTTTGGGTGCCGCTAGCTTTGCTGGAATATGCCCATGTCATCAATAAGGGAAAAAAAAATCCATAGACCAGTAATAACCCGTTCTATCAGTATATACAAGTCAACTGCTTTTGCTATTGCTGAACCTAGACATGATCAACGGAAACAACCGCAGATCTCTCCTGAGGCTTGTACAGTGGCCTCTCTGCATGATGGATGAATCATTTCACATGCTTTTCTTCTAACCCTTGATGCACCTTGGGATGGGGTCTGTCTGGACTCATCAGACCACATGACCTTTTTCCATTGCTCCAAAGACAAATATTCATGATTCCATACCTGTTTTTTTGTTGTTGTTTTTTTGAGTCAAGCAGTTTATCTGATACCGATATAGCAGTATAAGGTTACACCCTTATTTTATGTCTTCAATTGTAGTTGATCTGCTGCTATGAACAGTTTTTCAGCCTCACTCCCAGATGAACTCTAACCTGATATTTCTGTGAGCGACCATTTTCAGCATGCTGGTGTGCGTGGTAGAGAAGGACATGTCCCGAAGTGTTGCTGGGCTTTTGAGCACAGCAGAATCAAGAGAACCTGAGCCAGTGATTAAGAGAAGGAAGTAGTTAAGGTTTTGGTCTGCTAAGCGGAAGGTTGCGAGAAAAAAATTGCTTGTATTTTCAGTCGAAAAATTTGAATTGAAAATTTGATTTTGTATGAATTGAAGTAATGTTTTATGGGTGAACATTTGCATTATGTGAAGTCATAACACAAATGGTTGTATTTAAAGTTAGTTACTGTACAGCACTTGTCATGCTTGCACAATATCCAAAACAATGCGGAGGAAATGAACCCATGTCCAAAATAGTAGTTTGGTGTGCATGCTTGCGCATGTGGTTTCCTGCAGTTCCTCCATGTCCATGTCAATGTGTTGAGAATGCTCCGTCACCTAGAATATTCCATTCAATTCAGTTTTATTTATATAGCGATTTTAACAATGGTCATTGTCGAAGAGCAGCATTACAGAATCACAAGAAAATTAAGTAAAGGTCAGTGGTCGACTTGCTCAGGTTCCTTTCCACTGCATCCTGGGTTAGAGTGGATGAACTGTGCATAGCAAGAGATTTAGTAAAACTGCACCTACTGTATTCGGTAGGTTTATATAATGTGTCCATACTACGTTCCATGAAAAACTCTAAGCAAAGCATAGAACATGAATGCAGAGAGCAATAATTGGCATAATTGAATAATAAACCGATTAAAACTTTAAAGAAAAATGACTCAGTACATGGGTAATTTTTTTTTTTTTACATTAATGGAAGGAGTTGCAGATCGGATGCTTTGTAACAGTCAGCGACATTGCAGACAGAATCTTCAGGACAGAAGACTGGCTTCTCAGTAATGTGGTGATCTGTGTGTGTTGAAGGAATGACAAACTGTTTTATCCTAAGTAATGACAGGATGGACTTATGGACATTTCTTAATATTAGATGTTATATAAGGTTAAAAGTACAACATGGTTACTAATAAAAACAAAAAGTTGGGAGTGGAATTCTTGGTGTCAGTGAGAATATAGCACAGCTTACACTCACTACATTTCCCCATGCTGGAAACCTCTGGTGATTTTGTTCCCAGTGCTGAGATTTCTCAGTAGGTTTTCTTCAGGTGCACAACTGAATGGCTTTCGTGTGTATTCAGTTCCTCCATGTATACAACAATATCTTTGTAGCCTTGGGAGTCTCCGGTAAGCTATACAGGGGTGATGCGATGCATCAGAGATCAAATACCACCAGCCTTCTAAAGTGTTTGTCTTGAGGGAGTAGTTTAGTGGCATTTTTTTAATTCAGTGTACATATTTCTTTGTGTTGGTGTTTAATGGGATTGGGCAGGCAAAGTTTTGACTTCTCTTATTTCTCTAATAAGAAATTTTTAAAGAATAGTTTTCTAATGATTGCAAAACAACATTTGGCCAAACTCTAAAGCCTTTCAATGTGCAGGCTCAGTATGAGTGACAGTATGAACTCGCTTCATCCTCACATTCCACATTAGAATTCCATTTAATTTCACCAAAGGCAGTGAGTTACGTGCAGCATGTTTAAATAGATAAGTTAGTTTTGCTGCATACAGATGAGTGACAAAAATCGATTTGGACTGGCAGTTTCCTGCATCAGAATGTAATTAAAGTTCAGTCAAATATAAACTTGACTCTGTTTGCCATTTACTTTTCAAAGCTTAACAAGTATGACCAATTCTGTATTACAAAAAACAAGAAGCCAAGAAGGATTTTTCCCCCCCATTGAAATATTTGATGCCTTTACAAATTCTACTATTTGTGGATATTTTCTGGTAATATGTTCAGGGGAGTCGTGTGACAACAAAGTACATTTACAAAACAATATCTTTAAAAAATGTCAGTGTTTTGATGACGCTAAGCAAAGAGTAAAAACGGATAACCTGGAGTCAGCCACACAAGTGGAACTCATTTAAAGTTGACATGACTTGGCAAAGATTTAAAAACATAAACTTGTTCCCGTATATCAAAACTTTGTTTGCAAGCAATTGTATCTCTGCCTTTCAACTTTCATATCTTTTTAAATAAAGTTTCCAGCTATGTGTAGAAGATGGTAGGTTTTATACATAGGGGCCCCCAAAATGTATACATACTTTAACAGTTATTAATGCCCTTTTTAAAAAAAAAAAATTGAATTGCCAAATTAAATTATGGCAGCCGTGTTTAGTACTGCTTCCTCTAAAGATCTAAGTACTTGCATGGCCCATCGATGCGTTACTATGGATATTAGCCTGAATATACTGTGTTTTTTTTTTTTTTAATGATTTGTACAAAATAATAGGAAAATAGTTTTTGAATAGATATGATTACCTGCATCACAACTTCAGAGTTTTAGCTTGGTCACTTTAGTGATCATGTGTATGGGGCATGAAGGTCTTAAAATAGAGTCCCATTCACAGCTTTAAAAACATAGCAGAAATGTTTATTGCTTATAATATAATTCTTTTCATTTTTTTTAAACATTATATCAGAAAAGCTATTTCCTTATACACAGATCAGCAGTCTGATCAGATGGTCTATTCAGCAACGTAAACATGCTTTCTAACATCAGTCTTCCAATCCTATTCCTAATTCTTATCAGAATATTCACGTTCATTTTCTGTATCATCTGAAGAAAGTCCTTTATTCTCACTATCTGGATTATTCTGATATTCTCATCAGGATCATCCCAGATCACAGTGATGGCAGAAAATGATTTATTGATTGTGAGGGTTAATTTGGTTCTACAGACACTTGGTTAGATGGGTGCTGAACCACCAAACCCAGTATATAAAGATGTGTACTGACCCGTCATGATTAATAAAGTAACCAACAACAGTACAACTCCATAGGCATAAATTGCACTACTTTTACCAATCTACAAATTGGGTCAAGTTAATCATTTTCTTAATGCCTGTCAACTTATTTTTAAGTTTCTTACTTTTTACTTGGTCAGGTCAGTCAACATTTTATAATCCATTGTGTTTTGGGCTTAAAGTAAGGCAAAAGTGCAGTCCTTCTCTTAGGACGCCATCATGGTACATGCTGAGGTCATCATAGAGCCACCTTGTGGTATAATTATGAATTACAATTTGTCACTAAAATAAGCATTATGTATTTGAAGGTAATGAGTTGGAAGGAGTGGAAAAATGTTTGGGTTCCATGATGAAACAAAGGGTTATTGTTGTATTTTTTTTAATTTGTAATAGAACATGGCCAATTTGACGAAGTGAAGTCATGATCTTTTGTCTAGTGTGTATGGGAGACTGAGCTGAGGTAGACTGCCCATTCAATTAGGTTTTGATATTCAATTTGATTTAATAGCACTAATGTCCCCCCTTTTCTCTCTGGCAATCTTCTGCTTCTTACTGCGGTCCAGTCAGTGGAATTATTGTGTATTTGATGAAAGCGTAAATAGTTGCCGAGTAAATAGTTGAACAATTAGTTAATTACTTTTTAGAGCTTTTAATGTTTTAATTTGTATGTAAATAATAAAAAAGTGTGAATCAATTCTGAATTTAAAACTGACGATTCAGTTAAGTTAATTAAATTGACCAACAAAAAATGTACGAATTTGCATAATCTATTAAAAGAAAGACTTCTTTTTATTGCATCTGTTTCATATTCAAGCGTTTGGGGGGGAAAATATTAGTCACAATTAAATCAGTTAGCTACTGATATGCTACTAAAGCTACTAAAATGAAACCTTTGTGCTTGTTTATTATGCATTAACAGGTGCTAAAAATCTAAAGCATTAGTTCTATTAGTATGAATGTACACCATTTCATTGTATTCCTGTCAAAGGGCGAAGACTGCTTTAAGAAACCATTAACTCTATACATTTATCTCTGTATGTCTACTAATTTATATTTTGAAATAAGGGTCCAGATTTGCTTAAAAGCAGTTATTTGTCCCTTTCATTATTAATGGAAGTGCCTTTAGTTTAAACTGCCTTGGTCCTTAGTTTTCTTTGTGCCTCCTTAAATATCAGTTCTTGTTTGTGTTTTTCTGTCTAGGCTCATGCTGCGGATCCACCCATGTTTTCCTGAAGATGGTATGAACAGTTTGGCCGAGCTTTGGAAAGATGATTTTGCATCTGAACGCAGCCGGTATTCCTTCTCTACTGTTGGTGTCGGTTCAGTGATGATTAATGTAAACTCCTCTATGGATATAATGTATATACTGTATAAATATATAATGTATATACAGTGATACCTTTAATTAAACGTGTTCTAACACCTCTAGGTATGAAAAAAAATAAATACATGGAGAGACTGTGAGAAATGGGTTTTAATTTCACTCAGCATGAAGGCTAGACTCTAGCCTATTTGAGCAAACTAATTTCGCAACTTTTAGTTTGTATAACTACAATGTTGAATATACTATATTACACTACCGTTCAAAAGTTTGGGGTCACTTGCAAATTTCTTTGCTTTTGTTCAGTGATTTATTTTCTACATTCTACAACAATACTGGGGATTTCAAAACTATAAAATAACACATATGGAATTAGGTCAT
>JAOVVA010000019.1:11407518-11428834 GCA_028565275.1 Leiocassis micropogon
TTAACTGTTCAAAGGAGATTAATGCATTTTTTGGACGCCTTCAGCATTCCTTTACAATGTAGAAAGAAATAAAAATCGATCATGGAGTTAGAAAGTGACCCCAAACTTTTGAACGGTAGTGTGTATATATAAGTGTAAATTTTTCTCTTGCTTGCTTTGATCAATCTTGACCTCTCAAATTGCACATTCAGCACTTCTTTCTGTTCACTATTCTTCTTCCTGATGTATATACCATACTGAAGAGACTACATCTGTGGGTCCTCCTGCCATGGTGCCTGCATTGTGGACAGTGGTGCTGGGGGTTGTGAGCTGAGGTAGTAGTTTGTATAGTTTGGGATCACACCAGATCTAGGAGATAACTATACAGTCTACTGTCTTTCTCACGGCTACTGCGTTGCATCCTGCGCTCCATTATGGAAGAAGAGAAAATTAAATACTCAGGCTTTAATCTAATGTGTAGCATAGAATGTGTCCATGTGTGGCTTGGTTGTGTTGAGGTAGTAAGTTGTGTTGTTTTAGGGACTTGCTATGATTTGCCCTTTTTTTGGAGATAACTATACATCTTACTGCCTTCCATGCCAGAGTCCTGAACAGCAGCAATTACTGTAAACAATTACATCAATAGGATTATGTATTGCTTCTGGATGTTATGTTGTCTGTTCTTCATGAAGCAATTTCAATAAACTAGACACTTATGAATTAAGTTTATATCTTTGCCCTTTTATTGTAAGATTATATAATAAAAAAAAGTGTTAACTTCTGACTTGATAAAACACAGTGGACCAACACCAGCAGATGACATGGCACCTGAAATCATCACTGACTGTGGAAACTTCACCGTGGCCTTAAAGCAACTTGCATTCTGTGCATCTCAACTCTTTCTCCAGACTGTGGGCCCTTATTTCCAAATGAAATACAAAATTTACTTTGATTTGTAAAGAGAACATTGAACCCACGTTGAGATAAGGAATGTAACAGTTGTAGCCCATTTCCTGAAAACATCTGTGCATAATAGCTCTTCATAAACTGACTCCAGCCTCGCTCCACTTCTTGTGAAGCTCTTAAAGTTCTTCCTTAAAGTGTTAATCCTTGTTGCTTGTGTACCTTTTCCTACCACACTTCCTTTCCGTTCAACTTCCCATGAATGAGCATTTTTAAATAAAGCACTCTGAATAGAAAGCGATGATTTTATGTGGCTTTTCCTGTTGGTGCAGGGTGTCGATGATCGTCTTCTGGACGATTGTCAAGGCAGCAGTCTTCACCATGATCATGTTTTTTGTACTGAATTAAACAAGGTCATGCACAATATACTATGTATGGTAATTTACTTAATCTTTAAATAATACAATATTGGATACTGTATTTTATTTTCATAAGCTGTAGTAATTAAAAGGAAAAAAGCCTTGAAATATTTCACTAACTTTTTGAAATGAGTGTCAAAACTAAAATTTTACAACAGTAAAATTTTGAGATACTTAAATATGAATGTATATGGATGTGATGGATGGATGGATGATTCTCATCGAATCATTTATCTTTTATAAGCACTCTAATTTTATGATCAGGTCTGGACTGAATCCGGAGCAGCCACACACACACACGCAAACACCAGGGTGACCAAGGGGGTGACCAACCGGTCTACATTTTGCTATGATTTTGGAGGTAGGAGGAAATCTGACAACCTGAAGGAAGCTCACATGGACATCCTTGTGTGATGATAATCTGAGGATCACACCATGTACCCTGCTGCTGCAAGTCGGCTGTGATAACTTCTGCACAGACCTACTGCCAGTACTGGCTTGGTGTACGTTTTAATATTTATAGAAGTCTCCTGTTTTAGTTTGGGAAAATTAGTATTTTTTTAAAAGTAGTTAAAATTGTAATATTTTTAAGAATTAACACATAATACTGTATTGTCTTAATAAACATCAGTATATGGTGGTATAACCATAAGTCTTATCTTGGGTATGACCTTAACGACCCTGGTCTTTATTCTGAGTTGTTGAGCGCGTGTCAATCAAATAACCCTTAGCCAATAGGATGAAGGGAGGGGCTGTGTACGTGTCTGTGATTGGTCCGAAACTTAGTTTGTGTCGTTTATTTTAATGACGTGTTTCTGACGCTGAAGCGGTGCCGTCTGCAAACATGGCGAACATCAGAAATCTCAAGGTGAGAAAGCAGTTGAATGAGAATAATGAATAACCCATATGTCCAAGCAGCGTTATATTCTGTGATATACATATTGAAGCATTGCATCTAAGTTAAAGGTGATTTTTCGACGCCGTATTTGTGTCATAGTAAGCAGATAGACACGTCTGGTGCCTCTAGTGCAGAGCCAGTGAGCTATAAGCTATAGACTGTAGGTTCTGCTTATTCACTGCATCTGCAGCATCGCGTTCACAGTGTGTCACTTTACGATAGCGGACGTGTCCGGAACCGAACCTCACCTGTCACCTACACATCCCTGCGTGCTTCCGTAATAAGAGCTGAAACATGCTGATGTGTAGCGCTGGTGAGGTCAATCTGCACCTGCCCTCTCCTAACACCATTACTTACTTATTAAACTGGACTTCCTGGAAAGTTTTAGTCTGTGCATCCCATCACACCTTCCACATGGGATCATTTAAGTATATCCATCAATCTGTCTATTTCATTCATTCATTCATTCATCTTCAGTAACTGCTTTAACCTTGTTAGGGTCTGTAAGGTGGGAATGCATCCTGTAGGGGACACCAGTCTATCACAGGGCACAATGCACACACATGATCACCACTTGGGTGGCACTGGGGAACTCACCTCCAGGGTTGAGGTTTCGATTCCTTCCTCAGGTCTGTGTGTGGTTCTCCCCATGCTTGCTGGGTTTTCTTCCCACAGTCCAAAGACATGTTGATTAGGCTAATTGCCGTTCCCAAATCGCAGATTGTGTGTGTGTGCGCGCGCGTGTCCTACAATGGATGTACCCCACCTCATGCCCAAAGTCTTCTGGGATAGGTTGCAGGTACATCACGACCCTTTATCAGGATAAGCAGTATACAGATGAATGAAGGAATTTGGTCATTGGTGGATCAGTGGTAGGATTCTCGCCTTGCGGGTCACAATTTCAATGTGGATGCAGTGCCGGGCCCAAGCCCGTATAAAATGGGACGGTTATGAAAGTATGAAAGGCCATCCAACGCAAAACCCAAGTTGTTGTGCTTTGTCGCGACCTCTTGATGGAAACATCCAACAAGAATGAATAAATGAATTCACAAATTGAGATTTTATAGACATTGTTTCACCTCCTCAAATGTTTTTGGGAGTTTGGGAAGAAACTGGAGAAAAGCCACATAGATACAGCAAGGAATTGTATACGAACAGCAATCCAAGATAGAGATTGAACTGAGAGGCAAATCAGATATAGATGTAAGGTGGCAAATCATTATTCATGCTTTTTTTTATTTTTTGGTAACCACTATTTTCTGGTCAGGGTTGCAGTGGATCCAGAGCACCTGAATGGATACACCCTTGGAAGGGATTGCCCTCCATTTCTGTGTCCATTTCAATGTATATTTATTACCCAAGTACTAATACTTATGAGTCTTACTTTGTGTCCTACTAATATGATTGCATGTTTATGATACAGCAATAGAAAGTGTCTTTACCTTGTCTAGGTGAAAATGGTTAATTCTGTCTGTCCAAATCCCACTGAAATACCCTTGTTTTTTTCCCTGTTCTAAGGGTATGGTGGGGCTGGTCACAGGAGGAGCCTCGGGTTTGGGCAAGGCGACAGTGGAGAGGCTGATCAAGCATGGAGCGAGCGCTGTAATCCTTGACTTGCCCAGCTCAGATGGCCAGAGTGTGGCTGCAGGTCTTGGCGAGCGCTGTGCATTCGCTCCAGCTGATGTAAGTACCACAATTGAGTTAAAGTATCTTCGTCATCCCAAGGCTTTAAATTTTAGGCGAACAATGTATCTTACTTTTCAGTTCTGATAAATTATTTTTTTTGCATATTTGTCACACTTACAGTAAATGATTGAGATCATTATACAAATATTACACAAAGATAACTCAGGATAAATACAAAATGCAGTTTTAAAATGATGATTTCATTCATTACGGGAAAAACACTGTCCAAACCTACCTGGCCCTTTGTGAAATAGGTTCAGGACCTGGACAACTTGCCATAATTGATGGAACCATGAATTCTGCGCTCTACCAGAAAATCTTGAAGGAGAAGTCCTTCATGTCCAGCTATGAATTCTTGACCTCAAGCTCAAGTGTACTTGGGTTATGAAGCAGGACAATGATATAAAAAAAAGGCTTGAATCTGATTGAAATCCAAAATTCCTCCACTGCGATGTGAACGACTCATTGCCAGTTATCAAACGTTATTAGGTTTAGGGGGCAGTTACTTTTTCACATAGGGTCAGAAATGTTTCGACAGCTTTTTTCCCTTAATAAATTCATTTTGTATTTACTCCGGTGTCTTTGTGTAATATTAAAATTAGTTTGATAATCTTATTCATTTAATTGTGGCAAGTATGCAAAAAATTTAATTGGCTAATGCATAATTACTTAACCTTATATAAAAGCATATTGTAATGAGTTGAAACAGCAATAGGTACATATTCCTGATTGTTACGGGCATGTGAAGCCATGAGACTTGTTTAGACTGGAATTTATCTTTGTAAAAAATCTTTTAGATATTTTATTGTACAGCTGCCTGTTGTAGGCGTGGAATTAATGGATCTTTCCAATGTGCTTCACTTGACCTAGGTGACGTCAGAGTCAGATGTGCTCTCAGCTGTGGGTTTGGCTAAGGAGAAGTTTGGTCGACTGGACTTGGCGGTGAACTGCGCTGGTATTGCTGTCGCCGTTAAGACATACAACTTCAAAAAGGACATCCCTCACAGTCTGGAGGACTTCAGTAGGGTCATTAATGTAAGTTTTTTTCTAAGCACCACACTAATGTTGTAGAACTGGATTATTGTTCGTAAAAAAGGAGGTTGTTAGCACTGTCGCCTTGCACCTCCAGGGTCGGGGTTCGATTCCAGCCTCTCGGTCTGTGTGCATGGAGTTTGAATGTTCTCCCTTTGCTTCGTGGGTTTCATCGCACAGTCCAAAAAAAATGCAGATTATGCAGGCTACTTGGCATTCCCAAATTGCCCATAGTGGGTGAAAGTGCATGTGAATGTTGACAGGAGGTCCTACCACGATCGTGAAAATGGGAATAAGTACAGTGGTCACCATTGGCCTCCACAGTTCCTAGTTGGACTACAGAGATCCCTAGATGGATGGATGGATGGATGGATGGAAAAGTTGACCATGAATAAATTTTAGATGTAAAATTTTATTCTAAATGTGAAATGTTCCTTTGTAGTAATTGCTTTAGGACTCTCTACTCTACTTCGTTTGGTAGAGCATCATAAATAAACAATGCATACTTGGTTATAAGGATTGTCATTAATGAAAGGTGTATGAGTATAAGCATGAGTTATATATATTAATGCTCTTGTTTGGTTCTTTCTTCTGTTCTTTTTATCTCATCAAGGTAAATATTGCAGGCAGCTTTAATGTAATAAGGCTGGCAGCAGGGGTGATGGGCAAGAATGAGCCAGATTCTGATGGTCATAGAGGATGCATCATTAACACAGCCAGCGTTGCAGCTTTTGATGGGCAGGTAAATCAGACACTTAAACCTCCAAGCTCTCCAGTGCTTTTGAGTGCTGCTGTGCCACTTCATTTTCTCTTTCCTCTGTTTATCAGGTGGGTCAGGCTGCGTACTCTGCATCTAAAGGCGGTATCGTGGGAATGACTCTACCAATTGCTCGAGATCTCGCTCCCATGGGCATCCGTGTGGTCACTATTGCTCCAGGTTGGCAAGTCTGTAGATGCTGAGCACGCTGTACACCTGACCGTAATGCATCTACCTTTCACAGGCTCACACGTATATTCAATATTAACTAACACTTTCTTTTCTAAGATTTCTTAAGTAATACAGCTACTTCCTGATATTATAAAAGTATGTATGCAAATGAGGCTTTTCTTCAATTCTAGTCTATAAACAATTCTAGTTAAATGTTTTGCTGTAAAGATGCTTTTAAGAGAAAGACTTGTTTCTATATTTTTAACCAAAAAAAATGCTGTTTAAAAATAGCATGTTTATAGCATTTTATTAATCTAAATTTTTATTATAGCTAATTGACATTTTGGGGAATTCCTCCTTAAGAGCTTACAAATTAGGGATGAATGTGAAATATGTCAAAATTAGCTAAACGTGGTATTTTAAATATATATCCTGAGGCTACGTTCACATCAGCCTAAAGTGTGTAAAGTTGTTGTTGTTTTTTAGTGCTGTGTGAACGCACAAATTTATATTTTTCAGATCAGATCTGAGTCACTTTTGTATGTGTCGGGTCAGAATACATGCAACTTTTTTGCCTCTGTGCCTGCATAGTCATCTCGCTGATGTCATTCAGCGCCGGCAGCAGCGCTAGCAATAGCTGCTAAAACAGCTGGCTTTCATCCTTTTTCTGGACCTCAACAAATACAGCTGACTCATGCTTATCATCATCCAGACCCAAATCACCCTAAAAAATGTTTTTATTAAAATTGCGATTGTTTGAAATTAATGGATTGCGCACATATGACATTTTAACCTAGATAACCATCTAGGTTAAAACACGTTATATGTGCAGAGGACACACAAGTAAAATAAAAGTCACTTGTATTTACAGTATGAATGTGAAGCGTCATGACATGTAAATCTGTCAAAAAATTAAAATGTGGTTTGTAACGTAAAGCTGGTCTGAATATAGGAAACCATTTTTTTAATAATGTGCTTCTTCTTTATTAAGTGGCATCAAAAAAGATATTAAAGAAAATAGACATGTATGCCAAGCTTTTCAGCGATATGACATAATGAAGGCCTTCTACAGAGCAGCAAAGTTTCAGATAAGATGTTGCTCCTTAGTGTGGAGTTGTAGTGCATGTTTTTTTTATGTTTATATGGGTTTCTTTTGGGTTTTCCAGTTTCTTCCCACCTTCCAAACATGAAAGCCGGATTAGCTTTGTGAAATTGCTCTGGAGTTAAATGCAGGATGTATTCCTACGCTACTCACAGTATAACCAAGCAAGGCTCTGCGAATTTAATATGAGGTGGAATTTGTAAAAAATTACATAATTAATGTGATTGTAAAATCATTTCTACCTACAAGATGCATTTTTTTAAACTATGAACTTTTGTGGCACTGAGTATCAGACGGTTCTGATCTGGCTTTGTTTATTCATTCTGTACTGATCTCTGGTTAAACTGATCAGCTTTTAGTTACATGACGGTTTCAGTGTTAAATAGCAGTAAACACAAGTTTACTGAATATGTACTGTATTAGGGTAATCTATCACACTCTTCATACATTACGTTTCATCCCTTTTTTCCACACTGCAGGTCTGTTCTCTACGCCCCTGCTGGCTGGTCTGCCTGAGAAGGTACAGAGTTTCCTCGCACGACAGGTGCCTTTCCCGTCACGCCTGGGCGACCCTGCCGAGTTCGCTCACCTTGTGACCTCCATTGCTGAAAACCCCATGATCAATGGTGAAGTGATTCGCTTGGATGGAGCCATCCGGATGCAGCCATAAGAAGGAGAGACCAGACCTCACACAGAGGGGAAGAGACAGCTCTGCAGGCTGTGTGTGTGTGTGTGTGTGTGTGTGTGTGTGTGTGTGTGTTTGTCTGTGTTTCAAAATTAAATGGGTTAATGGAATAGAGCCAGATGAGCATTCCCAGTCTCAGTGTATTGCAGTTTTTCCCCCTCAGGACTCCCTGAGTTAAGGTTCTGCTGCTTGATGGTTTTTTGAAACCACTGGAAATCTGTAGATATTTTTTTTTATAAATCCTGCTCTGATTTTTCCAAAAAATAACCTGATTGTGTGAGTAAATTAGCTCTTCAGGGCAGTACCAGACATTTTTCTGTTCTAGGAAGTGCCTAAAGTGCATTTATCAAGATCCTGATCAGATTAGACACAGGGTGTACTGCAGATAATCAAATAACTAATAAAATATCTTTCTGAAAAGCTGAGAAAGTGTTATAATTCTGCCACTGTGTGACCCTACATGCAACACTAAGGAAGTGTACAGTACATTAGGCTGACAAGCTTCAAATCTTTGTAGGATTTTTTTTTTTTGTAAAATGTTACTGTTCTGTACAGTGGATCTGATCACTAAACTGAACAATTGAAGATATGGAACAGGCATTGTTTTATTCACATCTCTTATTATTCATCTTTTGAGAGTCCATATTCCAAGAATTTCTGAATCGTTTTTCTGCTGTTGGAGTTGACCTGCCTTACGGTGCATGTTTTTTTGTTTTGTTTTGTTTATTTTTTGCTCGGCACATTTACAGCTTTGGGCAGACATTTACATTTTATCTCATATCGACTTACATTTAATCTTATTTTACATATGAGCAGTTGAGTGTTAAGGGCTCGGTGGCCCAACAGCAGGGTTGAACCTGAGACCTTCCACTTGGGAGCGCAACGCCTTATCTACTAGTTGTAACTAATGGAACAGAGCCCAGTTGTAAAGCATGCTTATTTGAGTTCTAGTAAACTTCCTGTCAGGTCAAACCAGTGTGGATTTTCTCCTCTGACCACTCTCATCAGTAAGACATTTCCGCCTGCAGAACTGCATGAATGTGCAAGTGTGCTTGTGATTACAGCAAGGAAGCTGGTGAATGTATACAGGAAGGCTCAAAATTCCAAAGGCACTTTTTTTTTGCCTCAGAAAGATTAATTTTCTTGCTTGCTTTTAAATTAGACAGTGTAGCCAGTTTCAGTTATGAGAATTATTAGTCGTAAATCTGAGAACAGTTTATCTGTAGGTTGATTGACTGCTTTCCAGATTCCAGGCATGAGACTGCAAACCACAAAGTCCCCACCAGGGGGTAGCACTGAACCAGGGTAAATGCTTTACAAGGCTATATATGCTGAGTTCTTTAATAAACACACTTGGAACATTATAGCGCTACCTTGAAGACCACTTTAGCCAAAACAAGGCATGACATGTTGGCAAGACCAAAACGAGACCAGTTTAGTAGTTTTTCAACCTAACAGATCAAGTTTCTCTTGAATTAACTATAAGAAACCATCTTCTTTGGTATTGTCCTTTGTGCAAATGAGTAAAAAAGTCATACTTAGAACTTGCATATAGGCCATGCAGTGTAATCAGATCATTGCAGTAGGGTAGCAGTGCCAAACAGGATCCAGAATGGGCTGGTGTGGATGTAGGCTTTCGTTCCAGCCACACCTGATTCCACCTGTTTAATTAGTCGTTCTTGGCCGGAATAGACTATCAGGTGTGGCTTCTGCCTGGTTGGAAAGAAAGACTGCACCCACGCCGGCCCTTTCTGGAATCAATTTGACAGCCCTGCATTAGGAGGCTAGTGAGCATGCATTAGGTAAATTAAATTAAATAAAGTTTGCTCATTATACAAAAACAAAATTAGAACAAACTAAAAAAAGAAAGTTTTTAAATCTAAGGATCTGTACTTTGATTCAAGCAAACAGCAGATAAATAAAATGCATTCGAAACTAGAATCAGTTTCAACTAATACTATGATGTTAGAGACCAAATACAGCTGTGCATTACAAGTTCTAGTGCTGTATGAGTTTGAACATAAGAAAATGATGCGTTTTAATACATGTGAAAACGTCACGTGAAATTTCTAGGCGTTATATAACTCCACAGGCAGAGATAGGCATTCATATTTTGTACTGTAACAGGAACAGTAGATAGTGCATTATAAGAATAGTTATAGATGGTTTATTCTGATAGAGCTCATAAGGTGGGATCTTGGGTGGGATCTGAAAAATATTTCAGGCTGAAACAAGTAAAATTTCCTCCTGGTTTGATGACACGACTGAGGCCACTGTTTTGTTGTCTCGAGACTGAATTGTTCTCAAGGAACACATCACTACTGCTTATAGTGAGAGTATAAATTTGATGTTTTGTTCATAAAGGGTTCAAAATAACAAAATGAAACATCGAGACAGAGCCATTAATTTCATTCTAAGTACCCAGGCATGATCATTACCATATTTATTTTTGTTAGTGATTTATACATTTGCACTCCATACATGCTTTCCACTTTCTTATTTATTTGTAGTTTTGCTTTTTTTTTTTCAGACTGCCTCAGGGTTATATGTTTATATGTAAATTATATGAAGCAATTTCAGTCATCTTTGACTACACCTTATATTGGTTCCAGTCTGAACATTACATTTTATGTCCTCAGGTGGATTTGTAGGTAGAAGTGTTCTATCAATCTGCAAGATGCAAAACTCATTCATAACTGCTTACCTTTAATTAGAGTTAAGATTCAATTTAGATGAGTTTTGAAAGAAAGCATAATGGTGACACTGAGCTGACAAGAAACGTGTGAAATACCGGTTACAGCCTGTTAATCTCTTTGCTAAGCATACGGACTGTGATTACATGAACTAAAGCCTGATTGATGCCAGTTAATCTGCTCTAAAACAAACAGATGTTTGGCAATTTCCGCGACACCCATTGGTTTTAACTAGATCTCACTGCCACATGTGCATTTCAGAGGCTTAGAGATCCTTCTTTTAAACTGTTCAGTAATTATTTTGGTGATATACATTATATTTTTATCCAACTGATATCACTCACTGGCTTAATTTTGGCTTGCTCACTTATGAGAAATGGTTCTTAATAAACAATATACAGTACTTCACACACATTTCTATATATTTTTTAACTTGCCTTTGATTATCGTATTGCAAATAAAATGTGATGCAATTTTGAGATTTGAATGAACATTCATGTTCTTCATTTTATGCAGCATTATGAACAGGTCAAGGCAGGGTTGCTTGATGGTTAACACTTTTTGATCTTCTCTGTGTGCAATGACTTTGCATGTTCTACAGGCAACCTCTGGATATTCTTTTCTCTCACAGATCAAAAACGTGAGATTGATTGGCAATATCACTTTGCCTGTAGTGTATGATTGGGTGTCTGAGTGTGTGTGCTTTTGCCCTGTAATGGGTTGGTTCCTCACCCAGGGTGTATCCAGCCTTGTGCCCTGAGGACAGACTCCAGCACCCTGGTGATGACGCAGGACGATGGATGGATAGAAGCCTAGGTTGAAAAATTCTCTTTAACCTGGCATACACATACACTAATTCATCCTATAAGCTCATACTCCAGTACATTTAAATGCACACTCTCATCTAGTGCTGCTAATATAATGAATGACACCTACGCTAATTCTTTTCAACCTGTTTTTTCTTTTTCTACCCATGCCGAAGCATCTGGAGATTGTGCCAGCTCCAGTAGACAGAAGTCAACCCTGCAACGATCCTGAGACATCCAGAGAACGACCTCCTCCAGCTGGATTCTGCTTCGTGATGGTTTGGAGCTACACACGCTGCTCCTGAGCTCCCAGTGATCCAGACCCTCTCTGCCCTCTGCACCTGTCTGACTCATCTCGGTGCCATCCTGGTGGCCAACTGAACTGGACTACATGTTAGTCATCGTCTGTAATATTGAGCTTCCAGCTGCCTAACACATGGTATGTCGGCATAGAATTCCTACTATCCGTTATCACCCAAATGAGGATGGGTTCCATGTTGCGTCTGGTTCCTCTCAAGGTTTCTTCCTATTGCCGTCTCAGGGAGTTTTTCCTTGCCACCGTCACCATTCCCCTCGGCTATTTCTGTGTGGATATGATCCTTCTGTGAATTAGATTACACTTATACCTGTAGCTCATACAAAAAGGGCAATAAATATACAGGAAGAACAAATGTGATATGTACATAAGTTATACAGTGGTGTTTGTCTGAGGTTGTATTTGCCTAATACTGCGACCGGCTACGATCAGAGGATTTTTTATTATGTTTTTACACACAAAACAACCCCACAAAGAATTAAAAGAGGGGAACTAACTAACTTTTGACTGTACTGTATGACTACACATGACTGTACTGTATGTATAAGCTTTGAGGTGAGCCTGGGATTATGACTGCGATTGATATGCTCAATGGATTGACCAGCAGGTATTCTTCATGAAGGTTTTGATTTCTCACTGTATACAGTATGTGCAAAGTGTCAAAAATATATGATATCTAATTTTACATATAATTGTTAAAGTATCAGTATCAATATTGCAGTGCTAGTCTTAATAATGCTTGGCTTTGGTTACAAAAAAAAAACAGCGTATGACTTATGCTCTTATGTTATATGCTACGAAATAAATATAACATATTATAAATGCATGCAATAAATATATACTTATATAGGCTTATGATCAAATGTTTTACCCTCTCTCACCAGCACATCTACATAGAAATTCACTCCAGATTAAAACTCAGAGATACAATTCCAATAATATGATTAAAGCCGGCGGCATGGTGGTTTAATGGTTAGCGACGGCGACTTACAGCTCCAGGGTGAGGGTTCGATTCCCGCCTTGGGGTCTGTGTGCATGGAGTTTGCATGTTCTCCCCGTGTTTGGTGGGTTTCCACCTGGTACTCTGGTTTCCTCCCACAGTCCAAAGACATGCAGATTAGGCTAATTTCGCAAATTGCCCGTAGTGTGTGAATTAGCGGTGTCCACACCTTACAAACTGGTGTGCCCTGCGATGGATTAATCAATTTGGCACCAATTTGGTGTACCATGTATCCAGGATAAAGCAGTATAGCTGATGAGTGAGTGATAAATAAACCGACGGCAGACAGAAGAGAACCACAAGTAAACATGTAGTCTGTAGTATATGCTAATACTCAGTGGTGCTATAAACACTAGTCACGAAGCATAAGCCATCATCTAGAATGGAATATTAATTACATTTCTTCCATATTTTTTTTCTTTTTCACATAAAGTTGGTCAGTGTACAAACAAAAGAAGCAGTTTGTACCAATGAGCAACAAGAATCTCAGACTTCACAGCCATCATCAGAGCTTTAATGAGTATAATGAGCTGCATCTGTTTGTAGGATTAAGGAACAATGTGCTTCCTAACAAAAGCACACGGAATATAAAGAACAAGCTCACTGAGGCACATTTGTGCTTACAGTTTTATTTTTTTTTTTTTCACCTCAGCATCGGATGCTGTTTGCTCCGTAGAGAAGTCATATATGAAAAGAGGGACGAGAGAATGGACCCATGGGAGACGTGGAGGGAAGGAGAAAGCTGGAAGGCTGGAAAGTGTCATCTATCTGGGTCAGGCAGCGCTGTTCTGACATGCCACAATCCGTCTCTGAGATGCTCAGAAAAAAACACCTGCGCATTTGAGTACACACACACACAAAGCTACTACAGTACCACAGAGACACAGATAGCAGCTGAAGTAAGATAGCAGCCTTGCTTATACAGTAGGTTATAGCACATTTATTAGCCAGTGTGTACTGTCGAGGCAGTGATTTAAGATGTTTAAGAAGTAGACATTTCGAGTGTGTATCTAATGCATTCATGTTCTTTTAACATGCTTACAGCTGGGATTCATGGCAAGTAGTCAGGATAGTTGGAACTACAGTATAATGCTTCTTTTAAGCCAGGATGAAAGAAGATTAAACTGTAGCATACTTAGAAGCAATATATAAACACACTTGACAATGCTAAACAAATAAAACAACAGTGGATTATATATCGGTTTTTTTTTTTTTACACAAAGCCATCACATTTCATGCTCGTCTGAGGCATCAGAGATTCGTACCCATGGGATTATATGAAAGCGTGAATTATCATCCGAATCCACATTTACAACATCTTTCAGAAGCAACAATACTGTAACCCAGCCTGACACAACTAATCTACCTTTCAGTCTTTATGAAAACAAAGACATTTGACTGAAACATTGTGTTCTGAGTCTTTATGGAGTCCTTTAGAGGCATTGTGTAGAATTTTATCTGTGGAGTGCAGCCTGCAGACGCTGTGCTTGTACAGAGAGAGAGAGAGAGAGAGAGAGAGTAATCCTGTATGTGTGTGTGTGTGTGTGTGTGTGTGTGTGTGAATAGAAGGAGATGCCAGCCACACATTCGGGACGGAGAACAGAAATTCACACAGTGTTCATCCAAACAAGCCAGTCTTGCACAAATATATTCGCTGGTTCATTCGAGGCTCAGGGTTCAGTGTTAACAGCTGCCAATCAACACAAACTATTTGGCATATCCATAATAAAACACAGGACTTTTTTTTTTGTGTGTGTGGTGTTTGTTGTTGGCACAAATGAATGTCTGTGGAGTGGATGAGTGCGGACACTCACCGTTTACTGACTGTCATCAGCATTTACATCTTTTTAACTATACTTAGATAACCTGCAGGGGGGGAAACTCATATTAATTCATTTTAATACAAGCAGTAATGACAGTTAAAATGATTCAAGCTGTGGGATATGTCATACCACAAACTTGTATATCACTTTATTAAGCGAACATCTTTACATCACACAAGTTGAAGCAGGATGGTATAGGACAGGGATAATGTATTCAGCTGTAAGTCGAAAGTACTTGACCAAACGTACTTCAACATACTTACACAGAGTACAATATAGGTCAGTTTTAGATGCTGTTCAATGGAGAAATGTTCAGGACATTTCACACACACTTCAGTCCACAATGTGCTCAATAATCTTTGCTCTTTATATCGAGGGTTCTCATAGTTTTTGCAACCGGAAAGCCCTTTACATAGTATATTCATGGACCATTTCTGTATGTTTTTGTATTAAATGAGATTGAACTATTTCAGTATGAGCTTTGTACAATAACATTCTGCCTATTTACAGTTCTTTTTTTTATTACTGGCCTTTCCATAGACAGAACATTTTAGGTCCAAGTAGCCTACTTGTTTTTAAGTTATTGAGGTTTGTATTAAAGACATTTAGTTTGGCCATTGGTGGCTCAGTGGTAGATTTCTTGTCAGCCATGAGGGAAGCCTGGGTTCAATTCCCACTCAATGCCCAAACCCCAGCCACTGGATGCAGTGCCGATTCCAAGCGGTGATAAAATGGAGGGGTTGCATCAGGTCAGGCATCTGGCATAAAACCTGTGTCAAAGTTATGTGTGGATTGGATATGGCAACCCCTTGATGGAAGCAGCCGAAAGACTAAAGGCATTTTGTTTAAATGAGCACTCAGGCTAAGATGTATCAATATGTGAGAATATTTACATTTCTTACTCTATATTTATATAACTTTTCTGTTTGTTTTTTAATAAGGACTATTTTAGGTGTCTCCTGTCCTACTGTAGGCTTATATGCATGTTTAAAATAAGTATGCATTTTACTAAACCACAGGTTTCCAAACATGGCTCTTGAGCAAGATTAAGCTATAAATATACACCGATCAGCCATAACATTAAGAATGTTAACATCAAAACCACCTAGGTTTTAGGCTGCCCTTGCACCACCAGGGAGGCTCTGGCTCCTTGGGCCATGACCCCACAAGACCTCTGGGTTGTGCGGTGGTGTCTGGCACCAAGAAGTTTGTCACCAAATCCTTTGAGTGCTGTGGGTTGCAGGGGGAGATCTCTGTTGATCTGTCCTGTTGGTCCGGTGCATCCTGTGGGTGTTCAAATTAATCGGGATCTGGGGAGTTCAGAGGCTGGGTCGGTGGCTGTGGGCTCGTTGCCTTCTGGGCCCCATGCATGGTGGGCTGTGATACACTGGATGTTCTGGTACCTTTCTTTTTCTGGCCAATCTGGAGATTTATCCCTTGTTAGTTTTTCCGTGGGATTGCCTGGAGGGGCTGGCCTTTGATGCCCGCAGGCATGGGTGACCCCTGGATGCCCCTGATCCTGTCATCAGTTTGCTGGTGTATAACTGGTGATCAGTGTTGTTCATTGTTATGGCTGATTGCTGTATATGTGACATCGCAGGCGTCATATGGTCTAATTTCTTCTGAACAGAACATTTTTTCTCCTTTTGTATACATCCCAAGCATTTACCTTTACATTTAGGCATTTGGCAGATGCTTTTATCAGAGCACTTACAGAAGTGCTTTGAAGTTTCTATCATTAAATATATCCTTACACTGTTAGACGCTAACCAGACGGTAACCCCCAATTCCACTAAAAGGCACTCTTCCTACGTCTACATTTATAACCTAATCTTAAATATATATTAATCTTGAACTCGAACAATGGGAGCCAAAAGTATTGGGACAACATTCGCCATCTGTATTAGTCCTCTCTGTGCACAACATTAAATTAGTTTTAAACGGAGACCCAGCCAGATCCAGCAGATTTTGAAGAAATAAAGACTTCATACTAAATGTCGATTGCTGTATAGCACTGCTGTATAACTAATTATTTTAATTATCTAGATTAGCATTATTCAAAAATATATATATTTTGTCATTAAATGTCATTAAAACATTGAATTTCACTTTTTTCTCAACGCTGTTGACCGCCACTGTTGAGTAATGAGTAATGAGTTCTCACTTTGATGATTAACACTATTACCATCATTTTCTGTCTCATCGTATGAGGTAAAAGTTAATCATGACAGTTAAACACAAGCCTCATTGCCATCTCTTCACACAGCTGAATCACTGGTGCCCCGTACATCAGTGGGAAAATAATTGCTGATAATTCAGCTGCTCTCTTCCTTTGGCTAAATTTGTCACTAATCTAAATTGATGCTTTTTTTCTTTTTTAGATCATTTAAAACATTCTCTGTACTGTGTGTTTGTGTGTGTTTGTGTGTGTGTGTGTGTGTGTGTGTGAGTAATCACTCCTCTCTATTTTGATGATGATGTTGATGCAACCATGCAGGAGCTTTATAGACATTTTTCAGCCTGTATCTGATTACAAACTGAAATGATTAGACTTTTGATCATTTCCACATGATACCACATGAAATAGCAACATAACAATTTGATCAAATTATGATATTCATTAATTGATGAAATCACATTTAGTTACCAACATTTAAGCAATCTCCAGACGGTTTGATTAAAATACAGTTGGGTTTGGTGAAAATATAAATATTTCCAGTACATTTTTGGCAGAAAACCTTTTTTTGGTCACAGTGACATCTGGCAGTCATGTTGACCACAACCCTGCATTTCATGCGCATCGTGCCATTAAACCTTCAATTGACTTTGTCCACCACAAGGACATATTATTCACACTAAATCTGGTCTTCATCATTTTGTTTGTATCATGTTCCCTCTTAGATAATAGCTGTGGAAAAAAAGAGCTGTTGCGATAACCAATGGAGGCTTCTTATCAAGTGTAGACCACAATCACCCAACCAGAGTGATAAGAAAGTACATTTATATTTAATTCCTTTATTTTTCATTTAGTGAATTCGATCTAATCTACTTTAGACGTAAGCACACACTGATGCTCCCACTTCTATGCCATCTCCACTGGGATAAGGACAGGAAGTCCAGCCCTTCATGAAAGTGAAATTTTAAGAAATTGAAAGAAAGAGCAGGGCGGAGGAGATAAGAAATAATTATCAGGGCCACTGAAGCATGGCCACTTGCCTCTACGCTACGAGAGTTGAGAAATATGACTCGTCAAGCCTTGGGCTAAGGCTCGCATGAACCAGATATTCTTGTCACACCTACACATACGCACTTAATTTTTTTTTAGGTGTACTGTGATTTTATATGCTAATAGACCATTCTGTTCACTAATCAAGGCATTTAAATGACTCACAATTGAAAGAGCAAGTAATAAAGAAGTAATATGCTGCAGTCTATGACAGTTAAAGTAGAAAGGGCAATTTTGCAGTTTGACAGAATATTGAGGATCTGAAGTTAGGTTTTATTAGGAGTAAAGGTTTTTGAGGGTTATACTGTATGTATGGATGTATGTTAAACATCTTCCCCAATACTAGTTTATTGGAAACACCAGCTATGATGACTACTATATTGTTCATGGGTTGTTTTATGGCTACACTTACTGAAGGGAACTCCTCTGTACAGCACCCGAATACTGACCCACAGCACACCAGCATGTACTGTATAGTACATGCTGTACTGTATATACAGTATACTTATTCTAAACCAAGCACAGTAATTTGACCATAACAGTAATGACCAAGCAGATGCTGACATTTATTATCAAATTATCCAATGGTCTATATAAATGTCTTTATATCCTATTCACTCTGACTGCAGTACATGGGCCAAACTCAGCCAGTTAAAGTTTATTAGTTGAAGAGCTTGTAAAGGAGAGAACCTTCTTTTCACAAGAGTTTCAATTCATGCTGTAAGAACGGTTATTAAACGTTTCAGGGTCAGTCTGAGTCTCACGGCTCTGCTCACTCTTTCCACATACAGAATGCTCCATGCTTTAACTAGCACAAAGCAACTGCAGGATCACAAGCACTGAGATTATACAGTCCCCTCTGAGGGTGTTGGAACAGCAAGGCCAGTTTGTTGGTTTTGCCATACACTGAAACATTTGGGTTTAAGAGT
Organism: Leiocassis micropogon; assembly: GCA_028565275.1. Lineage (NCBI taxonomy): Eukaryota > Metazoa > Chordata > Actinopteri > Siluriformes > Bagridae > Leiocassis > Leiocassis micropogon. The sequence continues at coordinate 11,425,944 of JAOVVA010000019.1, forward strand.
AAAAATAAATAAGAGATCAGAATTTCAGCATTATTTTCCTAGATTGGTTTAATACAGATGTGTCAAACAACTTAGACACACAAAACATTTTGTATAAACCTACTAATTTTCACACAAATGTATGTATTGATACAGGTGTTTGACAGATGTTTTATTTTGTTACCCTGGTGTGAAGTGTTATTGCTTTAACAGTTTATATCTCTTAATGTGTATTAAACATCATTGTGTGATATAAATGTGTACATTATGTCTACGACAAGCATCTTTTCTCACTCACAACTAAATTTACAGTGTAATTCAATGTCATATTAATAAGAAATCTAATGTACAGTAGAAGTAGCAGAGACAACAAACACTGGACTCAGAGATCCAAAATGCAGTGCCAGCTACGGGAGATGATTTGATGTCGTACTACTTTTAATTTAGTTTATTATTTTATAATCTGAATCTGTATTGAATAAAACAAATAATGCCTAGCAGTATCTGTTTTACTTCATGCAAGCTTTATGATGGGGAAGCAAAGAAGGTAGTGTTAGGTCTGATTTAGAGGCTGCACGGTTCACATTGTCGGAATTGATTGAGATCTATGGAATTTGGAGGCCAGATCAAAAACCTTTAATTTTTTGCCTGTAACAGCAAGCTGTGATGCACTGAGTGTTCTGATACCTTTCTATCATGGCCAGCATTTACTTTTTTTCAGACATTTGTGCTACATTTTAGCTTTTCTGTGGGCTCAAAAGAGATTGAAAGACCTTTGCTCGTCACAGATAATAAAAGGTGCCAATGAACCTGTCACCAATTTACTGGTAATTGATATTCGATTCGGGCTTATTGTTATATCATATCCTTTCCTGTTAATTATCTAATCAGTTATTGAAATTCTATGAAAATTTTTTTAATGTTATCTTTATTTTATCAATAAGCCTGAAGTTCCTTGTCTACCTGTAACCAATCACAAAACAATAATTCTGTGCCATAAACTATATTTTTGAAGGTAAAATTTTGATCGTCCCATGACACAAATACACATAGTACTTTGGAGTCAACTGTGTCTTTGCTATATGATAGAACACAGATATAAAATAGTTTTTAGTTATGGCAAATTAGATGAGAAGCACTATTGTGTTGACATGATAATAGCATGAAAGTTGAATCTTTGGAACATGATGTATACAAATGACATAAGAAATCTGGACAGACTAATGCACTGCCACAGTGGGCTCTCTATGTAGCGATGATGGATGAGGACTTGTTTCTATTGGAACCACCAGTAGTGGTGGGTAGTTGAATAGCATTGAAGGTGATTTTGGTATCTATGAACCAAATGAAAAAATAAATAAATAAATAAATAAATAAGAACAATACAACATCACCTCAATTTCATTACAAAAATAAATCTCCAATGTCACTGAAGAGTGCATGTTCATTAAAATGTGCGAGTTGTTCTGGGTGGATTTTTCTTTCTTCTGAGTAAAAACTATTTTCGGTAATGGCAACGTGGTAAAATACAACAGGGTGTGATTTCTTCTGTATTCTTTTTTTATACAGAGAACTCCGTTTCACATTTTCATTCCACAGATGTCCACCACTTCCTTATGGCTCTCATTTCAAATGAGGCAAAATTCATGATATCAGATGACATCAATAATCACCTTGGAGACTGAAGATAAAAAACCTGCTGCTGCATATAAAACACTTTTGCAAGAGTTTATGACCAATCAGGTTTAATATATTGAAATATATTCAAACAGGGGGTCAATTATGCAAAATACCCAGGCAGACTGAAACCCATACAGGACACTAGTGAGCTTTAAACAGGCAGCTATACACATGCGGCATGATTCCCAGTTTTGGATTAACACCTATGACACACACGCACACACAAACACGCACATACACGCACACACATCCACTCAATATCACCGACTCACTATGACACACACACACACAACTTCACACTGACTGTAATATACAGTGTCTCACTGAGTAGGTTTGTGAATCAGGGAATTTAGCAGTTTTCATATGCAACTATAGATGTTATGTATAATATCTGCAGTAGAATAGAATACATTTTGCTTTCAGGATTCATGAAATAACATGAAAACTCTTTATGTATTATGTATGTTTTAGGTGATGCCACAAAATCAATACACTTCATTAATTTAAATTTCAAACAGTGTGTCAAGTTTTTAGCTTTAGGATCCTGGCTTATAAAACCTGGACAGCTTGTGCATTTTTACATGTATTTTACAAAATGGCAGCTTACTGCTAAACGCCCAGGCAAAAAGAAAATTTGTTAAGAAGCATTTTATTAAAAAGCCATTATGAAGAATAAAACATTTACAAGGATAAAGCAGTGATTGGAGTTGAATGAACAAATGAAAATTTGATTCAAATAAACCAAGTATAGCATCATAAAAAATATTTATCTTATTTAAGGGTCAAGGGTTCGAATTCCACCTTCGGGTCTGTGTGTGTGGAGTTTGAATGTTCTCCCTGTGCTTGGTGGTTTTCCTTCGGCTGCTTTGGCTTCCTGCCACGGTCCAAAGACATGCAGAATTGGCTAACTGGCATTTCCAAATTACTTGTAGTGTGTGATTGAGTGAGCTTGTGCCTTGAGGGTGATTGGTGCTTTGAGCTGGTCTTTCACAGACTGGGTCAAATATGGGTTTCCTTTGGGGATTCCAGTTTCCTCCCACTTCCTCAAAATATGCTTGTACACAGATCAACAAATATAGATTTCATATTTATATTTTACATATTTGTGTGTATTTGTGTATGTCTATGTGTGTGTGTGTTTGTGTGTGTGTGCGCGTGTGTGTGTGTGTGTGTGTGTGTGTGTGTGTGTGTGTGTGTGTGTGTGTGTGTGTGCGCGTGTGTGTGTGTGTGTG
>JAOVVA010000019.1:11437814-11455085 GCA_028565275.1 Leiocassis micropogon
GTGAGAGAAGAGGATGCAGAGGATAGGGTTAGATGGAGGCAGATGATTCGCTGTGGCGACCCCTGAAAGGGAACAGCGGAAAGACAAAGAAGACTTTGATAAGAATGTCACTGTGTACAATTTTGGCCACTCCTCAAATCTCTGGAACAGGGCTGCCCCTACTCCTGTTTCAGATATGTAATTTTTTTTTAATAGGATGGAAGCAGAGGCAAAGGCTTCCTTTAACCTGGCAAATGCTTGGGTGGTGCCTGCTTAAAGGGATGCAATTTTGTCTGTTTTGCTAATTTATGCTGGTGCTTTGTCGTGGGTTTTTTTTATCATGGTGGTAGGAGTGGGCCACAGTGGACTCCTTATACCCCCAATACCTTCCAGTGGACCATAAATACTCCCTTTCGGCCTATTATGTACCCCAGAAATGCTACTCTTGGTGTAAAATTTATACTTCTCTCATGTTAATCAACAATTGGTTTTCTAGGTGGTATGCTAGAATTATTTTTACATGACAGGTGTATAATAGCAGATCTGGAGTAAATCAAAATTACATAATTCTATGTATGCTGTGAAGATTCTCCCTAATATATCTTGCAAGACATCATTTATTATACACGGAAATACAGTGGGAGCCAAAAAGAGCCCATTTGGCATTACACAGTATTCACAATGAGGTTGTCCTAAATGCTGTCTTTCACTCATGACCTTCTGTTATGTGTCCCAGGTTATATGCACTATGTAGGTTGAGTTTGGTGAACACTCTTGCCGTTGTTCCAAGGCAGCTCATTCTAGTGGCAACGGGTAATGGCTTTATTGTGACTTTGCTTAGTTCTCAGTAATCAATACATGGCCTCAGACCCCCACACAATTTCTTTTCAACAAAACAAACGATTGTGGACGCTGGAGAGGTGAAAAGGCAAATATATCCTTGCTGCAAAGCGTCTGCAATATATTCCTCCATGGCTTTTGTCTCCATCAGTGAGAGGGAGTAAACATGGTTGTGAGGGGGTGTGACTCCTGCCAGGAGCTCAATAGCACAGTTATAAAGTGGGAGACTGCTGGCTTTTGATTTACTGAACACTACCTGGAACGTGTGATATTCTGCTGGGATGTTGACCTGTGTCATAGATTCACAGCTCTGAATACTCATGGAGGATACTGTTGGAATAGGAGCGCAGAGACAGTGGGCCTGACATTATGTTGGCCATGTGTGTGATTTCTCTTTTTCTCCCAAAGCTCTCTGGGTCATGATGCTGCATTGATAAAAAACAGAGTATGATGGGGATTTTGGTAGTGTTGATGACATACAATTTTTTTTTTTTTTAAAGATTTTGGTTAGTTTTTATGTCACTGGGGTCTGGTGGTTAATGAACAATGCCTGGTTTAGCTTATCTTGTATGTTAAAAGTATTCTAGGAATAAGCAAAAAAAAAAAAATAAATACAACTGGACTTTTTTCAAGCTTTTGAAACTAGAAAGCGACCTGTTGTCCATAGAGGATTCTGCTGAGAGCAACAAGAGTTCCAAGTTTGGCCATTTGAAATGCTTGCCACAAGGTAATCAGAGTTTTTCTCTCAAAAAAAACTTTAATCAATCTCTCTCTCCTCACTCACTTACTTGCTGAGTAGTCGTATGGGTGTGCATTGCACCTACACTTTAAACATAGCGTACAAGCGGGTGGGTGGTTCTTGTGTATACTATGAAATAGAATCCTTCTGGCGTACTGGATGGGATGAGTTACAGAGCCAAACCCCTGGTTGTTACAGTATAAATTAGGCAGGAAAAGCTGGAGTTGGAGGATGCTTACTCTGATGGTAGCTTGGCTGTTCTGGGTGATTGGCTTAACAGGTAGTGTGTGGTGATGTGCAGTTTGCTCTGGCAGGTGTTAACATAGCTGTTCTCTGCTAATGTTCTTTATGGTTAGTTTTGATTTGTCTCAATTGCATGACCTCAAACTGGTTTAAAGTTAGGATAGTCAGAAGTCTGGCATGTCTCAGTCTTTAGCTCAGCAGAGCATCCAGCTGAATGGACATATCAATGAATTTATCCAGAGAGACCTGGTAATACCGGCACACTAGTTTGATGGGCATGTCCTTTAGTTTCATAAAAAAAGGATCTAGGATGTTAAACTTCACAGACATTTACACATTTTTTAAACTTTGACTTTAAACTACAATGTCCATCTGCAAAGAAATGTATTAATAAACACACAGAACAAAAGAGATGCATGGAAGAGCTCACCTGAAACTAGTTACTGTAAAAATTACTGAAAAATACTGTAAAAATTACATTTATACTAGTAAAAATACTGGACTGTCTATGAAAGTGATAAATGTTATTCAGTAGGTACCTATCTTTTTTTTCAATTAGTTTCTACTGAATACCACTGGATAAATCCCAGTATAAAAGTCAGGGCTGATATAAAGGGCTTATAAACAGAGAACACGTAACTAATCTCATCAAGATTTTACATAGAAAAAAGATTTTCTTTTTCCAAACTAGTCTCATTAAATAAATAAATAAATAAATAAAAATGAAAAAAAAAAAACATTAGCATACAACTCATTTGCATCTAATTTTGGTGCATTGATATACATTGTGACAGAACAGTGATGTTCAGTATAAAGAAATTGCTTCAACAACGTTGTAAATGCGAATTTTTTCCTGAGACTGGGTTTTTATGGTTTTTATGGTTTTTGTGGCTGAGGTTGAATAACTGAATAGTAAGGTGAAACATCATGGGTTTAAGGTTACTGTGATGCATTAAAATGCATTGTAATGTACCTGTGGTTAAATTCTTGTTCATCCATAATTCTGTTTCAAGTTATACCAGAGATTCTGGAATTATAAGCTATTTACTGCTGTCCTGTATTTGTGTTGTGGTATTGTGGCATGAATTTAAAACTTAGAAAAAATAATTAACTTTCTTCTGTAATAGCGGTGGTTGTGGGTTTATGGGGGCGTGATCATAAGTAACTGCCACTCCCCCCAGAATAGCAAGGATATTTTTAAACTTAGATATAAAATGTATTTCTCTGGTTCCATGCAATCAATGGAAGGAAGGAAGTAAGCAAACAAACAAACAAGTCTTACTAGACCTTTGTGATTAAGTGTGTTCACGTTTTCACACCAGAATATTTTGGTTTATTATGTGCCAATATTTAAAAACCATAATATTGTGTGAAATATTGTCAAAGCTGACAATGCCAAACTTGAAAGTTGTGCTTAAGCATACTTACATTTCCAAATAGGATTATTGTATATTAGATATCCCAAACCGTATTATTGTGGGTGTGGTGTTTTCATCTTCCAAAACTTGAATATTGTGCCTTATTTGTATTGAAGTTCATACAGTTTGAAATCTTTTATTTAATTGTGTTCACATTCCTAAGCAAGGGTATTGTGCCTCAGTTGTGTTCACATTCTCAAACCAGAATTTTGTTCCTTATTTGTGTTCATATTCCCAAACAAGAATTTCTACCTTGTTTATGTTCATACTGTATTTCCAAATCTGAATTCTGAATGTAACATTATGCTTCTGAACTGCCTAATTCCAAAATGTGATTAATTATTGGGTTTGTTTTTATTACACTTCAATTATGAGGCGAACCCATCTAAAAACAGTATCATTTTTATTTTATTTTTTCTTAAAATAATCTATTATAAGGAAATGAATTCATCCATAAAAGGACAGCTAGATTACACATAAGGGAAGAGAACACTTTTGTGTCAGTGTGTCCCTGCAGGCATGTTACTTTGGCAGGCCCAACACGAGAACTGCCTATCACTCTGCAATCTCACCATTCCACAGATAAAGAACATGTTCTTTGTTTTGCACTGCAGAGAGAGTGCACACAAGCACACACACACACACACACACACACGCACACGCACACACACACACACACACACACACACACCCCTACAGACATGATGGACAGGTCCATCCATTTAGACAAGGGGAAAAGATAGAGGACTGCTGGCTAGCGTTTGGCCCTAAATAATCTTAGGGAAGTACTGAAGAAAATTGCTCAATTTCCTATCAAACAAACCAAATGCAGAAGACCTTTAGGGCTTTTGATGTTAGTATAGTGGGGATTTTCAGAGAGGTAGGAAATAAGAATGCTGTCTTTTATGCTTTTTACATGAATAAATGCTGCTGCCAGCAGTCAAAGAAATCCATATCTACATCTAAAAAGCCTTTCCTGAAAGCCAGTATAAAGTTTAATCTTAGAAATGTGATCGTAGAATTTAAAGCCAAATTGTGAATGCGCTGTTCCTACTGAAGGAGAGCTATTTAGATGATTGAGGCAACATGATTGATTTATACTGAAACATAAAAGTAACATGGTCATATTAGAACTACCCAGTGATAAACAGTATTCACTGTGATTAAAAAAATAATAAAAAATGTCTATGTGGGTTCCAATGAAATCACAAAGCTTTTTATTCTGGATCTAGAAGGTTGATCCAAATACCAGAAAAACGATGCCACCTTTCAGGTATCTGGCTGGTTCCATCTTTAGCCATGAAGTCATATGGATCTAAACAAAGAGCATACCTAAAGCCTGAAATGACTCCTTTCTAAACTGGTGTTTTGGGCCCTCTGGGGTGGAATTTGGAGCACTACAGTAAAATGTGGGATAAAAGATCTGTAAACTGTAACTTCAATAAGCTTCACACAAAGGCATTCATAAGTGCTTTTGATAACAGTAACACCCATCAGGATATGTTTACAGCTATTTTGTTCTATCCTGTACACACCACAATAAGATTTCACTAATTAGCTTCTATTCTTCATAAGGTGATAAGTTCATTAGTGAGGTTCTTTGAGACTGTGCTGAATTTGAACAGATAAATATAGACCTTGTGATCACACAGACGTACAGTATGATCTAAGCATACACTAGAGAATTCTATTCGATAATTAAGCAACAGGCAGTTCAAAAGACTACTTTGCTTTATGAGCATATCGCACGATGATTTACATTTTCTTCCGAAGGACAAATGTGGTCGAGATAAAAGAACTCCTGTGTACGTGCTGTGATGGTTAAGCAGTTATGGACCTGGGCTTGCAGTGAATGGGGAGAGCTCAGTCTTGCTCGATTGTGAATTGAGATCTGTGGTCTCCCACTGTTTTTCAACTACAACTTAACACAAACACACACACACACACACACATACAGTCATACCATGCAGGCAATTGCAGGAAAGACCAATCAGCCTACAAAGCATGAAGAAACCCATGAAACAGGGGGAGAACTCGATTTACCCAGACTGGAGGTGAGATTTGACCTCCCAATCCTAAGGGTTTAAGATGACACTGGTAACTACTGTACTAAGCCATCCTGCCATTTACCAGCTTATGTAACATTTACGTATATTTCTGAGGAAATATACGTAAATGTTACATAAGCTGGTAAATGTAGATGGGTGGCCATGGATGAGAGACATAAAAAACAATATTTGAAAAGATTTCCTGAATTTCATGGTCAGATGATTTGTGTCTCTCCATAAGATGCCTACAATCACTTGTACAAAGAAGTAAGTGTTTCTTTTAAAGCCTCACTTATGCCTTTCACAGCATAATATTCACTTTCAATTTCAAGGGTATCTGCAGTTCCTTTTATAATCCTTTGATCAGACTTAACATAATGATAGAGCAAAAGGACTGGACGAGATCAGTCCACATTGCTATTAATTGTCGTTCTTCTCTTGTAGTCCATACTGTAGCAGATGCATCAGAATATATGAGAAAGAAATAACACGCTTTTAATCCATAAAAGGCTGTCAAACGTTGACTAATCTCCTCCTACTCCATTGGATTTGCCTCATCTTTCAGGCTATCACTCCATTAAGCTGAGAACTCTATTCTATGTGAAATGAACAAGAGACTGTGCATTGAGGAAAATTGTGGTTTAGCAGTTCTGTCTTTAGGTTCATTAGAGGAGTGAAGGCCCCAACCAAGAATGGAACATATGCTCTCCCTCTCTTTCTTTCTCTTCATTAGCATTCCACACCGATCAGTTCTACAGTCACATCCAATTCCATCTGCCCATGTTTCATTTTCAGCACCAATTGTGGCACCTTTGCTCATTAATTTCCAAATTACTGCTGTTCACTTGCAAACGTTATAAGAAATAAGGAATAAGAAAAACAAGTACTGTTCTTCATCCTTATTAATCTCAAAATAGGAAAAAGGGTAATCAACATCAAGAGAAATAAAGCTCGCTTTTTTAAACACATGAGAAACATTGCACATGAGAAAAGAATATGTAGCTGTGCAGGTGAGCTTTTGTATTCACTCGAGTGCTGCTTAAAGTTCCAGGGAGCCTTTGTTTGTCAGCACGGAGCAGGAAACAGCTTTTCTGTTTACTTCCTCTGGGAGGAGCAGAGAGTGCTTGTTTATTAGATGAGTACGTGTCCTCTCACTCACCTTCTCCTCTGCATCTCTCTTCTTCGTGCCATCCCCAATTATGGTTAATTGGCTCCTTGCAGGCGTTTGCAGACACTGTCCACTGACTTGTGCTGCTGATGTGACAGTAACAGCCTGCTGCTGTCTGCGCTGTTAAAACCCCTGCTGAGGACAGCGTGGCTTCCCGTGCAGGCACGAATGCCAGCCATGTGAATGATCATTTAGGCTCATTCCTGAAAAATCTCAAAACTGCTCCATCCATCTTCATACAGTTGTTTATTCTTAAATCGGTCCTTCTCATGTCTATTAGCTTCTCTCTTTGTCTTTCCCTTCCATCTCTTTCACTTTCGCAGAAATCTCTTTTCATCCATCTGTCCTCAGACAGTTTTCTCCGGGCGCCTCCCTCTGTCTGTCCTAAAAAGATTACTAATGACAGCAAGAATCAGATAGATGGCTTCTGAGGGAAAAATGGTGTGTGTGTGTCACGAGGATAGGAAAGGGTTGTTATATCGTTTTGGGAACCAAATGTCCGCAATGATTATATGGTTCTGACCTTGTGGGGACATTCATTCATTTATTCATATTCTATACCACTTATCCTATACAGGGTTGCGGGTGCCTGGAGCCTATCCCAGGAGTCTTTGGCCAAAAGGCGTGGTACACCCTTTTTAATTAGACAGGACGGATTGGACACCCTTAATTGGACAGGGTGCCAATTCATCGCAGGACACACAAACACACACATGCATGCACATGCACACACGCGCCAATTAACCTAATCTGCATGTCATTAACTGGGGAGGAAACTGGAGTACCAGGAGGAAACGCACCAAGCACTGGGAGAACATGCAAACGTCATGCGCACAGACCCGAGGAATCGAGTACTCGAACCTGAAGGTGTGAGTAACCACTCCGCCACCTGCCACATCCATGTAGGAACATTAGATTTTTTTTCTTTCCAAAAACTGCAGGTTTAATTTAAAAAGAAAAGCAGTTCACAAAAGAATTTCAACCTAAGATCCTTTCAGAGATAGTCAGACGAATGTGTGTGTGTGTGTGTGTGTGTGTTTTTGCCCCTGGCCCATAGCATTTCTGTTTCCCCACTGCAATATCATAGTGAGTGCAAGATGCCTGAAGCTCATGAAAAAGTACATCATGATTTCAGCTCACCTCCAGCCCCTCACTGCCCACACACTTGTGCTTAACTCACTCCAGACACTCCCTCATATCCCACACTGTTCTCCTTCCTCACTGCTGAAGCATGACTATTAGACTAATAGCCAGATCTGAAACATTGCCAACTGTGACACTTGGAGATAAGATAAAAGTGAGTGCTACATTAATCACGTCCCCATCCTACACATGCTCGGTGTGAGCGAGCCTTACAGCGATTAAATGTAATCAGAATCCCCGTCATAGTGGACAGCCCACGATAAATGTCCTTACCTCAGAGACTCTGAACGTACCCATTTAAATCCCCCCTTACACTTTGCACTTCTTTAATGGCAGTAGAAATAAAAGGGAGGTCAGTGTAACGAAGCAGACCTCAACATTTCAAAGCGCATACACCTTATGGTTGCGATTCACCATCCAAATATATATATGCACATTAAAAGTGTTGGGTTGCAGCACAAGCATCAAAGGATATCTAAAGAGGAAAGAGCGAGAATTCTCTCTGATTCTTGGTGTTATTAGTAATCTCTTTAGGACAGGAAAAAGAAGGCACTTACAAGCGAAAGCTGTCTGGCTGACTGTGATAGTGGATGTGGCAGGGAAACTGCCAGGAATAGGACAGCTTCGGTAGTAAGAGCTTTTGCTTTCTCAAATAATGACTTCCAGTCACACTATATTCCGGGTTATGTTATGAATTTAGCACTTTAAGGGTCTGTGAATATAACAATTACAAATGATTTCTGTATTTATTTTTAGTGACTGTCCTATAGAAGCCATTTAAGCTATTTGTATATACTGTAAGTCTATGTTGGAGCCAAATATATATTAGATACAGATTTTGCAGTGTCACTGGAGAGAGGATTAGGAGTTTGGAAAGGAGATGGAGGTATTATTCATCCTTCTTCTCTTCTGCCAGGCCTGAGGGGTGATGATCTTCTCATTGACTGAACTCTGCAAAGAGGATTTATCTTATATGGTCTGCTGGCTTTATTGCTGAATGTCTGTATCCATTGTAGTTTGACCTCAGCAAGAACATCATGAGGCCTGATGCCCTGGGCTAAAGCCTGTCACATGAATTTTGCATGAACACAGTCATAAGAAAAGCAACAAAGCCCAAGTTCACCTCTTATCTTATAACCTTAACCGTTTAACATTTCAATGTCAGTTAAATTCTTACAATCTTGGAGTATCATGGTGAGAGAATTCAAGATGATTCCCTGTCTGTCATACATTGTGGAAAATATAGATGCAGCTAAAATCAGTTGGAGGTGAGCGGGTTTTGGTTTAGTTTGAAGTACAAATCGGTAATATCATGAATTTGAAGAAGATGTAGATATAAACAACAATCAACTTGGGTGAGTAGCTGGTGTGGTTGTCCAATATTTTATGCAAAAGAGACAATTCTGCAAGTTAATAGAAGTTGTATCTTTAATGATCTTCATATACAATTTCTCCACATACAGTTTGAATATACAGAAGTATTGATTATTGTTTTATTGATTATTTACACCCACCCACATTAATATTTCTAAAGTTATTTAATTGGCATCTAAATAATGCCCTCCTGACATTTCTATTATTATTATTATTATTATTATTATTATTAATAATAATAATAATAATAATAATAATAATAATAATAATTTGGCACATTTAACATTTCAAATAAAAGCTACATATTTTGTTTTGAAGATCAACCAAATCTCTTAATTTCCTTACTATTCCTTATAATTCCTATTTATCATTATAACTGTAAGAGTAATTAAAAAATATATATATTATTAGTTCCAGATCTTACCTTAAGTGTGTCCTTACAAAAGGTGAAAAATGTATACTTTTCTGGTAAATTGAAACACCTTGGGATTATGGTCACTTACATATAATTCAATTTACCATCTTTATTAAATAAGCCGACTTTACAATATTCTAACACGTTTAAACCTATTTTTAAAAACTCACTGAATGTGGTTTATTTGGAAAGCTTTTTCTCTTACAGAAGGAAAAAATCAATAAAGAATCTTCTTGCTCTCTGCCTCTGATTGTGTGTTTAGCTGAACAAAAAGGAAACTGTCTGAGGATGACTTCATTATATTTGCAGCTTGAGCTGGTTTTGGGTTTTTTTTTTAAATGGGGTGAACATTTATTTAAATGTAAATTGAGCTCTTGACATTTAACCACAAGTATTTCAGGACATTTTGATTAGCATAACACAACATTAGTGGAGAAAAGTTTACCATCAATAACATGACTTTTAAAGAGCACTGTCTGTATTGCACTAACTTTAGTTTTAACCCTGACATTTGATGGACAGAGTGAGATAAGATATTATGTGACAGAACATGAAAAAGCACATAAGGACAGCAGCATAGAAAAAAAAGTCTCTCCAGAGACCTCAGGCTACTATTTGACATTTTGTCCGTAGCCCTACCTGCAGAAATATGCAGTCAGAGCAATAGAGACAAGGTACGATCAATAAGACAACCGGAAATTCAAACCAGGGTGAAATCACAAATAAATCTCACGCATGACTTTTGCTGTCTATGGGTTAAGAAACAAAAAACAACTGCATATAATCTAAGACCAAGTTCAAAATTTTAATTAAGCCAATTGTTAATTTGCGATGATGTAGAGAAATCATCATAAATTTATAATAAAGATAAACTGACAAATCATCCCAAATTTAATTATAATAACTAATTAATTATAATAACTAATAATCAATAAATAATGGCACTGTGGCATAGTGGTCAGCACCTTGGCTGCACCTCCATTTGTGTCTGTGTGCATCCTTGTGGGGGTTTCTTCTAGGTGCTCTTTTTTTCTTCCTTCAAAAGACATGGAAAATAGACAAATTGGTATTTCCAAATTGCCTATAGTGTGTGAATGAGTATATATGTATGTGCATGCTTGTGCCCTGCGATGGACTATCCTGTTCAGGATATACCTTGCCCAGTTCCCCAGGTCTGCTGAGATCAAGACCACCCTGATCCTGAAGGATTAGTGGTATAGAGAATGAGTGTGTGTGAGAGAGAGTAATCAGTAATCAATATAATGTATAAAAATTAATTTATGAATTTTAACTTGATGCATCGATTCAATTTATCTGATCCTTATGCTCTTAGTTTATAATTACAATTTCAAGGTGCATTTATAAATTATCGAATCGTTCACATTTAGAAGAACCCTGAGATCTGTTCCAGCGTGTTTAGTTTTTGAAGAGAAATGAATGATTACAGGGTGACTTTAAATGTGATGCTTAGCAAGGAACAAAGAAAGAAGATATTTTAAATTTTAAACCTTCTTACTAAAAACACTGAGCCAGATCGTGTTTGAGATAAAAAAATTCCTTGTACTTAGCACAAATTCCTTTAAAGAGCATATTTTTTAGATCAGAATAAAACTGAAGTTCTAGTGTTTAGGTTTCTAACTGAATCAGCTTATGTAGCTGTTAGTATTCTACATAGAACCTGGAGAATAGTTTAATTAGATTTTGGTTGTTCAATTAAACCAAAGTTGCTAGATTGATGCTAGTTAGATAGACAGCCAGAAAGCTAGATAGATAGATGGCGAGACATCTAGATAGATAGTCAGACAACCAGACTGACAGACAGACAGACAAATACATAGATAGATAGATAGATAGATAGATAGATAGATAGATAGATAGAATATATTGCCAAAAAAATTCCCTCACCCATCCAAATAATTGAATTCAGGTGTTCTAACACCTGACGCATAGTGCAAAAAGATCAATAGTTACAATAGAGTTAATAGAGTCAATAGCTACAGACCTCCAAACTTTATGTGGCCTTCAGATTAACTCAAGAACAATGCGTAGAGAGCTTCACGGAATGGGTTTCATTGGCCAAGCAGCTGCTTCTAAGCCTTATATCACCAAATGCAATGCAAAGCACCGGATTCAGTGGTGTAAAGCACACCGCCTCTGGACTCTAGAGCAGTGGAGACATGTTCTCTGGAGTGACGAATCACGCTTCTCTGTCTGGCAATCCGATGGATGAATCTGGGATTGGTGATTGCCAGGAGAACAGTACTTGTCCGACTTCACTGTGCCAAGTGCAAAGTTTGGTGGAAGGGCTCGACCCCTTAGTTCTGCTGAAAGGAACTCTTAATGCTTCTTCATGCCAAGACATTTTGGACATTGGGGACGGCCCCTTCCTGTTCCAACATGACTGCGCACTATGCAAGGCCCATAAAGACATGGATGAGCAAGTTCGGTGTGGCCTGCACAGAGTTTTGACCTCTACCCGAAAGAACACCTTTGGGATGAATGAGAGCAAAGACTGTGAGCCGGGCCTTCTCGTCCAACATCAGTGTCTGAACCCACAAATGTGATTCTGAGAATGGTCAAAAACTCCCATAACCTGACTCCTAAACCTTGTGGAAAGCCTTTCCAGGAGAGTTGAAGCTATTATAGATGCAAAGGGTGGGCCAACATCATATTGGGTGTTTACTTAAGGTCATGTACATATGAAGGCAGGTGAGCAAATACTTTTGGCAATATAGTGTAGATAGATAGATAGATTCCTTCATCACCTGAGCTAGAAAAGGCTGAGGCTGTAGGAGCTGAAGCCAAGCGTTAAAGCACTTCACATATGATAAAAAGGAGTTTTGTTCTGTTTATTTGGAGAATTTTATAGATAGGTAGATAGAGAGAGAGAGAGAGAGAGAGAGACAGCGAGAGAGCGCGCGAGAGAGAGTCTCGCGCTTCACGTCTCGTGCTTTAATGTGAGCGTTGAAGCTGGTCGACGCGCGCGCCCCGGTTTGGTGAGGCTGTGCTCGGGGGTAAATTGAGAGGCACTGCGGGGTTTTAAATTACAGCGCTTTTGTCACTCTGTTCCAGTCTCTCTGTTTAATGTCTTCCAGTCTGATCTGATTCCAGTTAAGCGCTCGCTCACTCAGACTCGCGCTACCTGAGAAAGCAGGAGGGACAGGAAAGAGAGAGAGAGAGAGAGAGTTCGGCTGGAGAACACAGAAACAGCAGGACGAGCGGAATATTTCACAACTTCAGCAGGGATGGATTAAAGCGCAACGTGTTGAGTGCATCATTTGGCGGTTTCTTGGTGATCACAGGTAAGGGATTAGTAGTTTCTAGCGCATGGCTTTAGGTTTCGTTCCCCTCTCTGTATCCTGTATCCTGTAAGAGAAGCACTCTAATTAGGGTTCATTAATGCTATAAGACTCATACTGTATCATATGGAGCATTATCATATGAGGCTTTGCACGTGCTTCACTGATGAGTAGGCTGCAGTTTCTTTTCTTAGTGTGAAATACCGTTACAGCATGCACAGTGTTGAAGCATGCATGGAGACCCAGTTACACTGGGTAGCTGCTTGGATGCAGAAAGAAAAAAAAAAAACAACTTGCTTGTTACTTTCCTACAGTAATTTGGGGCTGAGGTGGAGGGAAGGTGCGGCTGAAAGCTGTCCCAGGTGGAATATCTTATCTATCTATCTATCTATCTATCTATCTATCTATCTATCTATCTATCTATCTATCTATTCACCTGGGACAGCAGCAGATCTTTTATTTTTATATAACCACCTCAACAGATTCACAACCAAATAATTTTAAATGCACATTTGATCATCTGGATTTACCTTGAACTATGCCACAAGTAATAAGACTGTACTGTAATGCTTTCTCCATTACTCTTTGAATAGTGTTGTTGTGTAGGTGTATGTGAGGGAGTGTGGGTTAAGGAAAGAGGTCACAGTAGGCTACGCAGTACTGCTACTGTATGTTTAATGGAAGAAAGTTTCGCAGCTATATATTGACAAAGATGTGCTGAAGAAAAGCTGGCGAGTGCTGCTGAGTGTATGTGCTTTCTTTGTGTGTGTGTGTGTGTGTGTGTGTGTGTGTGTGTGTGTCTGCAGATGGGTGTGGGAATGTCGTGGCTGCTCTGGGTGTGGATCAGTATGACAGTCATGTTGGTGTGTGATGCCACCTTCTACGAGACCATACACCAGCACCTGGCACCACCTGGGACCAACATCCAGATCCTCGGTGAGTCTGGCCCAGCTCCATTTTGGTGTTGTGCCCCAGCGCTTAGTTAAACTCACTAGAGCACTGCAGATTTCTTTCAAGCAATGGAAGACACGCACGCGCACACGCACACACACACACATGCACACACATTTTCACTCCAAATGTAGCTTTAAGCTGCAAGCCTTTCTGGCTGCTGATTTTCTATTGACCAGCCATGTGAAATTTTTGCTAAGGAGCACGCTAGGTTCCAATCGGTCATTCGGAAACCAATATTTAGATGTTCATTCTGCAACTACATGGACAATTTGATAGAAGCAAGTAAAAACTCAGTGAAAAACACAATGTCTGGTGAACAAACAGTGTTTTTGCCTTGTGCATCGTAATTGCGGGGGAAATGAGTTGTATGGCAACACATGTCATAAAAATTGACTTGCTGACATTTTAAAAGTCCTCACCTTCTAACACAATTATTTGTCTCATTCAGTCAAACAGGGAACACAGAGAAGTGTGATTCAGACATACAGTTTGAACATAACATAATGTGTCCAAGGGGATTTTAAAACTAGGTGCAGGGTGTGATTATATTTGGTTACACTATTTAGTCCAAGTGTTTAAATGAGTTTGACCAATATTATTAATATGATCAAACCTATGATGTTTTAGCATTAATTATCCTACATTATGAGCTGTTCGGTGCTGACTAATTCGACCCTATTATTGCTTAAATGGAATTCAGTACAAAACTAATTACTGAGGAAATAATTGAGGATGCAGAAATTTAAAAAGCGTATAAATCTTATATTGTGACGGTGATATTCCTGTGACATATTAGCCAGCACTCGAATAGCTGCTCTCTGGTACCTCATTTGTCATGGAGCCGCAGTGCTGCTACTCGTAACCTCACACCTTAAATTGAGGGCACTAATAGCAAATGGAGCCTGGTCCATTCACGTTAACTGATCCAGCTTCAACCACTTTACTGGGATTGGGGCTTCAATTGGAATTGATTTTATATTTCAGACTCTAGAAGAATAATATCACCTTTTTTTCATTAAATATCTGGATCATTTCTCTTTTGCAGTAAAAGTTGTTGTTAATTCTTATGCAGTCATGTGTCTTTGATTCTACAGCGATTATTCATTTGAGAAGAGATAGTTCTAAAGGAAGAGTCCCGCTCACTGAGAGTTTTATCTGAGATCGGGCTGAATGGGAGACATTTCAGCAGATGAGAATAGTCCTCAGAGTATCTATGGCTCCGGTAAATGTGCCACTATTATAGTCAGGTTAAGCGCTTTAGCTTGAGCGATTTCAGCAGACTGTAAATCTGAATAACAATGCTGTGAGACATTTACCCATATTGAGCTTTTATGAGCTTTGCACCATCACATTAGTGTTTTGGAGCTTGAGAAATGAGTCACATGAGATAGTGTTTATGTGTCCATATGGAGTGTTCGTTTCCCACTCAAATGGAGGAGTATTGGAGAAATGTTGGGTGTCAGTGACACTCTAAGCAGCAACACCTCTTTTAAAGGTGGAGAATGATGTGTGTGTGTTTCTAAAACATTAAAACTATTAATACTTAATAAAAAATGTTTATTCTTCACCAGTAAACCATGAAAATATTGCCAGAAAATAAAAGATAGCTTTAGGCAGTAGACTAACTGGGAAAACAAAAAAAATCCCACTATTATTTCTTTTAATTCTTTATGGATAGATATTTATGGATGGATTATTAAATTTTTAAATTTAACTATGCTATCTATTTAAATTAAGATTAATTAATTAGGGATCATCTCCCGATGATCCAAAACCCCTGGATCCATTCGTAGACAAGCAAATGCTGTAGAATTCTGCAGCAACTTTTGTAGATTAAGAAGCCCGTCTTGCCTGCCTGAGAGCAAGTTCTGTTCAATCTTATGTCATTCACTGTTATACCAATTTATGTCTTGAAATGGATCTCTCATGCAAAAAAACAGTAGTTTACAGTAGTTATTTTAAGACATCCATTGGGTCTGTGGTATGCATGTATAAACCAAATATGTGAGAACAAAAATGTTTACAGCTTTTTGTCTTTTTTTCATTTTTGTATTGACTGGGGTCTTGTCACAGTTAGATTTCCCCACAAATGTAAAGTTGTATACTGTATGTAGATGGCAGTTTGTGACTCGGCAGTAGCTTATTTACATAGACACTGAAACAGTACATTTTGGAAAAGGAGTGAAACAGGGGGAGTTTGAGGTATGAAAACATGTACTGTCTAAGGGTTATTTTAGCTGAAGCATTAACACACAAACACTTTGAGGGGACCCCTGAGACCTGTATTAACTTGGTAAAGACAGAAAAATATGGGACCTTGAAATAAAAAAATATATAAATGTAAACTTTAATGTAAGAAAACATCCATATATACAGTGCATCTAAAAAAAAATGTTAATACTGTGAAATAAGTTAATTTCTTTTGTAACAAAAATACTGAATGCATGCAATACTTGGTCAGAAGTTCTTTAGCACAAATTACTGCTTCAGTAAGTCATGGCATGGAAGTGATCAGCGTCTGACACTGCTATTGTGCTATTGAAGTACTGGTTGCTTTGATAGCAGCCTTCAAGATCATCTTTTTCTTGACAATACCCAATAGATTCTGTATGAGGTTCAGGTCAGGTGGGATGACTGGCCAATGACCACAGTAATATCATGGTCAGCAAACTAGGCAGTAGTTTTAGCACTGCGGGCAGGCCCCGTAGACCTGTAGGAAAAGAAAACCAGCATCTCCATTAAGCTTGTCAGCAGACGGAAGCATGAAGTACTCTAAAATCTCCTGGTAGATGGCTGCATTAACTTTGTACTTTGTACCAAAATACAATGGACCACCCCCAGCAGATTACATAGCACCCAAAATCACCTCTGACTGTGAAAAATTCACACTGGACTTCAAGCAACTTGGACTCTGTGCCTCTCCACTCTTCCTTGAGACTCTGACCTTGCTTTCTATAAATTTTACTTTTTTTTTTTGGATTTTTACACCATTTTTCTCCCTAATTTAGTGGCGTCCAATTCCTCCCAATCACTAGGGGGCTCCCACATTAAGCTTCTACTACCATTCAGTCGGGAGGGACGCAGACTATCACGTGTTTCCTCCGACCCACGTGATGTCACTGACCATCTTTTCGAACTGATCGCTCACGTACCGTTGGGGGCGGAGTAACACACTCGGAGGACAGCGCTATCCGCTCCCTCCGCTTACGAGAGCTCACAGACGCCCCTGATTGGCTGTAGAGCCGTGATTAATGTGGGAGCACGAGTACCTCTCATACCTCCCCTCTGAGAGAGCTCGGCCAATCAGTGACCTTGCTTTCTAAATAAAATGGCAAGTTTATTAAAATCTAAAAAAAAGACTTTGGATCGCAGTCTAGTTCTTTTTTCCCCCCAAGCCAGACAAGACACTTCAGATGTTGTCTCTTGTTCATGAGTGGCTCAATACTAGGAATTACCATTGGTAGCTTATTTCCTGATGTGTGCGTGGTGGTATTTGATGCACTGACTCTAGCCTCATTTCACTCCTTGTGAAGCTATCTTCAATGTATTGAATTGGTTGAATTGGCTTTGCTTGCCTTTCTTACACACCCTACATGTCCTCCTCTGGACATACCTTCTTATTTAATGTTTAATGTTTATTTTCTTTATTTC
>JAOVVA010000019.1:11455185-11474629 GCA_028565275.1 Leiocassis micropogon
ATATATTAAAAACAATGAAATATATATATATATATGTATATTTATCCTGAAGGAATTCAATATATGACAGACCAAATATGAGATTATGTTGTCAACAAAACATCCTCGTGGCATTCTCACAGTCAGCCTCATAAGGCAGTCACTTGAAACGGTTTTTCAACAATCTCGCACCCGAGGTGTTGAGTATTTATTGGCTGCTTTTTCAGTCTCTGGTCCAATTCATCTCAAACCATCTCAGTTGGATGTAGAGCGGATGACGGTGCAGCATGTCATGTCATCTGATGCAGCATGCCATTACTCTCCTTCTTGGACAAATAGATTTTACATAACCTAAAGCTATGTTTGGCCTGTTGTCATTGTCCTGTTGAAAAATAAATAATGGTCTCACAAAGTGCAAACCAGATGGGGTGACACCCACAGTGCCACCAGCAAAGCAGCCCCACACCATTACATCGCATCCTTCATGCTTTACATTTGGAACCACACATTTAGGAACCGTCTGTTCACCCCTGGAAATTCTAACAAAGACACAGTGGTTAGAACCAAAAATCTCCAGTTTGCACTTATTAAACCCTAGGACAGTTTTCCATTGATCTAATGTCTATTTCCTATATTTCTTGGCTCAAGCAAGTCGTTTCTGCTTATTATTCTTCTGAAGTAATGGTTTGCTTGCCGCAATTCAACCATAAATTTCTGACTTGCGCAGTTTCCTCTAAACGGTGGATGTTGAAATATGTATACAGCTTGAACTCCAAGAACCATTTATTTGGAGTCTAATCTGAGGGTCTGTAAATTGGCAGTTTATTCTAATGATAAGGCTGGTAATTCTAATAAAGTTATCCCCTGCAGCAGAGGTAGCGCTGATCTTCATTTCTTAAAGTAATGATGGCCTGTGTTTGTTCTTTACTGAACTGAGTGTTTTTTTGCCATAATGTGGATTTGTGCAGTAGTTGTAGAAGCACTAATAGGGCTGTTGATCCTGTACCTACACTTGTTCTGCAAAAGACAACTGATTGTCTTAAGCACATTAAGAAGGCAAGAAATTAACTGTAAATTCTGTCTGTCAATTGTAAAACATTTTAGATACATCAAATCAAATGAATCTTATGAGAGAGAATGTTAAATCTAAATGTAGCTACTTGGGACAATCTGAAATATAAAACATATTTTGGGTTGTTTAGTACAATTCAATATGTTCTTTGGTAGTTTGAATGTCTTCAGTATGAATGTACAATCTTGAAAATAATAATAATAATAAAAAAAAACATCAGACTGTATATATACAGTTTTTTTGCAGGCAGTGGACATGTAAGCATCAGAAATGGACCATGGAGCAATGGAAGAATGTGGCCTGGATTGATGAATCACATTTTCTTTTAAAGTACACCATGTACAGTAGATGGCACCAAGATGCATTCTGAGAAGAAGGCAAGCTAGCAAAGGCAGTGTGATGCTCTGGGCAATGTTCTGCTGTGAAACCTTATGTCCTGCCATTCATGTGGATGCTACTTTGACACATAACACCTACCTTAACATTGTTGCACACCAAGTGCACTCGTTCATGGAAACAGTATTGCCTGGTGGCAGTGGCCTCTTTCAGCAGGATTCTACATTATGTCACACAAAGATAATGATTCAAGAATGGTTTGAGGAATACAAAAAATAGTTTGAGGTGTTGATTCGGCCTCCAAATTCTTTGGATCTCAGTTCAATCGAGCATCTGTGGGATGTGAGGGAAAGACAAGTCTGATTTCGCAACTTACAGAACTTAAAGGATCTGCTACTGACAGCTTGGTGCCAGATACCACAGCAAACCTTCAGAGGTTTAACAAAGTCCATGCCTTCATGGGTCAGGACTGTTTTGGTGGCAAAAGGGGAACCTAATCTCTCTCTCTCTCTCTCTCTCTCTCTCTCTCTCTCTCTCTTGCTTTATCCTGGTACACTGGTTATACAGTAAGTTTATTCTCACAGTCCAAAAATAAAACTTCATAAGTGAATGGTCTGTTCAAGTTTCTGCTAACTAAAACTTGCAAATGAACAAAAAAAACATAAGAAAGCTAGCAAGTGCAACTTTTTATTAACATAAATGTTTGTTAGTGAATAGTAAATAGAATGTTTTTGGGTTGTTCTTCATGCACAATAATCAGAAAATTAATCGGATCTTTAAAGGGCTGTAATTTTCACATTGTCGGATGTCTGTCACTCAAATTTGTTATCATAATATCACCTCATTATTGTACAGTCTTGTTAAATGGGAGGCAGTGCATTGGTTGATTAAACAGTGTTGCTGCCTCACAGCTCCAAGATTTTCATTTGCATGTGGGCTTGGATTACTATTTGTGGGGAGTTCTCCGTTTATTAGTGTGGATTTTTTCAGGTTTCCTTTCACCTTTCAAAACCATGCTGCCTGGCCGATTGACTCATGCCGAGTTGTCCTGAGATACACTCTGATCCACCTGAACCAGGCTAATGCAGTTGCTGACGATAAGCGTATGAATGTTTGCTTTAATGCAAACTAACTACGTTTACCGTTGGAAATGCAGGTTTAAGCGAAATATTAAAAAGTCATATATAAAATTCACTTAAAAATCAATTATAAAAGCAGAAAGCAGTACAGGAGAGGGGGAAGAACACGCTGGTGAAAAAAAATTTGTCCTTAAAAATTTTTCTGCATCATTAACCAAACATAGCACTGTCGCCTCGCACCTCCAGGGTCCAGGTTCGATTCCCGGCCAGGCTTGATTCCCGTCTCTGTGTGCATGGAGTTTTCATGTTCTCTCCATGCTTGGTGGGTTTCCTCCGGGTACTCTGGTTTCCTCCCACAGTCCAAAGACATGCAGATTAGGCTAATTGGCATTTCCAATTTGCCCATAGTGTGTGAGTGAGTGTATATTTGTGTGCCCTGAGTTGGATTGGCACCCTGTGCAGGGTGTACCCTGCCTCGTGCCCTAAGCCTCCTGGGATAGGGTCTAGGCCACCCGCGAGCCTGAATACAGGATAAAGCGGTATAGAAGATGAGTGAGTGAGTGATTAACCAAGCAGAGACTTGGTTAGAGACAGTGGCTCTTCACAATAAAAAAAACACATGGTAGGGATTTTTTTTGCTTTGCTGTTTTCTGAATCAGGTGGTTAAGTGCTACGTTTATGTATTAGTATGACCATTGTGTCCTCTCATCTTCATGTCTTAGAATAAAAGCACGTATTCTACTGATGTGTGTGTGTGTGTACTATAAGTAAGAGCATTGAGTGTTTTAAAAGGATTTTTGATTGCCCAGGGTTTCAGGGTTGGCAAATCATGAGTGATTAGTGTTTGGGTTGTGGCCGTATCATTGAGTTTATTGGCCTGACCAAATTGATCTGAGAGAAAGAAGCTATGAATGGCGTATACAGAATGTTTCCTTGTACTTCTTAACAGAAGTCGATTTTACTCAGCATTTCTGAGCAGTTATTGAAATTCATATGTTTGAATTGGGTTCGGTGCTAATAGAGTCAGGGCAAAGAATCAGTGTTGGCCATAACATATAGATGGATGTGCTATTAATATTGAAACAAAATACCTTATAGATAGAAATCATTAATAGGATTAGAACATCATGCTTGTGTTACGATATCAGAAAATATTGATTCAGTTTCCTCCTGTAATGATTGTAATTTGTCTTCTATCAGGTTTCAGCTCCATTTTATTCCTAGTAGCATCTTTAGATGGAAGAACTTCATGTAGTTGGATTCATCCAGTTATTTTATATATCCTGTATAAAAGGTAAAAAAGATATAAAAGGTAAAAAAAATGTATACACACTTCAGGAAAAGAAAAAACTTGTATAAATATTTTAATACTAAATGTATAGCTATATGTTATATATTTATATTCTTAATATTATATTAATATAATATACATCATACTATTTTACTTTTTAGTTTTTTTTTTGGCTAATTGTAAATTCGTAAAACGAGCGAAGTCTTGAAATACGAGCAGTATTGTGGGTAATCATCTCCCATGTTCTGTCTCGGTGCGTGTGCGTCACTTGTGCAGTCAACATCCGT
Organism: Leiocassis micropogon; assembly: GCA_028565275.1. Classification (NCBI taxonomy): domain Eukaryota; kingdom Metazoa; phylum Chordata; class Actinopteri; order Siluriformes; family Bagridae; genus Leiocassis; species Leiocassis micropogon. The sequence continues at coordinate 11,459,230 of JAOVVA010000019.1, forward strand.
GCACACATAAACTGTTTATTATAACACTGTGACCACACATAAGCATTTTTTATTTTGTGTTTGTGTGTGCTTGCTTGTGTGAGTGTGACTCTCTGTCAGTAAACTGGTGTGTGTGTGTGTGTGAAAGTCATCCTACACAGTAGCTCCCTTCCTCCTCCTCTCCTCTCTCTGACTGTGTCTGCAAGCTGGTGTGTGTCCATGTGTCTGCGTGTGTGTGTGTGTGAGTGTCCCTATCGGTAAACTGGTGTGTGTGTGTGTGTGTGTGTGTGAAGGTTGTTTTATACAGCAGCCCCCTTCCTACTCCTGTCCTCTCTCTGGGTGTGTCTGCGAGCTGGGGTGTGTGTGTTCATGTGTCTGTGTGGGTGTGTGTGTGCGCGCGAACACGCTTGTGTGAGTGAGAGTCTCTATCGGTAAATTGGTGTGCGCGCGTACGCGCGTGTGTGTGAAAGTTACTACACAGTAGCCCCCCCCCCCCTCTCCTTCCTCCTCCTCTTTTTCCTCCTCTTCTTTTCTAAGGTAAAGTGCAGGTTAATGTGTTTTATTTTTACTTTATATTTTGTATTATTTTCTTTTATAAAAATATTTTTGGGTTGTGGAACGAATCATCTGCGTTTATATAATTTCTTATGGAAGAAATTCTCTTTGATATATTATTATTAGTTTTAATATGCAAGCACGGTCCAGAACGAATTATGCTCGCAATCCAAACCAATTTGGCAGACACTCTTATCCAGAAGGACTTCTTCATTGGATACATACTAGCACTGGGTTTCTAGGTTTCTAATTGAGTGCCATCAGTCAAGCACAGTTGGGAAGGGGATATATATATATATATACACATGGTAGATCCCCAACTTATGAACATCTGAGCTACAAATTTCCACAGATACGGACACGTGCATGTGGGGGTGCTGGAGAAATGAGTCAGCCACATCGGTTTCAATGAATTAGTCTGGGAGCATGATGATAGAAAATGGCTGTAAAGCAGTTCCAATTGTAAGTACAGGTTGTCCCATTCTGAGAGCACGTTCGTAAGTTGGATTTTTAAGTCCGACAAAGCGAGTCTTATACACCTTTGACACGAATATACAATATAAAGCATACCAATCCACTTGACTAAATCGTTCAGCTGTTTTCCACTTGCTTGGACTGTGAACTCTGTTTTGTTGAGGATTTTCTAAAATAGGGATTATTCACTATCAGGACAGCGTTACAGGACATTTTCTATCATCGTGCTCCCGGACTGATTCATTGAAACCGGTAAGGCAGACTCATTTCTCCCGCACCCCCACATGCACACACATACAGTGTACTGGACTTTGGGCATTTTATACATTCAAGATTCAAGATTCAAATAACTTTATTAATCCCAGAGGGAAATTGATTATGCTCGGTTACAGGTGCTCACATTCACTCACACACTGAAAATATTGTATATAATTGTAAATATTGGTATCTGGTGCAGTGCACTGTCTATTTTTTGTCTGGTACTACTTCCGTAGCTATATATATTGTATACAGCATATATTAGCATATTTAGATGGAAGAACTTCATGTTGTTATGAACGGACTTTGGCTGCATTATCATATTTTCCCATCTTTTTTCTGCTCTGTGGCAAAGTAAGGATGTTTATTTCTTTTTTTCCCACAAATACAATCCTGCTTAAACATATACAGTATAAGCATATAAGAGCCATCTGCTACAGATGTTTTTGAACAGTTATACTAATAGCCACAGGACTGTTTGTGTGTATTCCTAATTCAGTTCGTGGTGCGCATGCTGAGGCGACTAGGAGGGCTTGCAGCACTGCTTTTTCTACCTGCAGGGATCAGAATAGATAATTATGTATGTGTCTGAACGTGAAGAAGAGCAAGGAGAGACAAAGAGATCGAGAGAGTAGGTGTGAGGGAGCAGCTCTGTCCACAGATGTTCTACCGGCTGTTCTTCAACTCCGAGTCTCAGACGGAGTGGCAATGGCAGGTGAATAACGAAAATCACACATTTTTATTCAGTGTGGACGGAAGAAACTGAACAAAGCAGATGATGTCTGCCATGCATACATAAGCAGCATGTTTTGCTGTCAGGAATTTCACCTCACCAGATAGAGAAAGTAACCATGCTTTACCTTCTTTACACTAATCTATATAGACAGTGCACCCCACGAGGCAACATGACAGGAAGGAAAAGCTTTCACAGAAATACCATCAAGGGAACAGTATATGTTTGTTGAATAATTTACAGCAAACCATAAATGGTATTTATTTCGTTGTGGTCAAATAAGAAGAGTTCATCTCAGCATAATGAAATAAATTCCACATTTAGTTTGCTGTTAATTATTCAACAAATTCCCTGGATGGTATTCTGTAAAAGCTTTTAGAAATACCATTGCCGAAACATAAAATAGGACTTATTTCTTCATGGTTGGATTTTAGGGGTTCATTCCAGCACTGTTTTGTGATTTTAAATGTAATAAAAGAGAGTAGGCGAATTTCACTGCTCTGTTGTACTGCAGTATCGTTTTTCCTGCTTAGCATGTCGCCGAAGCGAGAACAATCCTTCCAGAAAGGTAATTACATTAAAGACTTCACCGACAAGATCATTAGTGGCTGTGTGAATCAGTAGAGGGCTCTGTAGCATTGCAGGAAAGAACACCTTGATCAATACGTCTCCATGTGTTTGACCACGGCACGTATTAGTGGGCCATCTTTCTTTTTCAGTTCTTTGATCAGCTCGGCTAAAATGTTTACACCTTAGATCATGCTGTCCGTTTCTGTGGTTAAAGCTTTGTAAAAGGTGCTAGAGGTGCGCTAGGCGATCCATAGCCATTGTCCTCAGCTAGAAGTCTGCGATTAAAGAAGCAATTTGTATTTTTTTGGGCCCTCTGCTGTGAAGTGATGAACAAAAAATGAACAAAGATTTCTTGTTCCATCCATCCATCCATCCAGTTTTCCTGCAATGGTAAAACTTTGTATGTGTCGTGAGAGCAATTGGCAGAGCTCTGCTCTTATGGAATGGAACTAATTTCTGAGCTGTCAACCAATGTCTAAGTTAAAGAAACTACACTTTCGAAAAAATAATGGTTCTGCCAGGGTTCTTTTGATGGTTTATGGCGCTGAACAGGTGGAAACCTTTTTAAAGGTAACCTTTATAATTTAGGATTCTAAATATAATCTTTAAGGGTTTCTGTGGAAGGATAAAACTGAAGAATACATTTTTAAAGATTGTGGACAGAGCTGTTAGGAGTTCTCACCGTGCATGGTGGGTTTACACTGGGTACTGTGGTTTCCTCAAACAGTCCAAAGACATGCATATCAGGTTAATTAGCATTTTCAGATTGCTTGCAGTGTGTGCTTCTGTGATCCGCAGTGGATTGTCCATGGTGTACCTCGTCTCATGCCCCAAGTCCCCTCAGATAGGCTCCAGGCCCCTCGTCACCCTGCACAGGATAAGCGGTATAGAGAATGAGTGAGTGAGTGAGTGAGTGAGTGAGTGAGTGAGAGAGCTATTAAATGGGAATGTGTGAAATCTTTTTCTTTTCCTAAATCTATATTTATCATATAGGTTTATTTTTATTCTACACAAAGCCACCCTGGATGCTCCTTTGTAATTTTATATTACAAATAAGGCATGCAACACAACACACACTTTACAGCATGTTATTACCATGCAGCTTGCGAGTGAAACACAGCCCTGTTATTTTAATTCATCTCCAGGCATTAAGCCGAGCACTAAACACAGACTGAAGGCATGTTTGCATTGTCCATTGTGTTTGCTACAAAACATCCCTGACAGAATCAGGGCCCCGGCTGTGGTGCCACATCTCACTTATTCTTCGGTGTATTAAATGTATCATGGGAGTAAAAGCAGCAGAGGAGCATCTCTCACTCTTTTCTTCAGGAAGCCATCCTGGTTGTGAGCCCACATTGAAAGCAAACAGAAATTGAGTATTTCTTTTTCTTTTTTTTTATCTTTGGCAAAACAAGTTTATCTGCCTGCATGCACTCTGGCACACAGTGACAGCTTAATAGTCTTACATAACCCAGCTCCTGAAGGTACATTATTTTATCAGAGATGCTGACATCCATCTCTGCCTCATCCATCCATCCTTTCTGACAGTGGCGTCTCCCTGCAGGAACAATGGCAGCGCTGTACAGTTCTGACCCCCGGCTCTTTTCCATCTGCTGCATGCCACTCTCGCTTTATGTTTTTTTTTTCTTTTTCTTTTTCAAGCTCCATGTTTTCCCCCCTGATTTTTATGAATACCAATCTGATCCATTGTTACCTATTTTCACCTCTGGTGCAACTGCTGAATGAATCACAGCACCAGCACACTGAATCATTATTCTTTGATCTCGGGTTATTTATAATTATGTTTTGTCATGGAACACTGTAAAATTGAGTAGAGCTATAACTTAGACACACTATGTAAAATAGATTATGATAACAAGGTTTAGTAAATAGGCAATAATATGGAATAATACTACTTGTTTATATACTGCCTGGCCCAAAAAATGTTGTACACCAATATTTCGGTTGTTTGCCTTTAGCTGTAATTATGATGTGAATTGTAGTAGCCAGTTCATGCATGGAAATGATTCCTCATGCTCCCGGAACCACTCTTTCAGTCCTGGAATACACTGATCAGCCATAACATTTTCACATTGACAGTCTCACTCACTATACAGCTTTATTCTGTACACAGGGTTGCGTGGGGACTTAGGGCACACCCTGGATGGGGTGCCAGTCCATTGCATGGTGCCCACAATTTGTGAATACCAATTAGCTTAATCTGCATGTCTTTAGGAAACCGGAGTACCCGAAGAAAACCAACTAAGCACGGGGAGAACATGCAAACTCCATGCACACAGACCCTGAGGCGGGAATCGAACCCTGACTGCGGAGGTGCAAGGCGACGGTGCTACCCACTAAGCCACCGTGCTGCCTGCACATTAACGTTGATTTACTTTTACATTTTTATCTCATTATACAGAGCAAGGCCCATCAGGGATAACTTGGCGGTTGTGTGATTTGAACCTGGGACCTTCTGAACCGTAGTCCAATGCCTTAACCACTAACTTCTGAACTGTAGTCCAATGCCTTAACCACTGAGCTACCCCTGACCCATTAGCTATTATATAGCCTTCCAGTTAACTGCTTACAATATAATGGGCACCCAAGCCTCACCCATACTCATGCGGGCCAAAGGCCACTGCATCCGGTTCGATTCCACAGAAAAGCCAATGCAACACAATTCGCCGAACATCCAATTCATAAGGGGCCCAGCATAAGGGGCCCAGCAAGTACCTACCCAGCCCCCAAAATGCCCACAACACAATCCAACTGAGCACCCATGGGATGATCCTCGAAGGCCCCACTTAGCAAGCCACAGGATTTCCTAGTTTTCACACACCACAGCACACCCCAGAGAGTTTGTGGAGTCATGGCCCAAGGGGACCAGAGCTTCCACGTTGGCACAAGGGGCACGTACCTAGATGGTTATAATGTTAATGTTTTAATACTATGACTGATCAGGACATTTTTTTCGTAATATCAGGGGGAAAAAAACAGTTGATGTGATACTGGACATTCTGTACATTCAGGTTATCAGTTGACTCTAGACAAATTGATTTATTTGCCATATAATGGTGCTGAGCCAACAAAACAACCCCAGATCACTGCCACCAGAGGCTTGTTCAGTGGGCACTATACATGATGTGTGCATCTCTTCATGTGCTTACCTTCTTAACCCGGTTAATATTTTCAGTTCATGATTCAGGTGACTTTTTTCCCCCTGGCAGTGTACTGTATATTTTTATAATATAGACTAAAGAAATGTAATTTACATGCATTTTTAATTTAAGTGTACTGCAAAGTTTTATTATTCTACATTTCTAGCACAACACTGTAATGTTTTGATGCCTACTTTCTATTCATTCTTGCATCTTCAGTAACTACTTTATTCCAGACAGGGACAGAGGACCTCTGCCTGAGGCATGCAAGGGAATTTGCAAACTTATTTACACATAGGGTTAAAGGGTAGAGTAGTCAAGCCAACTACAGACTAACCAGAAGAAACGCAAGTGGACATGCGGAGAACATGACTAACCACAAAGACCATAACCTGAGCCTCCAGTGGATTAAACTAGATATGTTAGAGCTATGAGGCAACAAAGTCACCTGCGGCACTAACCACCATTTATTTACAGAATAAGTGTAGTTTTATTTTTTTCCCAGAGAGCACAGGTAGGAATACAGGCTGTGTACAGAACACAGGACCTATTGGGACATCTTTAGGACCCATTAATGCCCGGAAAATTTAATCACTTCAGGCATCTTTAGAACTTATGCTGTTTAGAATTACTGCCCTCATACTAATGTTTTTTAGGTCTCGAAGATGACCCAAAGACTTCTTAAGAAGTCATAAGTTGCTAGGACAAGTCATGCTGCCTCACAGCAGCAGGAGGTTCAAGGTAATGGATTTTCTTTTTAGTTAACAATCATCCAATAATTTTTATATCTAACAGGTTTATGGAATTGGCTCATTTGGAGCACTGGGTCATAACAGACCCACTTCAGTAAATTAGTGAGCTTTTCTGTGTCAGATGATTTCTGGCTCCATAGTCAAGACGATAGCATAAACAGTGCTAGCGATGCGTAGCCAGTCGTTTTTTTTTTTTTTTTACTGTTTTTAATGGAAATGCAGAAGTGTTCATTCAGAAAAAACAAGTGTGGACAGCTTCAGAATTAGAATGTATGCAGCCAGAGCAGCGTGTTCAGTAAAAGTAGGCATCGTCTGGCTATAAAATCCTCCAGTTCTCTCAGAATGGAAATGCATCTCCTGTGATTGGTGCATTGGAGCTCCTGTGATGTGTGCTCCTATGATTTATGGATTACAGTGACTGCACTTCGAATCACATCGCGCGAAAGCAGACAGGTTGTACCAGGAGAGTATCTTATCCAGAATAGCAATGGATTCTTGAGTTTCAGGACGAATACAAATGGTCTGTCAATCAGCTTTTCTGAGCTAAATTCAGCCTTGAGAAAACTGCTTAAAGTTGGAAATCACAGCTTTGCTTACACTGTATGACACACACACATTCACACAAGCCCCCAGAGTGAACTCTTTCATGCTGACAGTGTGTGTGTGTGAGCAGGTGATGTCATAAGGGTAGAACCACAGCGAGGTCAGATTCATGGGTTGACTTTTAGTGCGTTTGTAAATAAATAAATCATTTCTTCAGGTCAGTCAGGTGCATGGTGATTATATGACCAAGAAGAAACTGAGGCTGTTTCATTTTTCTTGGAAACAAAATGTACTATAGCTAAAGCCTAATTGGTTGTAAAGTTTAATATAAATTTAAGTCTAGGTGATAGCTCGGGTCAAGGCAATCATAATGTGCATTTGAGTGTTGAGTAATTTTATTTCGATTTCTCTTACTGGAGTAAGATTTTGAAAGACAAACACCTTTGTACTTTTGCCGTTGGGTATTTTCTTTTCTGCGGTTGAGTCTCAAGTGGCATGTATTGCACTACACAGTATATTCTGTGCCATTCTGTTAGAACCTACCTAGGGTGCGGGAGTAAGATCCAATCTGTGTTTTGGCAGGCATGAAATAAAAAATCCCAAATAAAAACTGGCAGCTGTTGCTGTGGTACAAAAATGATACATATTTATATCAGTTATTAGTTGTTCAGCCTTATGATATTTGTATTTATGCAAAATAACTTGATTTATATAATTCATTACTGCACACTTTCCACTCTCGTAAATGTTTTTGTTCGATTTAAGGTGAGGAATGGTGCTTGCATTATCCTGTTGTTGTGTGTTGAAAAATAGCAGAAAATATTACTATTTCTTTATTTTGCTGCAGATGTAGTCAAAAGTTTAATCCTGCCAATTATCACCCACTAGCTCCCTACTTACAAGACTGCTACCAACCAGCAGAGGTTTTGGCAACCATGTGCTTCCTTTAATAGATTTAAAGCCAGCGTTTGCCCTTTTTCCTAACTTTTGCTCATGCTGCATCACAGGCAGCATAAAACACTTTGAAAGAATGAACTATCTGCCCTCAAACAGACACCCCTATTGGCTAAGTTCGCTTTGATTGACAGACAAGACAGAAAAAAGAGTATAGCGCAGCTCTCACTCAGGGATGTCACGGCCAATTTTTGTTATGGTAGCATTGTGCTTTTTTTTTTTCTGTAGCACCACTTGCATCTTTTGTCCTTGCTGTGTTTTAAACCAGTGTGTTTCTTTGAGTAATTACGTGATTCAGATATGCGTAAACATGCTTTTTAACCATAAATGAGAATCTTTAATTACTTCCTAAGGCAACAACCACACCAACAACAAAGAAAACACTGAAATTTACCATACACCAGCACCGACCCTTACGCCTGCTCATTTTTTTTTCTTCTGACTTTTCAGCTCCTTCCCACATCTGTGGGCGTGAAGTTTAGTGTTGCATCCATGAAGCCAAACTTCCTTCCCCACTGGATTTGATGAATAATGCAGCGTGCGTAACACAAATGTGTTCATGTGTAATTGTTTAAACAGCACGAATAATTGAAAACCGTACAGGTCGCGGTTGGGAAAATGGATTTTGGTTGCCTACAGCTTAACTGATTACACTGCACTCAGCCCTCCTACACTGCCTTACTTTCAGCCTCAGCCTTCCTATAGAATCTCAGGGCATTAATAAACATGCCAGAGTAGAGGAGCCTGTGTTTGGGGGTGAATCCACCCCTCTTTCCCTGCAGCAGAAATTCTAGCAAAGCGACGTAATTGTTTTGCATGCTTAAGCGCTATCAGCAAATAGGGTGGTAATCAATCAGAAAGCTTGCTATACCACTAATAGAAGTAATCATTGCTTTGATGAGAAGGAAATCGTAGTGGGAATTGAGTTGTTTTAACATAAATTGAAATGACACAGGGATTCATTGTGAATTTGCTACAGGACAGCCATTTATTGCTTCTTATATTTCTATGTTAAATGTTAAAATCTCTTTTTTAAGTATATAAAGAGTTGGTTAATACTTAACTTTGTACAAAATGCAACTTGCAGGTTGTTTTTCGTTTGGGATTTGTACATGGACGGTGAGTGCTATCATGCTTCCCTGCCTGCTGTGTCCTTGCTTTGGTAAAAGGGAAAAAAGGACAAAACCTGAGTCTAAAAGCTCGCCAATGGCTCAGCAACAATAATAAACCCATATTTCTTGGCATGCAGTATGAAATACAAGGGTTCGTTTTTCACCACACGAAAAGACACTTCAAACAAAGAAAGAGGGAAGGCAAGATGGTGTTGTGAGAGATGTGAGATGTGATGTTCTCTCCTACTGAGTTTTACTAGAGTGATAGAAAGACACAATGACAGGAAAGACAGTTCCATAGCCCACAGGAAAAAATCGATATTTTAATAATTAAATTGGGAATGAGATTTAATTCAATACTCTGATAGTAGTCAATAATGATATTTTTAATATTTTAAGATGTTCAACAAATGTTTTGCCCACCCAATCTGAAAAAAGTGGAATTATACAGTAAATGAACACAAATAACCTTAATATCGTTTGGGCTTCAATATAAAGACTATGCAGGTCATCTCCAATTGTATGTACAGTCATCACAGTGATTCACCTAAGCAGAGCTACAAAAGACCTGGGCTTGAATTAAGACATATTCATTTGTTGTTGTTTTTTTCCCCCTTGCCCTGGGCTGTATGAGCACTAATCTTTGTAATGAGAGTTAAATTGGCCCAGTGTGATTCAGGCATTCTCTTGTGCAGGAGAGAATGCAGGAAACAAAACCACTAACAAAACCATACAGTCTTTCTCTAAGGCGTTCTCATTAATAGATTTAACGCGTATGAATGTGCACAGTAAAACGTGGCAGTTAAAGAATCTGACATTAATGTGGGGTTTACAGTTGGTCACTGATTACAGTATACAGTATATAAACACAACCCTGTCAGTTTTGCCATTTTAATACACCGATCACTCAGTGTATTATAATGCATTATGCCCAGTATTGTGTAGGGTGCCCTTGTGCCACATTGGCAGCTCTGAGCCCTCAGAGAGTGGCTTCGCAGGGCCTCTGGGTTGTGTTGTTTTGGCTGTTTTTTCTGATTATATTATGGTGGATCAGTGTATGTGTTTGACCATGTGGTCATTAGTTATTTACTCAGCTACTATAGAGATGGTCAAATGACTTATTGCCATTAAAACAAAATTACTAGAAAAATGAACTGAGAAGGTTTATGATTAGCTCTGTTGCTTTGCACCTCCAGGGTCTTGACTTCACTATGTGTGCATGGAGTTTGCATGTTCTCATTGTGCTTAGAGAGTTTTCTCAGCTAGTTCAAAGACCTGCAATGTACAAACCTACAAACCGGAACCGGAACAGGGTTATAGACAATGGATGGATGGATGGATGGAGATAGCATTCCCCCTATGTTCTTTAGAGCACTATCCCAGAGTATAAGCCAAAGAAAAACATCTTTCATAGGTCTGTCTCAGCTAAGCAAAGTGCCTGGGATGGACTATCCTGTTTAAGGAAAGCAGCAATATAAACTGCCACTAAAGCATTAAGAGCTACAAATGTCATGAGCAGGACTCAAAGTGCGTCATTAAAGTGGAACTTAATAGGCAGCCAGTGTAGCTTGAATGAGACGCCGGTAATGTGCATTTTTCCCTGGTAAGTATGCGGGCTAATGCATTCTGAGCTTGCTAAAGCTTCCTTAAAATGGCAGCAACTATATTCCAGTTTGCATTATAAAAGCAGGCACTAGTTTCTCAGTGTCATGCGGGGTTAAGGCTTACGCGCCGTGGATATATTTCTCGCATAACATTAACATATAATCAGAATGTTGTCCTATATTTGTATTGTTATATAATAGAATAAAATCTCTCTTATTATGGAATCCCTTCAAAAGGATTTTGAATCATTACAGTTTAGAAATCGTCTAGGATACAGTTCAGAATTAATTACCATTGTTTAGACCATAGACTGTATTATATTAAAGACGATAATGAAAAAATTATAATGGACATTTAAGGCAGAATTTCCACTTAGATAAAAAAAACAAATACTAATAATAATAAGGAATGTTAAATAGGTTTGTCTTAAACTTAAATGGGCAGATATATACTATATACACTACTACTGTATTTTCACTTCTGGTAGATGCGAAACTGCATTTCATGTGACCAGACAGTTAAATGTAGCTAAAACCTCACTGGAAATATGTAATGTGTTTTCAAAAGATATCAAAAAAAAAAAAAAAATCACAAATTCTAAATATTTAGATAGACTTATACCCATCAGATCATTAAACCCCAATGAGGACCTTTTTTAAATTCTAGTTTAATTAATTAATTAATTAATTAATTAATTTAGTTTAATTGTCTTTTATGAATTTCATGGATTATTTTCTAATTGCGATCTGCAAAATAACTTGCATGTAATGCTTTTTTTTTGGTTTCACTAAAATACCATCTATCCATCCATCCATCCATCTATCCATCCAATCACAGACACACACTAAAATCTAGCAGGAAGCTGTCTCAGAAGAATAGATGTTGTTTTAACCGCTGAGAAGGGACAAAATCTAAAATCAGAGTCAAAAATCAAATATGGGTGTGAATATCGAAAACTTTTAGCTATGTAGTCAGGGGTGCTGCTAGAAATTCTGGGCAACAACCTTGGAAAAAACGAGCATTTTTTAACTGACTGTCATTTTGGAGCCCTTGGAATGGTCTTTATTTACATTCCCATTAAAGCACCCCTGCATACAGTATAATGTATTTTAACACTGTAATGAGGTCCAAAAAAGAGGGCAATATTATAGATTAGCACACTAGTGAAGAATTTTGTATAATTTTAGCTCATCGTAAGTACTGTAGCTAATTCCTTCATACTCTGCGTCAGCAACATTGCAGAACCCATATTCCTTCATGCACACTCATGCACATACACATATACTTGTGTGTTCAAGCGCTTTGATTCAGTCTCGATTTAATTTGCATACTTGCATTCAACTTGTGATTTTCAACAATAAACTACACAAACAAAGAAGTTGCTGTATAGTACAGGGTAATGCTATGAAGGAATGCTGAGTGATGTAACTGAGACAAAGACAGCATCTACTTCAACTACTAGAGGATAAATTAGGATGAATTGGCAATTATGCCGTTTCATGGTGTGTTTTTCAGGATGTTGGGTGAACCAGTAGACTAAGTTACAGTGGGCTTCGCTGGCCCAACACCCCAAGACCTCCTTTATTTTCAAGAGAATCTGAGTACTAGCGGATTCAGCTCACCTCAGCTTTGAATAATACATGTTGCATGTGCTTCAGTCTGCCTGTAGAAAATTGAGTTAGCACTTTGGGCTGGCTCTCATGTCTCAATTACGAACGGACGTGGGCCGAAGCCCTCACTGTATAATTGTCTTTGTTGGAAACGCTTCTCGAAAACGTTAAGTGGGAAATTGTTCAGCTTGTTTAACGTATGAGGAAGCCTCTCTTCCAGCCCCTTCATAACCTCAGTGAGGTAGTAAAGCTCTCCTAATTACTGTAGACAGCTGTGAAAGACAGCATGAAGGACAACATGCGCGTCAACATTCAGAATGGTTTCCTACTACAGACGTATTTACAGAGAGTGTAGTAAAATACCCCGATTGCATAAAAAGGTTAATAAGGTATAGGTCTGGGGACAGATCACAGCAGGCAGCAATCATAGCATTTATTAGTTGTAAGAAATCCTCCACAATTGTTCTTTTCTTTCATATCAGTGTGCAAATCAATGTGTTACTCTTTCTCGTGCATGATTGGAGTTAGGCTGGCCAATTATGGGTTTCTGTGAGCTCTTGTTTACAGACGATGGGAGTTAGTGCTCTCCCCAAGTGTGTTCAGCTGTTGTGTGAGAAACAGTTTCAGCATTGGCTTCTAATTAATTAGTGGGAATTGGCAAGAGTGTATTTGAAATATACATAGTTTTAAAGATTTCTTCCTCCTTGTTAAAATGCCTTTTTTCCCCCAAACCCTCCCAGATAGCTTGTCCTTATAGAGTTGGAATCTCATAGATTGTAAAAGTTCAAGCCTGTGCAAGCTGGAAACTGTGATCTTTGGCTTCTTCCTTCACCATCATTCTTACTATAAGTTAGGACAACCAGTATGCTTGCGCATCATGGCAAATTTAAGATTATTGCACTATATGGCATAAACTCTGTTGACATACTGTATAGTGCAATATATGGCATGGAGTATGTTGACACCATGTACAGTAGTTGAGGTTTATTTCATATAACAATTTTAACCATTAATTAAATTAATTAATTAATTTATTCATTTTATGAATATACCGCTTATCCTGTACAGGGTTCGCAGCACACACATGCACACACAATCATACACTATGGACAACTTGGGAATGCCAGTTAGCCTAATCTGCATGTCTTTGGACTATGGGAGGAAACCGGAGCACCCGGAGGAAATGCACCAAGCACAAGGAGAACATGCAAGCTCCATGCACACAGACCAACAGTGGGAATTGAATCCTCAATCACTACACTGAATCAACCACAACGCCACCATGCCCAGTTTAACCATTTGAAGAAAGCAAAATAACAATGCAAATGATTTCATGTAGGCTCTTACTGTCAAAAAGCTCGCCTAAACTAGACAGACCATTTAATGTTTTTTGAGTCTTCAACTGTGGAGTTTTGATCAACCTGGGTTCGCTGTGTTTGAAGAAGAATTGGAAGATGATGTGGATTTTAACTATAGCCCATTGACCTCCAGATTTGGCTTGTTTTGTGCATTCTGAGATGTTTCTCTTCTCACCATCGTTGTAATGCCTGTTTTTTTTTAAACCTTCCTGTCAGCTGAAGCAAGTCTGGAGTGATGTGACTTATGTCATCAGTAAGACATTTCTGCCTATAGAACTGCTGCTCACTGGGTGTTTTAAGCTTTTGCGCCATTCCTTGGAACCACTATGTATGAAAATCTCAAAAGATCAACAGTTGCTGAAATACTCAAACAAGCTCCATCTGGCACAAACAACCAAGCCATGGTCTAAGTCACTGAGGTTATATTTTTGATGTGAATAATAGCTGAAGCTTTTGACCTGTATCTGCTTTATTTTATGAATCGTGTGGATGCCAGATTGGCTGAGTGAATAAATGCATGTATGAGCAGGTGTTTCCAATACACCAGCTGATGAGTATAGATAAAAAAACACCTGTTTTACAGTTTATGTTGAGTTTGAATAGAACTGGCGAAATGTCCTCTATATTATACCACATGTTCAGCCGCCTTGAAATACTTCTGCTAGTGTTATTATTTTAAAATAACACAGATGACTGAAAACCTGTGTGGGTGTTTCATGGCTGATGGTTTCTTTTAAGCTGTTGCTTCTGCAAATCTGTGAGATTGAGACTTTTATAGTCATGTCTTTTCTTTACCTTCCTCCCTTTACTTTAACTGTAGTTGACCTGCTCAGAGGGGAGGAGGAGTCGTGCTTAGACAGCATAACCACGAGATGCATCATGCTGCCCAAATGAAGCCTGCGCATTATTTCCTCGGTGAGGAGCTTCTCTTAACGCCCTTCACCACAGGCCGAAAATGATTTTATGTTCTAGATCGGTTCCAATGTCTGCAGCTCGTGCTGCATCCTTCCTCAGAGTGTGACAGACTGACTGGCTGTGAGGGAGCACATACCGACAAGGTTGAAATATTCCCTCACTCCCTTTCTCTGCTCTGGTTTGGCTCGCTCGTTCTAACTCACCAACTCTCTTCCCTATCCCTCATTTCTTCCTGCACATCTTCTGCCCATCTTCTGTCTCTGTATATTTTTTTCATGTTGTTTGCATTCATCTAAAATTAACACAGGCTCATGTACTCCCTTATGCAAAAAAAAAATATTTCCCTATATATTAACTGTCAATATATTAAATGATTTAGTGTTCTGATCTACTAGTAAATTGAAAAGATTTTAGAATGATATTCCTCGTTGCTACACTAACTGATACTAACTAATAATTGACAGAAAAAAGATATTCATATTCAAAAATATATTCACAATATACAGAAAAGAATTGGTGAATTGGAAAGGAATTGGTGAATTGAATAAGGAATTAAATATATTAAAATATATTCAAATGTATATCTTAATGTATGTAAATTTGTATTCAACAATATACTTCATAATATATTGAATTTGGCTATACATTCTTTATAATGTATAATTATGTATATTAAATTCTACATTCTTTATAATGTATAATTTAATATACATTCTTTTTTTTTTTTTTTTTTTACAAAATGCTTATATGTTAATGTAGTACGAATAAAATCGACGTTATAGGCATTAATCAGAGCACACCGACAAAGTAAAAGTGTGTGT
>JAOVVA010000019.1:11477478-11498771 GCA_028565275.1 Leiocassis micropogon
CTGTAATGTAACTGATTACTTTTTAAAGACAGTAATTTTGTAATGTAATTAGTTACTTTAAAAAGTAATGTCCCCCACGGGGCACACGGATTGTATACTTGTGAACTGAAACTAATTTTTTTCAATTTAACATTTTTTTAGTGCAATTTCTTTAGTAATCTATAGTTTAATTGTATTCTAGTACAATTTTGCTTTTATTGTAATGTTTTTTTTTCTATTTTATCCTTTCTTCCCTTTTTAGGTCATGGACAGTCATATAAGCATTTCACTGCATATCATACTATGTATGGTTCTTTACATGACAAAAATTTTTTTTTAATTTTAATCTGAATTCTAATTTGATTTGCACGTATTGGTAGAAGAACTCTTCCTCTATACCTGATGTAAAGGTACTACTCAAGATAGTCTCCATCACAAGTGATGCATCTGTGCCATCCTTACCATCATTAACCCCTCTTTGAAAATCCCCTTTGTCACAGTTGGTCTCACGCTGTGTGGCTTGTCTTCAGTGCTGGTTTCCTCTTATTTAAATGTCTTCATCCATCTGTGCACATTGCTCTTGTCAATGGTTTTATCTCCGTAATCATTCTGTAGCACAGTCAAAGACCTTTGCCTGCAACAAAAGAGATTTTCAAAGGGAGAAAAAAAATGCCCACTTTTTTGCATTATTTCAGTACAGCTTGCATTATTATATTACTGCAGCCAGTATTAATCTGCACACAAAATCACCATTCCGAACTGAATTTCAAGTTTAATAAATCACCTTGCTGGTGCAATCAGTGTGCATCAACTCCTCCCTGTATTTTGAGCTTTTAGGTAGAAATTCCCTAAACGTTCATTAAGGGAAACGTGCATAATGAACAAGACAAGACTATTTTTCTCATTGGGAAGCGATTGTACTTCATAGGCTCTGTTAGTTAATCAATCTGCTTCACACATTTCATTTTTTTTTTTTTTTTTACAGGTGCTATTAAGTTTGTCACACTCAAATCTCTGATAGGCTCTGTCATCTCCTGTCCATATGAAAAAGGTTCAGTCTTTTTTTTTTCCTCTGGTTAACAGTAATAGTCAGTGTTCTTGTAAAGGCTGCTGACAGCTTATATTTATTCAAAGAGTAATGGATGGAGAGAATCAGATCTCAGAATTCACACTGATCCCACAGTGTTGAAAGCATTGAAGCTGCAGTATGTCACGACCACCCATTTAATTCACACCGGCTTCATTTTTATTAAAACAACAACAACAACAGCAAAAAACTAACACCCAAATGTATAGTATTGTCAATCAAAACAAAGCTGGGGCCATGGAAATTGCAAAAACAATAAAAAGGTGCCATGAGACTGACTGTGATGTGCAACAAAACAAATGTTGTAAATATGTTTTAGTGTGAATTGCCTTTTGACAGATGAGGATACCATGCTTGTCGCCCCAGTATCCCTCCTTCCATCTAGTGGAAATAAGTTTGATTGTAAAATTTGTTCAGTCATTTGTTTTGTGCTCTGGCTACCCTGTCACAACACTGTCGTGAGGGTTGAGAGAGATCAGCAATTTGTCAGCAGGTGAACACCGATTTCAGTTTTTTCCCAGGAGAGGAAACACTGCAACGGTGCACTAGGAGCACAATAAAGAATTATGGGTTGGCAGCAGTGCTCCAGTTCTGCATGTGTGAATCTGTGCGAGTGTAAGTTCAGTCTGCAGTCTCATTAGCTACTGTTGACAGAGCTGTTGACAGCACTGTCAGATTCCACCCCAGCACACAGGGGAATTAAGCTCTCAGTCAGATCACGGTCACCTTGACAAAACCTTCAGTACCCCTGAGCCAAACATCCTTCACTTTATAACAGTACCTGTGTCATCCCCCCCCCCCCCCCCACCCACCCTCCCTTTCCCAATTTCCTTTCTGTTTCCGTTATGTTCATTACTAAGGGCTAAGGACTAGTAAAGTAAGCAACAATGTACAGTAAGAGCACTTAACCATGACATTTTTGTGGGTATGTCTTTTTTTTATTTTTGTTTTTTGCTCTAATCGTGGAGCCGATGTCCATTTCCTAACCAGATGTCACGAACTAAAAGGAACCAGTGAATATCATTTAATTGATGGCTGTAATAATAATAGTAATAATAATAATAATAATAACAACACATAAAAACAGTCTCTCTGTGTGTACCAATGTGTGTGTGTGTTTGTGTGCACCTAATGTTTCCTAAAAGCAGAGCCAAAAATTACTCGTCATTGTAAATGCCTTTGTTTCGTATATCATTTTAGTGAATTATTTTTCTTACCTTTTAGTATAATAAAATTTTATGAAAATATACAGTACAGCCTTTTTTCTCCTATCATTTTTATTTGTCCTTCCAGTTAGTCATTAGAAATTTTAAACATTGCGTCTCAAATATCTTTTGCTCCATTCAGTCGTCCACATTTATGTGCATAGAAACTTTACTTAATTACTAACAGTATTTAAAAAGTTCAAACGTCTAATTAAATTTGCACAGATTAGTACAGACATCACAACAAGGTTGCATGTTCTTCATAATTAAGGTTGAAGTGAAGTTACATGGGGTGATTTGGTTGAAGGTGAAATGTTCGGTTGAGGTACAGTAATGTGCTTGTTGAAGGTTGAGGGTGATGAGAGACGTAATGTTTTTTCATATTGCGTGAACTTTCCCATATCTCTATGGATATAAAACAACCCCCTTATTCCTTGTATGTAATACTTCCTATAGCCTGTATCCAGATGAATATTAATACAAATACCTTGCTGAAACCCTTATGTCTAACCGTATGTCTGTCCATATGCCTTACATGGTAATACCTTTTTTCTTTTTTCCATGACACAGGACACCTGGACAAAAGACTTTAATATACTCTTTTGCTGATAATGAACAAAGAGAGATCATCAGACATCATCATGGTATCTGTATCTGTGTGCAGTGTTCAGAGCACAGTGTCCACTTTAAGCAGTTATTTTAAGGTAATTGGTTTAATCAGACAGTGATGTGTTTTCCATTATTGGAGAATTGGTTGCATTAGGTTGATGTGCTTGGTCGGTGTGGTTTGGGGACCTGTAGCTGTGGCTGTGGGTGATAGGGTTGTGGTTGAGAGTTAAGTGGTTTGGTTGAAGCTGATCTGTTTCAGGAACAGCATAGAGGTTGGGTTGAGGATTATGTAGTTGGGGTTGATAGGGTTTATGGTTGTGTGTGATGTGATTGAGGAGTTTGTGGTTATGATTGAGTTAATGGGGTTGTGGTTTAGAGTGGTGGGGTTTGATTAATTGGGGGGTGAAGATTGGGATGATGTGCTTCGGTTAAGGGTGATGTGGTTGTGGTTGAGGATGATGCGGTTGAGGGTGATGTGGTTGAGAGTGATGTGGTTGTGGTTGAGGATGATGCGGTTGAGAGTGATGTGGTTGTGGTTGAGGATGATGTGGTTGAGAGTGATGTGGTTGTGGTTGAGGATGATGCGGTTGAGGGTGATGTGGTTGTGATTAAGGGTAATGTGGTTGTGGTTGAGGGTGATGTGATCAAACATCCTCAATTAGAATCTCAACCACATGATGAGACGTCTACCCAACCATTTAACCTTTAACCACAAATACATCACCATCACACACAACCAGAATTCTGCATTTTTAGCGTCCACCACACAACTCTGCTCTGTAAACCTCCGGACCTCAAGCCTCCTTGTCTTTGTTTTCATAGCACGGGGAAAAGCCAGAGTTTCCCTGCCCCATCGCACATCGCACTCTAAAGCCTACTTAGAGATCCTACGGAGTTAGCGAGGAGCGACAAAAGATTGAGCCGCATGGTGTTTGTGGATGAGAGTCATGTGATAGTTGCGTGGGAGGTATTTGGGGATGAGGGTCATGTGATGATGTGGATAGGTTGATGAGGATGTGGTTGAGAGTGTTGTGGTTGAGGATGACGACATTGCAGTGCCATCATAAATGTTGTCATTTTGGATGAAGATGATACTGTATGTTTATAGTTGAGTATGATGTGGTTGTTGTTAAAGATAATCTTGTCGTGGGTGAGGGAGAGGTTATCATGTTTGAGGATGATGTGGTTGGGTTTTGTTGTATTTTTGAAAGACTAAAAAAGTGTGCAACGCTTCTTAAGCGTCTGGCCATTAAAAAAATATAAACTGTATGGTGGAAGTGCAGCACCGCCATTTCATAGCAATTCAGTTTGCTTATAATCAGCTCTGTGTTCAAATCCTTAAGCCACCATTTATACTTGTGTCTTGGAATCTGAGAGCATATACTGTATGGGCAAATTAGATCTCTAACATCATACTTATAGCAAGTGTGTACACTATGTGGCTTTGTCAGTCACGAATGGAGATAAAAGAACTTTTTGTTTAACAGCAGTAGTAGAAACAGAGAAATGATAAAGAGCTGTCCTTAAGGATCATTTGTGGTGAAATGTTGTGCATTGCCCAGACACCTAACAAAATAATTTAGTGGACAGAGTGGAAAATCCCAGGACTTCAACTTAATGATCAGTATCCTTGTCATCCTAATTGTTTTCATTTAATACGAATGCATGGATCGATCATCCTCCTGAAGCTGATGGACTTGGCATTAAGTAAAATAAATTACTACCACATGTGATCTTTCTTGTTGTTGTTGTTGAACCACATCCTTCCTTGTTAGTGCTAAATCGCATTTTCCCCAGGTTATTATTTGTATTTGTTTTGAGCACTCCTGTCATGCGAGTTTTCTTTTGCAAGACAAAGCCATCAGTCTATTTATTGTGTTCATTAAAAAGAAAGCGAGACTCTCTCTCTGTTAACAAGCTTTAAATGACTTATTTGTTTTTCATTTAGGGGGGAACTTTTAAAAGTTCTTTTTAAAAAAAATAAATAAAAAATGGTGCAAGTAGAAACTGAAATAATGTGCTGGAGTAATCCACCATGTCTGGCTGGGAAGAAACAGCGCATACACAGCTCAGGTCTTAACCTCAGTGATACCGGCTGCACTTTTCTGCTTAACTTATTAGCACTTGCCTGACACGCAGCATTGTATATTTGCACACACTGTTCTGATTTAGCTGGTTGCCTACTCTGTGGGCCTCTGCAATAATCCCTTGCTTTGCATCGTGATAGTTTTTGATGCATTTATCTGTAGGAGGGGGCACAAGAGTCCAGTGTTTCATAAATCACCCATCTTTTACTGGCTGTATTCATCGCATCACAAACATGAGTATTAGCAACAAGAGGAACTGATTCAGATCCAGTTGGAAAAAAATGGAACACCTTATATATTTGAAGGATGGGGAGTGTACCAGGAATCCGCAAATGAATGCATTAATGGACATCAGTTTATTTATTCACATCACTTACTATGTGGATAGTTTTTGTTTCCAAATTATCCAACAAAAATACCCTATACTGTACAGTGTGAAGTCAAAATTATTCACACACTGGCTGTAGAATTTATTTTAATTAACTTTTAGAAAAGACAAATACATCATTTTTGACATACAGTATTCTCCTTGCATTTTAATACATTTTGTCCACCTGTCAACAAGCAAAAATTAATGTTTGAGGCTGAGCTGTGCAGCGCTGTCTTTACTTCTTCATCAGAGGTGCATCTTCATCCTCGTAGGGCTGCTTTCAGGGAGCCAAACTGCTGAATGTATAGGGAGGATTATTTAACATTAAAAAGCAATGTTTTTGCAGAGTGTCGACAGTGTCAGCAGAATTGTACAGACGTGGATCATCATGCAAGATCACAACGCCCTTGGATAGCAGTTGTTTAATCCATGGGTTAGGCTTCAGCTCTTCAATAAGTATTTCACTGTAATGAGCACTGTTGATTGTTGAACCTTTTTCCTGATAATGTTCCAATACTGGCTCTTGAAAATCGCAGAAAACTACAGTATAAGCATCAATTTTCCAGCTGATGGTTGACTTTTGAACTTTTTTTGGGATTCCTATTCGTTTTTCATGGTTATTGAGGACGTTTCTGTTCCATACTCTTTACTCTCAGGCTCGTAGTGATGAATCCATGTCTCGTCTCCAGTAATGACTCTCATTAAGAAATGTTAAATTTTCTTAGAGTATCACTTTGCAGATATTCAAATGCTTCTGTTTAGAGGTACACCCTCAGGCCACAAAAATGAATCGCTGCATGCTGTTCATCGCTTGTGCAAATCACAAGCGGGGCTTTGATTTCTGCTTGCACCGCAGTTACAAATGAACTGATTTAAATGTTTACACCTGCACAAAAGTGACTGGGGAGACAGTAGCCTTGAACGAAAAGCGCTGATTAGACAGCGTGGCAGAAGTTTCAATATAACCGGAGTGCGACTCATTTTTGACTCAACCTTGTATCTGTCCTTGCACAATAGGTTTGTGTTGGACTTGACGACACGACCAAGCCTTGTTATAATCCGTATTTAATATATAAAGCAAATGTGTGTGTGTGTGTGTATATATGTGTGTTTTAACTACAGTACTGCTACACAATTAATAATATCAAATTCGAAATCGCAATACAGACCTGAGCATTTATTTAATGGCAAAGGCTGCAATTTATTACAGGTAATATACACATGGTCTGGAATTTATATTGAGTTTTTTATACTTTTGAGGCGGTAAATAAAAATTGATCAGCGTCCTCTTAATGAAATCATTTGTGTGGTATTTGCTGCTAGCCTAGATAAATGCGACAAAATGAGTACAAAATGGAATATTTATTAGCTAATATACCACAGTTTAAATATGTCTAAATTATCACATTATGATTTTTTTGATCAAATCATGCAGCCATAGTTTTAAGTTTAGGGTGAAACATTTGATTTCGTGCTGATTATCAAGTGATGGATAAGAGAAACGTTTCTCACACCTCACTGAAGCTGCTTGAATTTAATATGAGCCTCGTGTGGTCAGGTGCTGTGTGTGAATCGAAGAGTCTCTGAACATGTCTATCTTTACAGACTGCAGCTTGGAGAGAAAGCGAGGGTGTTTTTTTGGCCTTTGATTTTTTTATTATTTTTTTCATCCTCCTTGAGCGCCTTATCACTTTCCTCTCCACTCTGCCTTTTTACTTTCCCTGTCTCTTTTGCACCCACCCCACCACCATTTATAAACTCATAAACAGAGCCATATTGTGCATGTTTATCTCTCACGGTTTGTTTATGTCCTGATGGCCCGTCGGATCATTTTCTGAAGAGCAGGAATGAAAACCTGCTTGTCAAAAGTGCACGCTGCATTTGGAGGGATACTTACCGGGCACACAAATTCTGCATCCCTTAAGACAGTACACAATGCTGGAGCGTAATTAGACAGTGGTGGAAGTGCAACTTATAGTGCCCTGCATCCAAGATGGTCCCAAATGAGTTGCTTGAAATCCACTAAACTGAATAATTGAGTTCAGCTTATGTTCTGTGCATGAGGGGAATCAACATACTGTAGCAGTAGTGTTTCCTCTATGAGCATTATAATTGCAGGATGCAATGAAAAGGGAATTTTTGCAAATTAGCAGACCTGGACGGTTCCTGTTATCAAAGTTTTCGGTGGTATCAGTGGTAGATATTCAATGTGGCAGATTTGTGGTGGGCGTCCAAAACACATTAAGACCCACACGCAAAGCAAATCAGAAAATTCTCCAGCAAAACCAAAAACATAACAGCGAAAATAAAAACGTAACAATCATACGTGGAACGTAACAGAAACATTAAAGTCAAAAACAGAAGACTTACCGTATGACGTTCATTCCTATCTAAGTAGAAATATAAAAACTCAAATTAATTAATGGTAAAATGTATTACTCTTGTTATAATACAGTATATTGAGTAATGTTCATTTCAGAAAGTGCCATAAATGCCAGTGTAGTCAAATAAAACTTTGTGCGAACTGCATAAAGTAAATACATAACTTCTCTTATCTACAAATATATTTTTGTACTGCTTACTCTAACTTATTAGAAGTAGGACTAACTAGGAATAGGAACATAATTAGCACATGAAGACAGAATTTTTTTTTTGATAACTGTTTGTTTTTACCTGCATCCATTTTCCCCCCGCGTTGACGTTAGGTTCTTTAAACATTTGAATTATTAAGCAGGCAGTCTAACTTGGCATGGTTGTCACAATTAAACCTTGACTTGGCAAACAAGCCATCAGCCTGTTTTGCTCTCCGTCTTGTTTTCTACAACGAGGTGTGAAATAGAAGGTTTTACTTTCAGGTCCAGAGGAAAGAAAGCAATTAAGTGTGTGAAATAAACAGCACTTATCTTTATTACAACACTGTTTCCTTTTAAAACCAAAACCGCTTTCATGTGTCATAAAGGACGAGAAAGAAAGTTGTAAATGAACACTTATGGCTCACCAGGTAGCTTACTCAAGTATGTTTTCGAGCTGACCTTAACAAAGAGGAAGAGTGGCAAAGCATAGCTGCAACGTAGGACCGCTTCATATCTATGACTCTTCGTGTTCTTATTAGTTTGCAAGTGATAAAATGGACCTCATTTGACCTGATCCTGGACACATTCTGCGTTTACTGTTAAACTCATAAATTCTGATGCTAGCACCCACAGTAACGGGGCTCATTTACAGCAGTGATAAAGTTGCATGCACAAATGAAGTGGTGGAAATGATAAAGCAGAGTAATCTGTCCCTGAAATGTCCATTAAATAGGAGTGGGGCAAAATTGTAATTAGCATTTGGGTTCTTAATCCTTCCAGGAAGTGGGTAATTTATTTAAAACTAACCACACTAAAAGAATCGTATCCAAAGACCTCTATAACAAGAAAGAAAGAAAGAAGCTTTAACAACGTTTTATTATATCTATCAGTTAGAGGTAGTGGTGTAAAGTTGCAAAGTTTGACATGGTTGCCAGATTACACTGACAAAATCCCTTTATGCAGTGCTGAAAACCCATCCATTCTGATGGAAAACAGGCAAAATAATGACATCTGCACTAGGATTCAGTCAGGACCTTCTACTTTCAAACATCACTGAATGAAAATATAGCCTGTGGTTGCATAATCAAAAATGAAAAACACTCATAATGCACTGTAACAATTGAACATTGAATATTAGGCAGCACTGTGGTGTAGTGGGGACCACTGTGCCATCTCACGCCGCCAGGATCATGGCTTCGATTTCCACCTTGTGTGCTTGTACTCTATGATGGATTGGAACCCCATCCAGGGTGTACCTCGCCTAGTGTGCTGAGATCCCCCATGTCTATGTAAAGGATAAGTGGTATAGAGAATAAGTGAGAGAGAAAGTATTATTTTATATTAAGATTCTACTTACTGTAAGTATTGGACATCTTGAATGTTCTTTTCATTTAAGACATTTTTTGCTTTCATTTTTTTTTCTTTCTTTAAATGTTTTTTAACTTTTATAAATAATAATTGCAAAGCCATTTAAAAATGTTCTCCTTTTTTCTTTGCTGATCAAAAAACTAAACAGATCCATGACCTATGACTGTGACGGTACGTTTTGTGATCGGAGCGCCCTAGTCAAAGGCTAATAACTTTTGACAAAATTATAGCAAAGATAATCAATTAGAGAATCCTTTAACCAATCTGTAATGTAGTGCTATTATGCTATGGAATTTTTAACAGTTGCCCAGAGGAATGCAGCTTCTGGTGCAGACTCAGCACTATAGGCAGGCCATCAACCACGTTGCTGTGTTTACTCAGTTTCAATTAATGTCTATTATGTAGTCTGTTTAATAATGTCATAGATATTGATTGATGACTGAACACTGTCTAAATAAGACATAAACGCTGAAACCGTACATTAATATGGAGATGTTAAGACAGTTTTAGAATGAAGATGCTTTGTTTCACATTTTACAATTATTTTCAATTAAGTTCATATCTGTTTTACGCTCTACAGTATATAGTCAAACATCTGTGGAAAATTGACAATCATATTTGAACATCTGGTTCTAGATTTAGTCTCTGTTTGCCTTTATTATAACCTATCCCCCAGAAAGCCTTTCAAATAGATTTTCGAGTGGAGCCATGAGATTTCGTGCTCACCCAGCCAGAACAGCATTAGTGAGGTCAGACACTGATGTTGGGTGAAAAGGCCTGGGGCACAGTCAGCATTTCAGTACATGCCAAAGGTGTGCAGTGGGGTTAAGGTCAGGGCTCTGTGCAGGCAACTCAAGTTCTCCCTCTGTAACCATGGCACACCATGTGATGTCTGCATGGACCTTATTTTGTGGACAGGGACATTAATCAAATTCTATTCTTTATTTGTCACATATAGATTGTAATACAATGCATAATTCCTAATTGCAAGATACTGAACTGTACAAACATTACAAAACACACTTAATAAACATAAAGCAAATGAGACATGTAAGATGCATAAGTTGTAAAAGTGCAGATAAAAATAAATATCTTTATTTCAGATACAAACTGCAATATGTAAGTACAGTGGAACCTTGGATTACGAACATAATTCGTTACGGAAGTGGGCTCGTATATCAAAATACTCGCAAACCAAATCGAATTTTCCTATGAGAAATAATGGAAACACAAATTATTCGTTCCACAGCCCAAAAAATAAATACATAAAAATAATTAATACGAAATATAAAGTCAAAATAAAACAAATAAATACCGACAGATAAGTGTTTCCGTTTGTGCGTGCAGGCGCTGTGTATGTATGTGTGTGTGTTTGTGTGTGTGTGTGCGAAGCTAAAGTAAGAGGAGAGAAGAAATCAGACCCTTCCCACTCCCTCTTCTCGTCTTACACAGTAACCCTTCTTCCTCTCTTGAGTTTCACACACGCACACATGGAAACACTGTTTTATCGGGAAAATAAACAAGAAATCTCTCTAATAAAACTCGAATGAGCGACACACTAACGGATTCACTGCTGTAAAGTAAAAATAAAACAAATTAACCTGCATTTTACCTTTAAAAAGAATAGCGACAGAGCAGTGTTTCTGTTCAGAGCAAAGAGTGTGCACGCTGACAGAGAGGGAGAAAATGGATCTTTAACCTCTCTAATTTGCTTTACACGCGCGCTGAACACATGCGCATACAAACACAAAATAAAATATTTTTTACGCGAACACACATGGTCACAGTGTTGTAAACAGTACACGCGTGCACGGATGTTGATTATACCAGTAAGCGACGCGCACTAAGACCCAGCAGGGGAGATGATTACCCACAATTCCGCAGCGCAAGAGAGAGAAAAACCGTTGGCTCAGTTGTGATCATGTGACGCTCTGCGTCAAAACAAGAAGCGCATACGTGATACATGATACGTAAATCAAGACTTGCTCGTTTTTCAAGTCAAAATTTATTAAAAATCTTTGCTTGTCTTGCTCGCAAACCGTGTTACTCAAAGTCCGAGGTTCCACTGTACTGGTATATGCTACATATTGGGAATGTGGGAGGAAACCGGAGTACCCGGAGGAAACCCACCAAGCACGGGGAGAACACGCAAACTCCATGCACGCAGAGATGGAAATCGAACCTGGACCCTGGAGGTACAAAGTGACAGTGCTAACCACTAAGCCACCATGCCACTAAAAGATAAAAGTAATCATGTCTGACTGAAGGTCCCATTAAGAGATATCTTGTGGAAATTACTGTAGCTCCTCTTGAAACGCTCTGTGTTTGTACTCATGCTGTGGCAACGTTGCCTGAGTACGGCTGTGAAAGTAGCATGTGGTTTAGATGATCAGATTCCTCGATTGTCCTTTTAGTTTTCTCTTTGCATACTTTACATTTGAATGTACTGTAAATGTCCTGCAGGTCTTGTACACATTCACTTTGATGATCGCACCACCCTTTTCAGGTCCTTTAGTGATCCACACTCCTAGTGTTTGCATGGCCGAGGAAATTCAGCAATTCAATCCAAAGTCTTTGAGATCAGCCTAGATGGGTTTATAGTGTTATAGGCAGAAATGTGATGCATATATAAAAATAAACAGCAAGTTGTAATGCTGGTATTGGTTTAGGCCCCTAAATCCCAGTAAAGAGAACTTATAATAATGCTACAGCATAAGTATATACACTTGCATGTTTCCAGTGGTATTGCAACAGTTTGGAGAAAGCTAGTGTGTGGGTGTGATGGTTAGGTGTTTGCAAACCTTTTGCCATATAGAGCATTTGTATAAATGATTGTCTTAAATCCACTAAGACAGTTTAGTTTCGCCTTTACAGACTTCACACCCTTCTAGTTAAATTCTTTGTTAGAATTTATATCTGTTTATGCCCAAGGCTTTCTCTTGCTTTAGTGAATAACTTCCCCTGGATACTTTACAGTCGATTTGTACCTTGAACTACTGCTCATCCCTGGACTACTGTTTGCAATATGCTCATACTGATCTTTCTTTCAACACAATAATATTCTTGCTGTGCACTGAAGACATCTATATTTGATCATTTTTCACCATTTTTACCCTTAAATGTATGTCTAGATTGTAACTTTAGTTTACTCCTATCAATAGTACAGTTAAATATGACTGACAGGTGTTTCTTGTTGTTTAGGTGTTACTTGTTAGATTGACTGTTTAAAGATTTAAAAGCTTTAAATGTTTGATCTTGTTTTGTTCTTGGATTGTGCCTATGATGACTGAATTTGGTTTTCAAAAGGATAAATGTACATGAAGACCAGAGAGCTATCTACGGGAGAA
Source organism: Leiocassis micropogon (assembly GCA_028565275.1). Classification (NCBI taxonomy): domain Eukaryota; kingdom Metazoa; phylum Chordata; class Actinopteri; order Siluriformes; family Bagridae; genus Leiocassis; species Leiocassis micropogon. The sequence goes on from JAOVVA010000019.1 coordinate 11,490,104, forward strand.
AAGCAATGCATTTTAAAGCTGAGAACGAACCTCTGCACAAACATTGGGCATTGAAGTGAACTGAAAAAGAAAGAAAAAAACCAAAACAGATTGACCGAGGAAAACAACAGCAATTGATGACATTGTGAGAGCTGTGGACTAAAAAACCCAGAACAAACCGAATTTCCAGAAGGAATTCAGAAGTCTGTAGAACCACTCTGTCTCCCAATTAGCAAAGAAATGCATTCATCCAACCTAACTAGGAGGAAGATACTGACTAAAAAACACTGCCAACACAATAAAGGACTTAATCAGGGGACACATGTTGAAGGTTTTAGACTGCCAAGTCAATCACCAGACTTTAACCAATTTGGGCATGAATTTCACCTCCTGAACCAAAAACTGAAAGGAGAAACCCCTCAAAGCAACCCCTCAAACTGGAAATGATGCATTAGATGCCTGAATAGCATCACAAAAGATAAATGCAACAGTTTGGTGGATTGTTGATTTGATTTGAGTTGAATTTTTATTTAATATAAGACTAAATGTTCCTATACTTTTGCTCAACTAATTGGGTGGTCTGCTACCAAAGGTGCGCTGTTCTAAGTTGTTTAACACGTCTAAATGAAATTTACAGGAAACGAAAGCTAAAATTCAGATCCTTCATCTCACTTTGATCTTAAACCCAAATGGCTTCAGTGTGTCAAAGAACATTGCTTTTCCAGGGCTTTCAGATGAGACTAAATGTGCATTTCCATTAAGTTACATTGCGACAATTTCTACTGTTGCTCTATATAAAACAAAATTGAAAGTATATCAAGGAGCAGGAAACTAATGCAGAAATGCTATAAAAATGCAAATTATCTTTTTTTTTTTTTTTTTACATTTTCAAACTGGAAGCCAGTCTTGGAGATACACACAAGCTATTTTTGAAAGAAAAAAAAAAGTTGTGACAGAAACGTAAAAGCATTCACATGATGGCCATAATTTTGACATTATTTCTTTAGGTGTATCCAATTATACCAATTCCGATTAAAATGTAGTGAAATTGAACAAACGTACATATCTCACATTTACAGTAATCATATTCAATTAGTACACATTTCTACAAAAATACTGCTTGTACATGTATATTAGCAGCATGGGGGGTCTCTACAGCTGTGTGAGCAGCGGGGGGCTTGTTACTTACCATAGAGCAGGAAGCAGAGGCATATCAGTCTGTTGGAGTGTTTATTTATTAGATACTGACACTGACACAATGACAGTTTTTTACGTTTGCAGGGGAATGAACTTAGACATAAGACTTTTACACTAGAGCTCTATTATCAGAACAATTATACAATAAATTACTGTATTATGGAGGAGTGGTCAGGACAGTTGACGACTAATTCTGAATCTACAGAAAGTCTTTAAAATATTTTAAAACAGACTTATTGTCTTTTAGACCTGTATTAAAAGGAAGTAAAGTTGATCAAATTTATTATCTCTGTTACAGTATGATGACTAAATCGCAGGTATCATTGTTAGATTAAAAAGGCAGGGATGGTTTTGCTTTTTAGTTTTGTATTTCCTAAGCAGACCCATTCCCAGACCCATCCAGGAAAAGTGTTTCCTCTCAACATCGGGTCCTGTTCCTTTCTGCTCCTGTCTGTATTGTGAGTTATATCTTATTACCCTTTACATCAGATGGATCTTCTGATGTTTCTTGCTTTATATGACTAAAGATGATTTATTCAAATTTATTTATATGGCTAAATAAAAAGCTCCAGGAAACACTGTATCCTGTGGTAGATAACCATAGGGAACAGTTGGGGTGAGGGACACATCCTGAATGCATGTCTATCTCAGGTCACCAAGCGCATTTAATTTCACATCCAGAAATAACTGACAGCAGCTAACCTACATACTGTCATGTTTTTAATATGAACCAATGTACAAATATAACATAGAGAGAGCAGAACACTGAACACCAAGCTTAGGATCACACAGGAGTCTATAATGCTGTAGGGTGGCAACGTGTCCACTGTACCATCCAGCCGATAAAAATTTGCTTGACAGATTTTTCTTTAAACAAAAGAGTTCAGCAACTGACATTCACTTCACTAAACTGACAATACCACTTGTCAACTCTGTTTTTTTTCATTCTGGATAAAAAGTACATCTCTCACGCATAAAGGACAGAGCAGTGACACTGTAAAGGCAGCACTGAGTCCATTCTCATGGTGGAATAACTGCAGAGAAAGCAGCAACTCAGATCTTGTAATAACCTTCCAGAGAAAATGGTCCAAAAATCTATAATGAGCAAATAATGCAAAACTGACCTGACTTGCAAGCATAAAATATTACTAATCAACATGAACGGGCTACAAAATCCAGCATGCATTCCAGTTCTTTGTGAATGAATCATCCTCTGCTACATCTGCAGTGGTTAACGGCTTTATACAAAAGGTCAGATTTTTTGTGAGGCTTATCCCTTCCATTGAAGCATGTGTTTAGTCCACACTCGAATGAATTCGATCTAACATGGATCATCGGGTTTTACACAGATCAAATTCACTTGGGGACGTCTAGCTTGTTGCACTCAAAGTAAGTGTGAAACTTTGTATGAATAGAGTGAAAGTATTGTTTAAAGCGATTAAAATAAAGATGTTGGTAATAACATCAGTACTTCTTTATTACTGAACAAAAACAGGATTTAAAAAGTGGACACCTGTGTCTAAAGCACTAGAAAGAGACTGTGAAGAAGCTACTTGACGGAATATGACAGCATCCTTGTCCCTGACAACATCCTTGTTCTTACTTGATAAAAAAAAAAAACATATATTAAGTGAATATAAGAACATTTTGGTGGACAGTATATCTCCGCCATAGCCAGAGGTGGGTAGTAATGAGTTACATTTACTCCATTACATTTACTTGAGTAACTTTTAGAAAAAATAAATAAGTATGAATAGTTTTACTGCAGCATACTTTTTACTTTTACTTGAGTAGATTTGTGAAGAAGAAACGCTACTCTTACTCCGCTACATTCGGCCACACACGACTCATTACTTTTCTAAGCATTTGTAGCTGGTGGATTTACCGCACGACTATTTCACCAATCAGACGCAGCAACAATAATCACATGACTCCGTTTGACCAATCACGTCAGCCGAAATAGTGGGGGAAAAAACCTTCAGCCAGTGTTCTATAAATTCATCCTACCTGTTATTTTTTCATGTTTGTGTGATTATATGCTAACTTTAATTGTACATATAATGTTACTTCAGCGATCTACTGTATATATAAGTATATTTCAGTACAGAATGAATCGCCAACAAAAGTGTTGTGTTCAACACAACAAAAGTGTTCTTATCCCAAAAAATATAATGCATCAGTGGCATCATATAAAAAGCATGTTTTGCTTGTAAAAGAATAGCTTCATACTGCGGTGTCATCTCTATCTGCCAAAACAGACACACACTTCAGCGCACACACACACAAATATATATATATATTGGACATTATGATTGAAACAGTTACTCAGTACTTGAGATACAAATTTTTACTCTTACTTGAGTAATATTTTGGATGACTACTTTTTACTTCTACTTGAGTAATATTCAAGTAGTTTGTAAAAATGCAAAGTTTTGCATTTTATTTTTATGCCTTTTTTGTTTTTGAAGTGATTGCTCAGCAAACCAAGGATAAAGCAAATAAAGAAATATTTATAATTATACACTTCTTGGACAAAACAAGTCACAATTTCAGAAGGGTCAAATTATTAGCCTGCATCAAACAAAGAAAAAATAAAATTACTGGAATTTGGTTAAGAACCGTCTATGTCTTTATGAAAATCTCGAAGGATAATACCAAACTGTCACCTTGGGAAAAAAAAATACATGAACAAGGAGATCATTTATGCAGCAACTCATGATGCAGCAACTAAAACTTTTCCAGGTAAAACATTTGTGCACCACACGTTTAGTTGTTTCATCAAAAAACAAGATCACCAGTAGAAGTTATAGTGCTGCTTAATAGTGAAAGTAAGAGCATTTCCCCACATGATGCAATGAGAACTCACAGCTTTAGAATAAACCAACTGTGTGCCCATAAGAAAACCACTTGTTAGTGAGACTAATCTGGAAAAACGCTTGAATTTGCTTGGGAAAAGAAAGAATGGAATTTGGAGTAATTAAAAGGTCATGCGGTCTGATTTGTCCAGATCGACCCTGTTCCACTGATGCGAGCGTCATGGTAAGAAGGGAAGCACATGACGTGATGTACCCATCATGCATCATGCCCACTGTACAAGACTCTGGAGGCAGTGTTATGATCTCAAGGTACTTCAGTTGCTCAGGTCTACGCTCAGCAATGTAATGTGGCAATGAAATGAAGTCAGTTGACAACCTGAATGTACTGAATGATCAGGCTTTATTTGTTGATGCATGTTTTCTTCTCTGATGCCACGACCATATTCCAGGACTCAAATTGGTGAAAGTGAGATTCTGGAAGCACAAGGAATAATTTTCAGACATGAATTTGCCACCAAGTTGTGTGCTGTAATCAGACATAAAGGTGGTCGAATAAAACATTAGACTGTGTGACTTTTTTTTTTGTTGAGCCAGTCAGGGTATATAATACTTGAGATTACTTGTGATAATTGTACTTAAGGTGGAAACTTGGATCGCGAGTAACTTGGTCTGTGAGCATTTTGCAAGAAAAAAGCAAGTGGTTCCATGTTAAAAAAAAGTTTCCAGACAGAGGAGTGTTTGTGTGTGTGTGTGTGTGTGTGTGTGTGTGAAAGTCAACCTAAGAAGAGAGTAGGGTGGGAGGAAGTTGTCCTACACAGTAGCCCCCTCCCCCCTCTCGACTTATGTCAGTTTCACACACACACATACGCACACGTGCGTGCACAAACACACACATGCACACGTGCATATGCGCACAAACACACACACCAACAGAAACACTGCTCTGTCGGAATTCTTTTCAAAGGTATAGTGCAGGTTCATTTGTTTTATTTTTGTATTGATTATTTTTATATGAATATTTTTGGGTTGTGAAATGAATCATCAGAGTTTCCATTATTTCTTATGTGGAAATTAGCTTTAATATATGAGTGTTTTAATATACAAGCATGCTTCTGGAACAAATTATGCTTGCAATCCAAGGTTTAACTGTATTGGAAAAAAAGTTAATTGACAGTATCTAAGAATTTTTTAAATAGAAACATGCACACACAAATAAATAAATATATATAAATATTTGCTTTTATAATAAAACTAATGTATACTAATGTATAATTCATACTTTAACATGTAAAGTCTTTTTTTTTGCATGCTGATGTGTATGGGATAACACCTCTCACACTTGTTTCTGCTCACATTTATTTCTAATATTGTTCGATTCTGTGGTATACACAAACCTGTTTAGATTTTAAATGATTTCTTTTCAAAACTGTAAAAGAATTTAAGATAAGACTATACAATTCATGTTAAAAAATATTTTGTACATTTAAAAATTCTCTAAACAGGTCCTTGTGTTGGATTCACGGGCATTTTGTATTATTTTTGGCATAAAATTATAGTATTGGGAAGCAACTAAATCAGACTTCTTCTTCTCTTTCTTTTTCTTCACCTTATGGATGATGAATGATATACACCCCAGTCTCCCCAGCTGCTTTTCTGTATAAGTAGATCCAGTCCATTCACACTGAAATGATATATTGAGTGCTGGAGTCTGGATCCTCACTACTAACCGCACAGTTCAACCAGAAAATAACATTGTCACATTTCATACATAAATTTTTAAAGCGGTAGTCATCTGTGAAAAAACAGTCTGAGAAAGCCAAACTAAGGAACCAGAATGAAATAGTTTCAACTGGGAATTGGGGCGCCTGATGAGAAATGTCTCTGTTCCTTATGCCAGTCTTCATCTGACCATGAAATGTGCTTTTCAAGTTCGTGGTGTACACAAATACAACATCAGAATTTTTCGCTCACTTTTCAGTGCAAATTTTTGGGCCAAGGTCTTGATGATATTGGTGTTAAGAGTAACTAGGTTAACTGGATCTCATGACCCTCTCATACGTGTCCCTGGGTTTTTGTGTTTTTTTTTTATCTGTATTTTGTGAGACAAGTAGCTTGACTCCATTTCCCAGCACACACTACAATCGGCACATGGTTGTTATGACGTTCACCTGAAACTTGTTTAGAATTTTACTGCATATCATACTGTGTATGGTTCTGTGTGTGACAAATGAAATTAGAATTTTGATTGTTAGAGTTGGTTCCTGTGCATCTGTTCTCTTTGGTGTTTACAGTAGTTCCCTGCTTGGTTCTTTGTTCATGTTACTTTGTCATAGTGGCAGTAACATTAGGTTTAGCTCTTAGTCATGTTTTTCATACCTTTTTTTTAATTTTTTTAAATGTGTGTAGATACTGCTGGGCAACACAGCCTCTGGAATTAACTCGTACTTTGGTCTGAATTGAAAACAGCACATGCAGGAGTGTAACAGGGATTCTCTGAACCCTGGGTAACCAACAGGCATGATGAAAATTACCTGAATATGCTATGATGCACATATAATGAGGCTTTCATCTTTTCCCTTTCTTCTTTCTACAAGACTTAATTGGAGATTTTTTTTTCTTCTTTTGTTTGGGGTTTGTGTCTATACAGTGACCTGGAGTGTTATCATGGCACTATATGAAGGAAACACACAGTTAGACTTTTTGAACTAGTGTTGTATTCCTTAAAACTCTAAATACTGCAAACGTTGAAAAGATGCTTGTTTCTCTTAGAATGTAGAATGCGATAGTAGGGACAGGGCATCCAGCAGACCATGGTCATGTCCACCATCCAGCATGACATCGGGAAATGCTCTGCAAGCCTATCTTCGTTTAAAGAAAATCGATTAACTCACAAAGTGATGGTGTGATCTTGTGCTGAAATACTCTGTATTCAACTATAAGGTCCCCTAAGTCATCTGGCCACCAACGCATTGAAGGCAAGGTTATCGGCAAGGCATGTGATTCCCCCAAAATCTTACTGGAATGATTTCTAGCAAAAAGTCTCGATGTTGTCGTGGAGTATTACAGTTTTCTAGATTCCTTGCAAAGTCATTACCTTATGATCTTGACCCACAAACAGAAGCATACAAAGGACCCCTAATGCTCTAAATGTTTCTTTCTTTCTTTAAAGTACAACGAAGCATGCTTTAGATGACCATAATTGATATAGTAACCATTTTACCATATTGGCTGCATCTTCCAAGAGTTTTAGAGTATCCTTGCAGCATGGATCCGACCACTTTGTGTACTGTGAACTTTGGGGAAATCCTATCCAAGGGAAGAAAACAATTCTGTTACTGTATGTGGAGGGAAAATCGACTCCAACCTGAGAGCTGCATATTAGCAAAAATCCAGCTAATTTGACAGACACATGGCATAGCGAGGGAAAACCACTCAAGCGTTCAAGCAGTGCATTAACCCACTAGGCAGGAATGGAGGAGGTTTTTGTTGTATTTGTAATGGGTGCAAGAATGCAGAAAAAAAATACCACTAATAAATAGTGCTTTCTTACAGTGCAGTAAAAAAGTATTTGCCCAATTTTTTTTTGCCATATTTGTCACACTTAAATGATTCAAATCATCAAACAAATTTAAATATTACTCAAAGATAACCCGGGTAAATACACAATGCATTTGTTAAATGATGGTTTTATTCATTAAGGAGAAAAAGCTGTCCAGGTGCTGTGTGAAAATGTAATTGTAAAAGTGACTAAACCTAATAACTGGTTGTGCGGCAACAACTGCAATCAAGTGTTTGTGATAACTGGCAATAAGAGTTCCTGTGAAGGAATTTTGGCCCACACTTTTCAGAATTGTTTCAATTTGCACCACTGAATGCTTTTCAAGCATGAATAGCCTGTTTTAAGGATCTCAAGTCTGGAGTTTGACTACTTCAAAGGCCACTTCAAATCCTTAATTTTGTTTTTTGGAGCCATTCAGAGGTGGAATTTTGGAACATAGCCCAAGCGCGCTTGAACTTGTGGTAACAAACTGCTGACCGGACATTCTCTTTCAGTATTTTCTGGTAAAGAATTCATGGGTTATTCAATTATAACAATTAATTCAGCTGCTGAAGCTGCAACACAGCCCTGGACCACCGCCATATTGGACTTTTTCGGAAGCGTTGCATTACTGTAGTTTTATGCCAGATGTAAAGGGACGCACACCTTCCACCGCCAACTATTGTCTTTTCTGTCTCAAAAGTCTTGGGGATAATCAAGATGTTTTTTTTGTCATTTAAGTGTGACGAGTATGAAAAAAAAATCAGGAAGAGGTCAAATACTTTTTAATGGCGCTGTATGTTTATGGACAAAATTGCTTGTGTTAATCATTATATAGTCATTCTTTCTCATTGACAAGGAAAACACCGGGTTAGTTGTCCCAGGCTCTGGGTCAGGGAGGGCCAAAAAGGCTACTCTAACTCCTTAATAGTCTCCTGGACTCATTTGTTAAAAAACGATATTTGTGAAAACTTATAGTATTCATGAGTCACGTAAAAGTGAAACAAGTGGGCCTCCGAGTGGCGCAGTGGTAAAGTGCTCGCCCTATCATCCGGAGATCACTGGTTCAATCCCCGGGTGATGCTGTAACCTCTCACAGCCGGAGGCCTAGAGAGAGCTGATTGGCCGAGCTCTCTCA